>VXAU01001376.1:371515-420242 GCA_013399695.1 Formicarius rufipectus
GAGTCCGAGGGGGTTATTTAGGGGAGTCCAGGGGGGGTTATTGAGGGGGGTCTGGGGATGTTATTGTGGAAGGTCACATTATTGAGGGAGACTCCACATCCTCTCTGGGCAATCTGTTTCAGTTCAGAGGTTCTTCCTGATGTTCAGGTGGAACTTAATTAGGTTATGTACATGATGCCAAATTTCACTGTGACATACAAATTACAAATTTCCTCAAGTCTCGGGAAATGACACATGAGCACATACAGGACGGGTAATAACAGAAATCCTGCTGAACAACCGGATTCATTCGCAGCTCACTCCGAGAATTCCCAACTCAGGTTTGGCTAAACCCGTTTGTTGGTCCCGGGGCATGCTGGGAGTTGTAGTCGGTGCGCTCGGGGCCGGGGGCAGTAAGCCTGCTCGGGATTGGCTGGCGGGGCCCAAGGGCGCCGCGCGGAGCCAATGGGCGCGTGTAATGTTGGGGAGTCTCGGTTTCCAGGATACGGCCGCTCGGGGATGGGGCCTGAAGGAGCTGCCGCCGCCTCAGGCTGAGCGGTCCCGTCCCGTCCATTCCATCCCTTCCCGTCCATCCCATCTTATCCCTTCCAGTCCATCCTTTCCCGTCCATCCCATCTCATCCCGTCCCATCCATCCCATCCCGTCCGTCCCATTCTATCCCGTCCCGTTCCGTCCCGTCCATCCCGTCCCGTCCCGTCCATCCCATCCCGTCCGGTCCGACCCATCCTGTCCATCCCATCCTATACCGTCCCATCCATCCTATCCCGTCCCGTCCGGGATGGCCGCTATCGCTCGAGCCCCTGTGGGGCGAGGGCAGGTGAGGCGCCGGTACCTCTGCTCGGTTCCTGCCTGGGCACCCGCCGCCCTCGCCGGTGTTTGGCCGTGTGAGGAGGGATCTGCACAACCTTCTTTCTGCAGCTCCCTGCCAGGAGGATGGGCCGGTTGGGGATCGGGCTCTGCTCCAGGGAACAGGGTCAGGAGCAGAGGGAACGGCCTCAGGCTGGGACAGGGGAGGGGCAGGTTGGGCATCAGGAGGAATTCCTGCCTGGAAAGGGTGGTCAGGCTTTGGAAGGGGCTGCTCAGAGAGGTTTGAAGTGCCCAGTCCTGGAGGTGTCCAAGGCAGGACTGGCTGTGGCACTCAGGGCTGGGGGACAAGGTGGGCATCGGGCACGGGGTGGACTCGATGCTCTGGGAGTGTTTTTCCAACTCGGTGATCGTGGGAATCTTGGCAGGGACACAACGATGGGCCCCGCAGGATCATCCCGGCCGGGCTGAGCACCCGCAGTGGCCTCGGGGTGCTGGACACGGAGCTGCAGAGCGCTTGGAGAGCCCCGTCCTGCCGGGGCAGGTTCCTGAAGGGGCGCGATGCCATCGGGAGCCCTCGAGGCCCGAGGCCAGGAGGCACCGAGAGGGCAGGGGGCGGGCACGGAGCCCTGCGAGCCCCGGGCAGCGCCGCCCTCACACGGTCGAGCTCCGTCCTGAGCAAAGTGGCACAACTGGAAAGCAAGATCCTGAGTCGGAAAAAGCAGCTGGAGTTGCAGAACACTGAGCCAGGCCCGAAGCCTTCGGATGAAGAGTCCTCCTTGTTGGCTTCCAGGCATGAGCACCGTGCCAGGGGCAAGAAGTACCTGAAGAATTACGGTAGCGCCAGGGGCAGTGGGACCCGCAGGGATGCCAGTTCTGAGGAAGAGAAAAGCACCCAAAGCCCAAAAAAGAATGTAACGGTTAAACAACAGGTTGATCTGGATAGTGATGAAGAGGAAATGAGAGAATTGATGCAGAGCTCTTTGGGGTTTTCCCGTGCACGTGGGAATCAGGACATTGTTGTAAGTGATGCTCAATGGGATGGAAAGGTAAATATAAACTTCACTGCACTATGTATTTCTATCAATACTTCTAAGAATTTTTTTAATTGATTGATCAGTTTTTATTTAGGAAACACCAGATGGTGAATTTTGAGTTTCCATTTGTGTCTCATTTACAATAGGATTCAGCTTCACTTCCTAACATCTTGAAACACCTTAAATTATTTTTACTTTACCCATAATGATTTGTTTTCCTTTTTTGGAATCTACAGATAATAAGGAAATAACACTTAAATCTCTTTTTCATGTTCTTTCAAAGAACAAGATTCCAGTTCCATCAGGAAGGCCTCCTCTGTCTCATAAGGAAATTGCACCACCAGAGTTATCTAAAGCATCTTCTTTTCACAACAAAGATTCACAAAAAAGTGTTTTTAGCAGAGTTAATTCACAAGCACCTTCACCCACCAGCAGAAACCTGTCAGGACATACCCTGAGATCTTCTATGACTGACAACAGTGTAAAGATTGCTCTGCCTGGAACGGGCTACACCAAACAAAGCCAAGAGTGCCTTGGAAGTGACAGAAGTGAAATCAAATCATTAGATGAATTATTTTCAAACGCAGATGATGCAGAAGATCCAACCAGCAGCAGTTCAAATGGTAAGTTTTCTGAAGTACTGTCTCAAGGAGACTCTGCATGAATTGTACTGATTATCTGATAAATTCAGTAATAAACATGGGTAAATCCTCACTTTGAAAGGATTCACTGGTGAAATTTTACATAAATCAAGGCCTTATCAAAGTAATTACATTGATCTGTTTCTTTTTTTCTAGTGCAATAGGTTTGTATTTTTCTTTGCTTCTGACTTACTTTGGATTCAGGCTGATGCTGCTGCTCTGGGTAATATTATGCCATTAAAACTATTGCAATATTTAGAATAGTTTTCATATATCAGTAGGACAATAGACCAATGGCTTGTGAGAGAACACCTGTAAATGAGGAGCAGCAAAAATCTCTTGAACTTGGATCGGTAGATCAAAGGAGGGAATTGTAGGAGGAGTTTCTGCCAAGTTAAAAATTTAAAGTGATTGATTGCTATTACCTTTTAGTATTTGAACTATGAAGGTAGTGCTGATTTTTTTTCCCCACTTTTCTCATTTAAGAAGTGTACTTTATGTGCTTTTATGCAAATTCTCACATCAGTGTGTCATTTGGTTGCAGACTTCAAACTAAATGTCCTGAGCCTTGATGATTTGGCACCAGATATCACCAGTGAGGCAGCAGAACTAAAGCAGAAAGTAAGAATTCCCTACTAGCACTTATTCATAGGCTACCTTTGTTTGGTGGAGGGTGGAAGTTCTAAAATAAGTACTTTTACAGGGAAAAGACATAGAAATTACTCAAAAGAAGGATGTGATGGTGGACGAGGACCAAACTTCTCTTGCAATGACCAGTGCAGTAACTGGTGTGAATGATGTTTCTGAAGGGGATGTTGAAGAAAGTGTCACTGAAGCTGAAATTCCTGAGCTTTCAAGTGGAGTTTCTGCAGCTTCCCCTGGACACAAACAGGGTTATCTTGATCAGGATGAGAGAACTCTTCATTCAGAATATTGTGAAGACTTTGAAAGATCTCTGTCTACAACAGACAGGGAATCTGTGTCCGGAACATCAGAGGGACACGCTGAGAGCCGCACATACTCTGGAGAGCACCCACCCTCAACCTCGTCCCCATTGGCACCCCAAGAGTGCCACAAACGGGGACACCGAGTGACTGTGAGAGAAACTGGGGTTCAGACAGCAGGGCCCCCCTTCACCTACAGCTGGGCAAAGGGTGAGTGCAGAGCTACTGCCCTGTCAGGCAACTTCTACACTGTTGTACATGTCAGCCCTCTCAGCCTTGTTAGTCTCAGTTTTGGTACCAGCTTCCCCTCACTGGCACTAAATTAAAAGCTTTCTAAAGCCCAACACTCCAGTCGGCTGCCTATAGAAAATACTGGGATTGAGTATCATACTTAGAACTGATTTTGGCTTACAAAAACCCCACAGGATCTGTGTGAGTGTTAGTGACAAAGCTCACAATAGCACAATACTCCTAAATGAAATTCAAAACTCAGATACCTTTACTAGTGGAAATAGTAGCACTGGAGTGTTACTGGAGTGATTGCTCTTCGTGGAGTTCTCCTTTTGCTTTGTATTTCTCTCTTGGGAAAGCACTATGGCCCCATGACAGGATCAGATGTGACCTTCTACCTTCCTGAGGTGGATTTTCCTGCCTGTCTCTTTACTTAGAGCTACTTCTTGCCACACTCAAGGAGGTAAATGTTGAAATTCCAGCATGCTTGAAAACAGAAGTTTGAGTATAGAAGCCTTTAGTTTTACTCTGCCTGGGGTTAGTAAATAGGCCTTCTGCAACGGTGGCTGTTGTAAGCAGAAGAGTAAAGGAACTGTAGAGGTTGTATAACTGTTTTAGCTTTTTTTTTTGACTGACAGAATTCCCTGTTAGGCTCTACAGTGGTTTTAGGGTTTTGCAGGATTTCTTGGGCAGCTGCTGTTCCAAGAGACTGCTGAAGATCAAGCAAGTTGTAGCACTAACCTTTCCACTCTCTCCACCCATTATACTGTTACCTGATACACAGCAAACACATCTGCAGTGCTCAGCCCACCTGTAGGAACCAGCTACATCGAGCCAGTGCCTCTTGCCAGCCACATAATCAGCATGGATACAGTAGAAGGTACTGAAAAACATCTTTACCCTTCAGTTCTACTGTTTTCTGCACCCCAGCCCTTCTTGGCTTGTTCCACCTTTGCTGTGCCTCACCACAGTCTGTCCTGTCCCCTTCCCACAGCACTGACAACATACAACCCCTCGGTCCTTGTTTTACACACCATGTTCAAACAGCACTTGATGTTGACCCAGCAGTTTGTTGAGAATGTTCACCACCTTCACTCATCCCTCGTGGACTCCTTAGAGCATGAGAAGTTCCACTACCACACCTTGGAAGAGGCTAAGGAGGTATTTATGACGTGCCGGAGACTGAGCATATATTCATTTCCAGATGCTTTTGGTATTTGCAACAAAACAAGTTTCTTTGCATGTGAAGTATTTATAAGTTTGTACAGTAAACAAAAAGACTCAAGTCTTGCTGGAAGCCATAGTTTTGAAAGATTAAAGTTTCTGCTGTAGCATTTTAGCTGTCCCCAAACAAACAAGCAGGGATCTTCCAAATACTGCAGCAGAAGGGTTGCTTTCTGTTGCTAGTACAGAAAAGTGCAGGTGTCCTGACATGAAAATTTATTATTAATCAAATACTAGAAAGTAATTATCTACATAATAAAGACATTTGTGTATTAACTTTGCTTTGCAGTACATCAAGAATCACAAATCCCCACCTCTAACACTTGAACAAGCGCTTGAAGAAATTCAGAGAGCACAAGAGGAGCAACTGCTTTGACTCTTCAAACGTTCATATTTACAGCTCTAAGGCTGGACAAAACCCTTCCAACTTGTACAGATAAAAGGTTGTAAACTATTTACTGGAATAATTTGTACAAACTGCTATGTTAGCATAAATTAGTGAGTACAAACTGCTAATTACTCATGTACGTGATACAGGGATAGGCAGGAACCTTCAGCCAGACTCTCAGCAAAAAAGAAACCAAGAAAACACTTCTCTAAAGGGACTGTGGTAAGTTATCAGGGTGTGTGTGTTTATCCCGTGGATTGTGAGATCGGTGATGACATCTGTGATTGTGGCAGAAGTGAAAGTTTGTACTACAGCCCCTCAGAGATACAACCACAATAAAAAATTACCATATCCTGACTTCAGTGCCATTATCTGAACAGTGTTTCTCTATAACCAGCTGTGTCAGATGCAAACAAACCCAAACACACACAAAGTTAAGATAAATTCAATACAAGAAAGGCTTATAGTCAAGGTACAGGAATCCATTTTACTCTGAAATCTGAGCTGCCCTTTTATTTTTATTTTTAAAAAAAGTGTTTATTGGAAGGCAAAACAATAAAATTCACAAGTTGGTAACATACAGGTGGTGTATGCTGATTCACAAACAGGTACAGTTCCACAGCTACAGTAGATCTAGAACAAACTGATATTCCACCATATTAACTTGATGGTTTTAAGAGGGTTTTGCTATACAAACAAACGACTGGGAAAGGGAACCACCACGCAGACTTGGGGACTGGAAGTGCAGTGTGAGGGCCTAACAGCTCTAGCTGGTGGATTCCGGAAACAGTTACAAAAGGTTTGTTTCTTCTCTCAGATTACAGGAAGTTTCCAAGAACATCTCATTGATAGAAACTTAGCAGAGAAAAGGGATTCTCTTCTATTGAACTAATTGGCTTTTATTAAAGGGTATGTACAAAAATATAAAAAGCTCCAAGACTGTCTTCCATTACAAAGCATTGCCCATCCCTCAGAGAACTGACCCTCGTGTCCTGCCCAGTGGTGGCTGCAGCAGCTGCTGTGGGGCCTGGAGGTGGGTGGAAGGTTCTAAAAGCTCGCACAGTGCTCAAAGGTCACCTGCACTGGAACTAGATGCTTCATTCCCCATTTAGACATTAGGATACACTGCTCAGCATCAGTCTGACTTGATCCCAAGGCAGCACCCCTCCACTTCAAATAGAATTAACCTTTTGAGAGAAATAAACATACATTATGGAACTAGAGAACAAACAACCACATCAGATAATGTCTGTATTCCACAGGAATGAATGAGGCACAATCCTGCACCAGGGACAGCTTGACTGGGATTTAGTTCTAGTATAAAATGGGGAGCTAATTAAAAAGATTTTCAAGATAAATGGAATTTTTTAAGCGTGCTAGACATGCCATGGTAACAGCTGGCCTTTTTTAAACACTAAATGGCAAGTGTTGAAGCACGTCATAGCTTTTCCATTTTCCACCATAGTTTAAAAGTAATTAATTTATCACTTCCTCCAGACTTTAATCCGGATTTCTACAGGTTTAATGTTTTGTAGAAGATGCAAGACATCTTTCTTCAGAGAGTCTTATTCGGGTTGTGGAGGGTCTTGTGTTTCACGCTTCACTGAAACAATAGGGAAAAGAGTTCTTACATGTTCCACAGTCACCTAAGCTGTCCAAAATGGTTCATGGAATGAGGGCTCTGATAATAAGAAACTTTTCCTTTTGGGCTTTATTTGAACCCATTTGATTGCACAGATCTACTGCAGCCAGAGGCAGAAGTGACTTTTCATTGAACATGCCAATTTTATTTATTTTGTTGTTTGATGTATCACAGACTCTCTGCAAAAATTCATCATTTGGGTAATTGTCTTCATCTCTTACAAATACCTCTTTTTCTGAATCCTTCCTGCACTACAGGGAATTTATTGCCAGTTTTGGTTTTGACAGAACATGGCACTAAGATAGGAAAGTCTGAGTAGGGCAAGGGTAACAGTAAGTGTGGTCTCACTTAGTTCCAACCACACAGACCTCCCTGCTGTGGCACAGCTCCCCCTCCACTACCTTTGTGACTGCTCTGAGTTTTGAGAGGTAACATTCAAAGATGCAGGTGGCTCAGTATTGAAGCCCAGAAGTGGCTTACATAAAGCAGACTGATTAACTTTTCAGAAATTAGCACACACCACAATGCCTAAGAACAGCACCCTGGGTTGATCAGAGTACACATCCACTTACCTGTTGTTTTACTCTATCCGTTACATCAGAAAGAATTAAGAGTTACTGGTATTTTGATTTGGGTTTACAGTCAACAGTAAACAGAACAAAATCACTAGCAAGGCTGCCCAGCTTTTTGAATTGCTGAGGAGCATCACTTACATTCATCCCTGGCCTTCATGCGGGCAATAAACGAGTAACTTTTATTTCTTCGGTAGTTTTCATAAGGGTCGTCCAAGGCAACTCCCACTCCTTTGTACTGATCCCATTTGTCTCGGATATCCCCTCCTTTAATTGGATCCTGAATTCCTTGTTCCTTGGCTCCCAGTCCGCCAGATCCACTCCATCCTGCAGCAAGGACACGACATTGCAATCCTGACATTATTTCTTTATTACTAAATTGTTAAGAAAGACAAACATGGAAATATTGGAAACAACCAAAGATGGCATCAGTTTGATACAGCAGGATGGGAACAGAGCCTGAAACAACACACGAACTGTGCCATGTATTTCACAAGGATTAATATGCAGAGATTCCAGGAGCTGACAGACAGCAGCACTATCTCTAAAAACTTTTAGGAAGTCAAGAAGAAAGGCAGCACAAGCCCAGGCTGCCTCATCAACCCTGCTGTCCTGCACTACAGGGAGATAAAATACCACAGGTAGGTCAGTTCTGTCTGATACCAAACTCCCATTCCTGTCTTCCACATCCTTCCCAGAAAGGTAACCATCACTGCTCCACATTCTAAATACTTATATCTCTGAATATCCTTATGCTGACCTTGAAACATGACCTATGACCATGCCTTAATTATATCCAAATATATATTTGTTTCCTGGCTTGTGCAAGATTCTAGAACATCATCTTACCCATTTTCACTAGCATTTGATGGCCTTTATTTTCTTCTCCAAGTCTTGATTCTGGTACAGGAGGCCCAGAACTGGAGCCCAAACCAGCAGAAGAACTAAGGAAATAAGAACAAATTAAGAACCCATGATACCGCTCTGACACAATGCAAGGTCAGTTCTGTTCTGTTAAGATGTAACACCCAGCATAATCCCATCCACTCTATAAGATGTTCTTTAATAAAGCCAGCAGATCAGAGAGTTACTGAGCTGCCTTCTGGCACCTGCTTCTCAGCACAAGGGAAATCAAACACTGCAATCTTCTCAACGGAGCACTGAGAGGATTCCTCCTGCTCCCAAGGAAGGTCTACAAAGCCTTCATAGTCACACACTTTTTGTAACAAAAAGCCACCAGAACAGAGTAATGCTGTCTCTACAAGCACATACAGCATGTAAACTGCTTGTAAATCTGCTTTCCACCTCCTTTCCCACTCTTTGCTGAAATGCTTATTACCCCCAGTAACGAGGCAGTGCCCTTGGCTGGGGCTCTGTTCCCACCAGCCCAGGTAAGAGGAGGAAGGACCAAAGCCAGGCTTACGGGGGAGTGGGGCTGCGAGAGCGGGACCGGCGCCGCCTTCCTGGCGAGTACGACTTGGACCTGGAGCGGGAGCGGGACCGCGAGCGGCTGTGAGAGGAGCGGGACCTGCTGCGGCTCCTGAGCGGGAGAGCACAGAGATCAGAGGCACAGGTTACCACAGCAATATCCCCAGTGCCCCATTCAGCCCCGGGGGCCGATTGTGCCCACCCCCAGTTCCCAAGTTCAGCCCCCTGCAGTCTACCTGGACTGCGAGCGGGAGTAGGACCGTGACCGAGAGCAGGAGCGGGAGCGCGACCTCGAGTAGGAGCCAGAGGACTTTGAGGATCGAGAATTGGAGCGGGAAGAGGAACGACCTCGGCTTTTGGACCGACTGCGAGACCGAGAGGGCCCACTGCACAGGGAGAAGCAGAGAAACTCCACTGAGACTCCTGGGAGAGGCACCAGGAACACAAACCCACCTCTGAGCAGATTCAAATTACTCACAAGCACTGTAGTTCTGCAAACAACCCAGTGAAAATTTACATGTAACAAGAAGGATTTTCAATTGCAGAATAGTTTGGGTCAGAAGGGACCTTAAACACCATCCAGTTCCAACCCCTGCCATGGGCAAGGACACCTTCCATCAGCCCAGGTTGCTCCAAGCCCAGTCCAGCCTGGCCTTGGACACTTTCAGGGATGGAGCAGCCACACTTTCCCTGGGCAACCAGTGCTAGTTCCATTTTCTGCACATCAGACAGAAATTCCAGCACACTGAAACACAGTTATCCCATCAGCATGTTGCTGGAGGCTTTCCCTCTGCATTAGCCCAAATGAACACAGCAGCAGACAGGATCTCCCACCTGTTTCTCTTCTCCTGACCCTTCCTCCGCCTTGCTCTCATTTTAGCTCTGAAGAATTCATACAGCCCATTCTGCTCCCAGCCTTCACTGCAATAAATGAACCACACACAGAGTTGTAAATTCCATTTACATAGCTGTAAATTCCACTTCAATGGAGACCTTCAGGACTTTCACTAGATTTTGTATGGAACAAAGGGCCTGGGCAAAACCATCTCACAAATCTCAGTGTAAGATCAAACAGCAAGTGCAGTTACAACATAACAAGAGCATCAAGAGAACTAAGACACAGGTGGAGAGTGGCACTTGGTGGTGTGAGACACCTTCTCAGGGCATTTTCCTTACCACATTGTTAGCTACACCTACTCTTACCTGTTTCTAGGCCTGTCATGAGATGGTGGACTATAAAATGCCTCAACCGCAGCCAGGAGTCTCTCACTGGGGGGCATTGGGGGTGGAAGACGTATATCTTTAGGATCTAAAGGTTTATACTCATGATCTTCAAGCTGCCGGAAACAAAACAAATTACATTTGTGTCACGTGTCATGGGGTGGCTACCTGAAGAGATAAATATAGATTTAACTGGGCAGGGACCTCAAATTTCACTGCTGGATAAGAAACAGTTCAGAAAGAAGGATTCTGTAGTGCTGTCACTATTGTGAGTTCTAGGAGAAAAGCCAGCACTGCGCACAGGTTGTAGCATCAAGTGGATCACCAGGCAGATAAAATGTGGATCTCATCCACCTTTGTGCTAATGTGGCTGGATGGAAGCCTAGCACAAGCTGGTGCTTGCTGAGAGTAACACAGTAGGTTAGAGATGGAAGAGGCCTATTTGTTCATTTCACACACAGAATGCACAAATGTAAATATCTCCAAAGATGCTGATACAGATACAATTCCTTTTCTCTATCATTCTTTGGATATGTAGCAATTAATGTTGTTAAACATCTTTGTGAGAATTCTGATTGCCAAAAACTAGTACACAGTGGCCACATCATCCCTCAGACCATCTGAAAATCACTGGGGATTTCCAGAACCTAAAAACAGGGGTCACAGCGTCAAGTGTAAATGAGCACCACCAGCTTCCTCTGGCACAAAACACTTGAAAAACATCACCACTTCCACTACCTGCTCCCCACCTTACACCCTACACAACTCTGGCTAATGGTTGTGGGATGGAAGGATTTGAAATTATACACATCCATGTTAAACTGTTCCCACAGGATCTGGATGTTTTAACCCCACCAAAAGTCCCACCGGGAGCACTTACTTTGACCAGAGGAGCCATGAGCCCAGCAGGAAGGTCGAAGTAGGGGACGTTTGGCACCAGGCTGGGGTCATCGTGGTTCATGTGAGGGGGGCCCTGGCGCCGCATGTGGGGGGGCTGCCCATTGAAGCCATGGGGGGGAGGCCCAAAATCAGGGTGCTGGGGCCCTCCCCAGGGAGGGTGCTCACTGATCCCAGGGTGAGGCAGTCTGTGACCAGGATGATGATGAGGAGGTCCAATTTCTGCAGAGTGGGAGGGTTAAAATGTTTTATTTGCTATCAAGAACAGAAGGCAGACAGAGATATACTTCAATTAGTGCATTTATCCTAAAAAAACCATCTTGGTGGATCCAGCAAAGCACCAGAACTGAAGGACCAATGCCCCTGAAATTAGTTCAGTTGGTTAGAGCATGGTACTAAGAACATCAAGGTAGTAGGTTTGATCCCTCTATGGGCCAGAATATTCTACATTCTGTGACTAGAGGCTGTTACAGGCCCAGCACTGTGAGTACCTTGCAGTGCATCTCCCTCCTTGGTCACAGCGACCATGTTCAAGACAACAGGATCCTTCAGCCCAGAGCCACTGCTTCCTTTGGGACAGGCTGTGGTCAAAAGCACCACAAGAAAGACACACTCCAGAACGAAATGTTTCAGATGCAGCAAGGCAGCTACTGGTGGGATCTGTTCCTGAAGCTAAATACACAATCATGGCTTAACTTAAACCTGTAATTAGTTCTGTCTCTGTGCCAAATCAACATATATAAGGAAAGAAATATGGCAGGAATTGACTCACATGAGTAGGTGACAAGAAAATACTTTGTTTAAAGAGGCATTTGGAGAAGAGGTAGAAATAATATCCTGTTACAATAGGGAAGTGAGTGGCCAACCACTGATGGACGAATGCCATGAATGCCAGGAGACCTTGCTGAGCTCATTGCACTACACAGAGAAAAATGCAAGACTGAAAATCAACATCTTCCACAGCAGGACCAACAGTTTTTCCAGGAAAAGCCATCACAGCCACTGCCCAACCTTAAGCCAATACAATTTGATTCATCATCACCAGAACTCAAGCACAGTCTGTGTTGTCACTGCTTTCCTACTTTTAACCATCTGGTTTAGTTGATCCCTTCCTCCAACAGCTTTACATGAAACAACAGATGTTTTCAATCACCACTACAATCCAAAACTGTGTATCTTGTTCCGAGCTTAACCCTAAACTCCCTTAGGACAAAGGGGAGTTCTCCCTGCTCACTATCACAATTCTTAAAAAGAAAACCAACCAAACAACAAACCCTAAGGAAAAAAAAGAAATCTCTACTGGTGAAATTAAACACAATCCTAAATAAATAAACTTGAATTTTTGGTGTTTTTTGGACTTCGAGAACTGAGAATCTTTTAAGCTTAAAAGAGCAACTCCTACACAGAATATAATGGCTCTTCTAAATGACGTGTCTCACAGAACCACAGTGCTCTTTGGCCTTTACACTGATAATGACCGTTCCAGAATAACTGTAACTCCTGTGTGTGAAATGGAAACGACTTCGTGGCAGAACTGTAGCAAACTTCCTGAGGGAAGCAGTGCCTGGCTACACTCCCGGACATTCTCGAGCTCCAGTGAGGGAACAAACCCAACTAGAAGGGAGAACTGGAGGTAAGGATCATTGCACCATGCACTGCTGAGCTAGAAAACATGAAAGGCAAGTAATTAAGAGAGATTTTCAGTCCAAGAAAAGGGAAGAAAGGGGGAATGGATGAATGTATGAACAGGAACAAATCCTTCCAGTCTGTCTTCCTCCAACTTCAGAGGGCACAGCTCTCCTCAGCCCTCATCTATGGCCTGATGTGCAGGAGATTAAGATCACAAGCAAATGCTGCTTCTCACCTTTGAGCTTACTATTTTTAAAGTGAAATAGTCACAAAAGAGGTGCCTGTAGAGATGCTGGCTTGAGTCTGGATTACAACTTCTGTATCCATTAGGGAAGACTCAAAAAGGAAGGAAACATCCAACTCTATATATGTTTCCTATTGAATTCTTAACAGCAGCTCCCCAAACCCCCAAAACTCAACATTTCTCAGGAAAACCACAACAGTCCACCACGGATAAGCTAACATCCCAAGCACTAAATAATTTTGTAATGGCAATTAGAAAACCTGGCCTGGTACACACACTTTACCTTGAGGAAAATCCCCCTGGGGGTAATCAAAACGATGAGGATAAGGAGGCCTTTCAAAGGGATGGCGAGGTGGGAAATCATCCTGCATGAAGCGAGGTGGAAAGCGGTTGAAATTATGCGGATGCGGGGGCTGGTTGAATTGGGGATGTTGCTGATGTGGAGGGAATGGGCCTCTGAAGTGAGGTGGCCGCTGCATTCGAAATGGAGGTTCCCTTTGACCCCCACCCCATGGAGGTTGCTCATGCTGGTTGTTCCATGGTGCTTCAAACTGGTTGTTCCAAGAAGGATCAGGCTGGTTGTTCCAAGGTGTCTCTCGCTGGTTGTTCCAGCCTTGATCCCTCTGTTCGTTCCACATCCCTTCGTGGTTGTTATTCCAGGGAGGACAGTGAGGTGGTCCCTGGTGGTGAAGAACAGAAGCCTGGTCATTAGGGCTATGAAAATGAAGAACACAGTAAAAATAAGAGACCTTGTTAAACAAATGGAGTCCATAAGCAACACTCAAAGTGAGAGGACATTGCAACTACAGGATCTGAACAACTGCAGCTTCAGAGAAAAGATGGGAAAAGACCAAACAGTTATTGAACCAAGCAGCTCTTGTTTTTAGGAATAGTGTGATGGTTGACAAACTGAAATATAATTAATACTTTGCCTTTAACTGGGCTCAGACAAAGCTTGGCATTTGAATCTGGATTTCTAACTTTCACAACTTTTCACTGCACTTCCACAACCAAGACAGTAATTCCAAACCACCACAACCAAGAGGGCCATTCCAAACCTACAGGTATGGTTTCAGAACTGTTTCTTACCTGCTGTTGACCCCATGGTGCAACAGGGTGAGGCTGGTCAAACCAGGGTGGTTTATTTGGGGGAATCTGATCGTGAGATCCAGGCCCACGAGGTCCACCTGAGGCAGGATCCTGCACTCCAGACCCGCTTGTGTCATATTCTGTAGAACCAGTCAGAGGCAGCTGAGATTTACCATCATCTGAAACAATGCAGAGACTATTATAAGCATCACTAGTTAATAAAACACCAGCACACCTACATCAGGCTCCAGTTGAATTTCTTCTGCAGAATCTGTTACTGGGAAAGAGGATTTCTGATCCCTTTAACATTCATCTTTGCGGTTTTTTTACATTCAATCATCAGACTGAAACCTGCTCCAAGGCTCCAAACAGATTCAGGTTTTTCCCTGAATCAAACCAGTACAGCACCTTACTACTGAAAAAGGAGCAAAAAGACGTATCTCCCCAACATTGTCACCCCCCGATTTCTGATTTCAGGTCCCAGAACTGGTCGGTACCTGCTTGTGAAACTGGAGCAGATGGTGGAGCTGAGGCTGGGGCTGCTGTGGGGGCTTGAGGTGGGGGTGTTGATTTCACCTCATTCTCTAGTGGGGGGATTTGGATCTGCTGTTGTTGCTGCTGCTGTGTCAAACTGTTCACAAACTCCTCATGCTGAGTTTTCAGGTTCTGGATCTGCTGTTGGAAGGCCACTTGCACAGGCTGTACAACCGTTGCATACTCAGTGATCAAATTTGCCTGACAAAAGAAGAACAAGCCAACATTGTACCTGTAATACTTGCCCTCTCCACCTGTTCAGAATTCCCTACACTGCTCTCCATCCTGTCTCCCAAAAACTGTGTGAGGATGTAAGATAATGCTGGCAGACCCACCCAGTCTCACTAGGAACTTCTGTGGAGATTTCCAAAATATCCTCTGCAAGCTGAAACCCACCATCCTTATTTAGTGCCTTTCCAATACAGCTCAAATAAACAGCATTCATTATCAATAACAAAAATGAATAGTTCCTGCTGCCACAATGATTTTTAGTCAATATATTCAACTTAAAGCTGTGGTTTCTTGTTTCTTTTTGACCAAACATTCATTTCCATGGAAGACACTGTCAAGTATGTACAGGACTGTATCAGTCTGTATCCTGCATCCAGGACTGAAAAATCCAGCAGCTTCAATAATCTTCAATAATCCAGCAGCTGGATTATTAAATGTTTGAAATAACAAGGTTGCATTTTATATTAATTTTTGTAATCCCTTGTAAACAACTTCAAGGGTGTCAGGAAAATAATTTTTCCTTTTGAAAGGTTTAACATTTCCTGAATTTGTTTTCAAAATACAGATATAAATAGTAAAACTGTTACTTTTGTGGCTAACCTGATATTGGCCAAGTCCAAGAGCCGGGCTCTGTAACTGCTGAATAATGGACTCATCAAAGTACCCATTTTTCTCCCATAGTTGAAGAAGCTGCATAAATTCAAGAGTGAAAAGTTTTTAGAAAAGATGAACAATCAAAGAAAAACTGAGGCACAGCATTTTTATGTCTCCAGCTTTTCATAAGACCTTGGATTTCAGGGTTCAACATTTTTATTTTTGAACCACTGAAGATTCAGATCCATTCATCATCACTATAACTTTTAAATAAAGTTTAGGTACTTTTAAGTTCTAGTTTAAACATTCAGACCAGAAAAAGTGGTCTTCTTCCATCCTCCTCTTTGTGAATTTCCATAGCACCAACCTAACCAAGCAAAACTCTCTGTTAAACCAAAACCAGATACTCACTCTGGCAATTTTTTGTTGCTTATCTTCCTCCACTGCTAGAAAACTGGTACAATAAATAGGCACAACCACCTTCTGCAGAGCAGCCAGAAGATCTCGTGCTTGCTTCCGTTGGCTTCAAGAAAGGAAGGGGAAGAGTCACCTTTTTCACTGTAACACTAAGTGCATTGGAATAGTCAAATCATCTCAATTTCTTCTATACCAAAAGCAGTGGATTCATAAAATACAGAGTTCACTCCTTTACACTTTTGCTGTAAAGTCTTGTCTGGAGGAAAAACACACGAAGTAGGTGAAAGCTAAATCTGATCACTAAAGCACTGGGTCTTTGTGCCAACTGTGCACATCTTAATACAGCTGACAAAAGTAACAAATTAAAAAGTGATTAGCCTAACATTGCACCTAGGAGAGAGACTTCACCAAATTAATCAAAACAGCAACCTAAACCACCCAATTAACTCTTACCAGTGATGCAAAACATCATTGATTAAGTAGATGAGGTGCAGCCGCAGCTCGAAGTGAGCTCCGTCCGCCGTGATCCGGTTCCGCAGGTGCCCGGCCATCAGCTCACAGTGTGCAGGGGACTTGGCATTACTGAACATCCAGTTCTTGCCAGCCTTGGGAAAGCAAATTTTAAGTGTTTCAAGTCAGTCTGATGCGTTCACATCACATGGGCTTCCTACAACTCTGAAATAACTACACAAAGGGCAGTTTTCGGGTGCCAGCTTTCATCTTACCTGCCACACAATGCAACGATAAAGCTGCTGTTAAATGTACAACCCCAAAACTGAATGAGCCCACAGCTCCCCCAAATCCCCATGCAGGTTCAGATCACTTACTGAGATTGCATCTTTAGTACAAGTGTCAATTATTGGCTGCAGCAAGTTGTCAAACTCGTTCATATCTAATTGGGTTTCCTCCAAAACCTTTTGCATCTGTTGCTCAATTGCAAGGGCTACTGCTGATGTGACTTGTTCCTGAAAAAAACCCAAAACCATACGAAATCCAACATTACTTTAAAGAACTCTGCTGTGTTCTCTTGAACATAAGTAACTATCCTGAAGACCAAGACATTTCACAAGCAATGAAAGACCATACAAAAATGTTTCTATTATTTGGTTTGGAGACAAAAACTCTTCATATCCTTCAGGAAAATCCCAATTAATTTCTACCTCTAAAACATATCATGGAAAAAAACAAATTGCAGGAAGCTCCTAAATGTAAGGAATATAACCAAGGCACAAGGAACTCTTCAGTTTGGCACCCAGCAGCTTTAACAGCAAAACATCTCCTGCAAAACCAAACTAGTTGATGGCACACCATTCCTTTCCACCCCTAATCAGATCCAGCTCAGAATACTACACACTGCAATGTCCTGCAGATCCCAGCAACCTGCAGCATTAAACCAAGATCAAAGCAGCCACAATTCATGCTACCCTAAAACCAACAAAGTTTTTCACAGAGTAAATAAAAAGCTTTTAGTCACATACCAATCTTGCCAGCACAACCTGCACAGCAGATACATCTACATTCTAGGGAGATGATAGCATTTGCCACGGCACAAAAATAAGGAAAGCAGTATTTCCTCTCCCCAGCTCCACCACCCTCTGCTCCTCCCCTCCTCATTCCTACACGGCTGGCAGCCTGGCATACACCAGGTGAGTGTTTCTCTCAGACCAACCTGTCTCATAGCGAGGAGGTGCTGCTCCTGCTGCTGCAGGTTCCACTGACTCTGCTGGATGAGCTCCTCCACCGAAGGGGTGCCCTGAGGGGCTGGGATGGGCGCGGCCGGCGGCAGCGTCGGCTGCGGCAGGGGCTGCATCTGGGCAGAAGCCTCGATGTCTTGGCTTTGCTTGCACAACACTATCAGACAGAGTAAACTTGGAAAGTAAACCTGCCGGAGAGATCTGCTACCGCCAGCGCAGGGGCGAGAATGGGGCTGGCTCCAGACAGACCCTCCCCCAGAGGGTCTCCAGAACTGCTGGGACAAGGCTCTCAGGCATGTGGAGGGACTCCTGGGGTGTCCCGCACAGGGCAAGGAACTGGACTCGACGATCCCGACGGGTCCCTTCCAACTCAGGACATTCTACGCTTAACGCGGGTGGGAAGAGACAGCAACTCCCTGTGTACTTCCAGAGGGACAACACCAGCCCCAGCGCAGCTCCGGCGCTGCCGGGCCGGCCCACCCTGCCCAGGAGGGCTCTGTGGGTGCCGAGCGGTGCCTCCCCCGCCCGCCTCCGAACCCAGCGCGGGGCAGCAGCGCTCAGCATCCCCCCGGTGCTCAGAGCGCAGTCAGAGGCCTCCAGCCCGGCCCGAGGAGCAGGCGAGGCCGGCAGGGACCGAAGCGTGGCGGAGCACACCCCGCGGGGGCGGCGGGGACAGCCCGGGCCGGCCCCGACCCGCGGCCCTGCCCGCGCCGCAGGCCCCACTCACGCTGCTGCTGCTCCAGCGCCAGCTTGTACTTGTAGTAGCCGTAGAATTCGCCGCCGAAGAGGAAGGAGAATTTGGGGTTCTCCTTCTGCTTCTCCATCGTCATCTTCTCGAACTCGGGCCCGTTCCGCGCCACGAACTGCGCCAGCTTGTCGATGACATTCCGCAGCTCCTGGTCTAGGGGGGGGAAGAGGGGCCGCGGTCAGCCCGCGCTCTCTCACTGTCCCTTCGGCCGTTCCCCCGCTCCCTCCCCGTTCCCCTCGCGTCCCCTTTTAGTCCCCTTTGTCCCTTTTTGTCCCCTTTTGTCCCCCAATGCCCTCACCCTCGGGCGGCAGCGGCATCTCCATGGCCGCGGCTGGCGGGGCCGCACGGACACACGGCAGCGCGACACCCGCGGCGGCAGCGCGACACCCGCGGCGCCCGCGCTTTACGACGCCGTCGCCACGGAGACGGCGCGCGGGGCGGGTCACGTGACACCCCCCCCGCCCCGTGAGGCGGGACCGGCGTGAGGGGCGGGACAACAATAATTAGGAAATAAAGAAATAAGCGGTGAAAACTCCGAGGAAGCAGCGCTGCAGGTCGGGCGTCAGCGTTACTGGTTATCTAAAAGGGTAACTAGGGTGGAGCAACGCGACAGAGTAAAGGCACAGGCTCTACCAGGCAACAGCAAACGGGGAAAAGCACTTTATTAACGACAAGCTCATCTTTTATACCATTTTTCTGCTGTCCGCGCTCATCTGTGCGGCATCCCATTGGTTGTGTTCCTGGCCACGAGTCTCAGTCGGTCTCCCGATGGGTGCTCAGCATCCCTCCTCGTGCTAGTAAGTCTCAAACCCCTCGTTATTCGCTCAAAACACCTTGTTATTCACATTATTGTTTTTCCTCCTGCTTTCCCAGGCCTGGGACAAGGCCGTGGGTGTATTATCTTCTGCTTTTCCGTGCCTACAGCTGCATCCTCCCAGCCAAGGTTCATTCGAGTTAATCTTCAGTTTTAAAATGTTAATTTTCAAATTAATTTTAAATGTTCATTTATTTTTAAAATTTTGAATTTTTTTTTAAAGTGTTTAATTCGATGTCCTTTGATATTGCAGGTAACCTGACCCTGCAGGTGTGGGATGGCCCGAGGCCAAAGGCAAACCCCGAGGTCCACCCCCTTGCTGGGATCACTGTCTTCAGTTCCAGGCACGAAATTGGCTCTCCACAATTTCCCATCACACTCAGGACACTGGAGACATCCTCCCAAAAAAGGCAGAGCTGTTTATTATTAACAAGGCGTACCGTGAAGCCCTGGCTGTGCCATCTCCAGATATAAAACCCCAGGAAGGTGGATGTTGCCATGTACTCAAATTACAAATACATAAAAAAAAAAAATCTTGATATGCACTCTGCCCACGACCCTGAGTCTCTCTGGGGTCTCAGAGACTCACAGATCCCAAAAGAAGATCGAATTTTGGCTTATATTATGTAAGTTTTCCTCCTGACACCTCCCACCCCAACACCACCACTCCTGCTTTCCCCTGGCAGCCTTGGCCACCCTGCCATGCTCCTCAGCAACAACTTACCCACAAAATACCCCAAAAAGCTCCAGTCCCCAGACTGGGGGGTCTGCTGGAAACCACCTGCATAGCTGGTGCCAGGCAGGAAGGAGTGCCAAGCCATGGAGATCCCCTGGGTGTTATTCCACCCAGCCCATAAGGAATCCCAGCAGTACCCACAGGGAGCATCCAGAGCTTCCCAGGACAGCAGGGGATGAACAGGGAAACAACACAAGTGTTCACTTGCTCGAGTGCAGGATTTCACACAGTAAGGAGTGTGGGCTTGCTTGGGATTTTTTCTTTTTGTAAACCCACTCATATTTGCAGCAATTTATAGAGTCCTAACATAAAAAGGCAACAAAAATTGGGGTTTTTTTTGTCCTTCAGTGAGTGCAACCTGCATTTCCACACACTTTGAGTGTATCACGTGCCTGTCACTTCAGGGTTAACAGAGTTGTTTCACTGGCCTGGGCCATCACCACAAAGAGCTTTCAGAATTATTTTTAACAGCTCCACAACGTGGCTCAGAAATGGAAACCTTAAAACCCCCAGGCTTTCCCTTTATTTATATTGCACCTGTTCCACAAAGAGCAACGTGGCAGAAGCTCCTTCTGCTGCAAAAATGCTCCATCAGAAAAATGTGGGTTTGAACACAGAAACAGAAGTGATTTTCAGGAATCCTCAGTTGACCCCAAATTACCAACACTATTTTTATAAATGGCTCTACACCCACAAATCCTAAATACTGCCTCAATTTTATTTAGCATCCAGTTATTTAAAAAACACAAGCATTTTACCAGCTGATAAAGATGCTCTAACCACCACTGAGTACTAAAACTGAATCTGCAAGGGAAATATTTTGAAGGTCTCTTGGAAAAGCACCAAAGACTCTTTGGAACCACCAAGAGAAAACTGACATGGAGTAGGGAGAGACCAGTTTTGGTACTTCTGGAACTATCTAGGCCTGTTTTGGGAAGGATTTCCCAATGTGGGATGTATTTACATAATTATTTACATTTTAAAATGTATTTACATTTAAAAATGCATAATGGAAAACAAAACATCTCAAAGGATACCAGTCACTGGTGTCCTAACCCTGGTTTACAGGAGTTTTAGACTGTAACCACTCAGAGAGGCATCACCCTCACAGCAAAACACCAATCCATTTCTCACAGGTGGCCATTATGGCACTCCCAAAGCTTCCTGCAAGGAATAAACCCAAACCAAGCCCCTTGGCTTTAATAACAGGGTCAGTAACCATGATTGTCTAGACTTGCCCTTTTTATTCCAGTGTTTCCGTGCTTTCTACAGACCTATGTACAGAGTTAAAGACGTTAATTTACAAACGATGTTAAAACAAACGTTTCACTTTGCCAAACAACATCCCACAGAAGTCCAAGATTAAAATATATATTACAACAGTATCAGAAACTTCCTTTCCCTGAATGTGGGCAATATTGCTTAAGGACTGGAATTCAGGATTCAGCAAAACCACCCCCTGTAACCACCTCGCTTGACCATTTTAATTACATATTGTACCACACATAATTATCCCTGTTGACCACAGACCTGAACTGGAGGAGCAGGAGCACTGCCAGGAGGGAAGAGATTCACTCCCTGGGCCCTAAGTGGACAATATTCTCATTTGGGTCAGTACCTTTTGGCTCTGCAAGTACAGGAGCTTTATTTCACAGACGCAGTGAGGCCAGGAGCCCAGACCAGAATCTGGGATAAGTAATTTTGAACAGAAAGTCCTCACCTGCTGTACAGAAGAAGCTGAGCTGAAGACCTGCCATGGTAAATATGTGGTGCAAGCTTTCTCTGAAACCGTTGCAAAAAAGGTCTGGGTATGTTCTTTTAAAGGAAACTATCTAAATGTATTTAATAAAACCTCTGATCTGTGGGGATTTACTCCACGTAACAGCTGGGGTTGTATGAAGGCGGCACAGCAGCAGACACAGTAGAAGATGGACACATGAACTCATGGTACTCCTGGACATCCCTGGGGGCCACACTGCTACTTTCTTCTGCTATTTTACCCTCTGTGAAATAGGGAAGGATCATCTCCATTTCCCAGGTGGGAAACAGGCACAAAGAACACGGTACAGCAGCTGAATTCAGCTGCTCTTGAGAATCTCAGCGTAAATCTCTCATCCTCAAATCAGTCTTTTGTAGAGTCAGAACCTAATCCAAGCCCAGAGTCCACACAATCGTTTCACATGGATGTAAAAGCATTTAAATACTGGGAAGTGAGCCTTAGAAATACACATTTGGCACTTTCCCAAATTAAAAAGAAATAATTATACATATTTGAATACTGGAACAGGCAAAAGAAATTTCATCTGAAGGAAAGCTTTCCTCATGACCTTGTTCACCTGGTTAGAGATAGATTTATTTAGATTTTCTAACCTAAAAGCCCAAGTTCTGAGCTAAATGAACAGACTGAACGCCAGTCAGGCAAGGAAGTTCTGCTCACACACAGGAGCAGCATATTGAACCCATCTCTGAAGTTTCAGAAGGACCATTTCCTCTTTTGGACTGTATGATGCAAGGGTGTTTATGTAACTACCACCCCAGTAGCCTAAAGAACAAGATCAACTTGATTTTGCACTTAAAAATAAACCCTTTATTATCCAGAAAGGAGCCAAATCATCATCACATCATGGAAATGGTCATTTGTAAAGCAATAAATAAGAGGAGGGAGTGTTCTGTGCCACACCCTGAATTTTGTCACTGGTGTCTAATCACCTCTCTAGTAAAAGCATAAAAATACTTATGCTATCAAAATCTCACTGTACAACAGCTTGTCTGGGAAGGACCCTAAAATCTTTTGCTAAAGCAATAACAAAAATCTGATTCAGTGAAACCCAAGTTCAAAGTTGGATTTCACTTCACTCAAAGTAATTTCATTCAAAGGAATGAAACCCAAGTTTCATTCCATGCACAAATGCAGTACCTGACACACACAGTCACCAGTTGTCTAGAATTAAGTATGTTCATTTATACTAAATCAGTTCTTAACCATAAATTATCTATTTACTGCTGATTCAAATAATTTTTCCTTAATTTCCTATGCAAGCCAGGGCAGCTGCAGGAACAGCACAGGATACAACTTCTTTCAGCAGAAAATGGCAGTCAGGCTAAATCCATACAGCTACTCCAACACCAGTAATTAAGAAATTAAAAAAAAAGCCAAACCACAATTGGAGGCTAAAATGACTGAAGAAACAATTGAGAATTATGCTTCTTCAAATCAATGCATTAATAAGATATGAATCATATAAGACAGCATTATGTATGCATAAAACTGAGAACAAAACACATCTTTCAATCTCTAAAGCAACAAAAGAGTTTTGGAAGAACAGGTGTGAAGCAAGGAAAAAAATAAAATCATATTATTCCAAACACTTTATTTGTGAAGGAGTTTCCTGCATGGCCAAGGAAGAGCAATGTCTGGAGTTGCAGGACTTACATGATTCAGAAACAACTATGATTTTCAGCTCGGCTTGGTTGTTCTCTACAGTAACTGGTACAACAGTGATTTAGAGAACTGTTTCTCTGTGCCTGAAGCACAAATCTTGGAGAGATCAATCCTTCCACTGTCTGCTCCTTCAGAAACACTTCTGGTGTGTCATCCAGGACTGAAGGCAGAGGCACAACAGCAGTGAATACCCACGTGGAGTTCCACAGGTGCTCAACATGAACTCAGGTTTACCTGTCTGCAACTGATACACCTCAGTCAATCCTTCTCAGACAAATCCTCATAACCAAAAATATGCTTCACTTTCATTTCTTTCTGAAAGCTTCATTAAAAATATCATTAAAACATTATTAGAGAACAAATTAAAGGTAACATTACCAGCGTGGAAACAAGATACTGGCCAAAATTCAGCTGCCAAGAGAATAACCAGTTGACAGACTTTGAAGGGAGCAGTGACAGATGTTCCACTCTGCAGTTACACCCCTGCACCTCACCCAGATCTCTGCAGAAGGTTTGAGTCCAGTCTCAGGCGTGACTGCTCCACGTTTAAAGCTCTGCCCAGCAGCAGCTGCAGGTCTGTACCACTTCCCTACCCATGCCCTGCTGCCAAACCTGCACAGGAGATGGCTTGTGACATTCATGGATGTGCTAACAGTTTCTGATAATGGTGGGGACACTCTGACACCACAGTCTGTAGCTGCTGGCCTGGACTCTATATGTCAAACCTGTTGAGGTTGTAGGCTGCGGGGTAGCTCTGCCGGCCGTACTGGAAATGGTCTGTGAGGACATTGGTTCGGCCGTACTGAAACTCCCCATGCTGGGCAAACACTGTCAGTCCATTCGGAGACTTCTCAGGAGTGTTCCGGTGCCGTTCCAAATTCACAAGGTCTCCAGTCGTGACTGGGAGCAGCTGCTTCTTTGCTTCTTGGTTTGCATCATATTTTGTCTAGGAAAGGAAGAAAGAATGTTTTTCATGGAATGCCGGAACCATTTAGGTTGGAAAAGACCTCCACGATCATTGAGTCCAACCTGGGTCTGAATCTCATGCTGTCACCTAGACCCTGGCACTGAGTGCCACATGCAGCCCTTCCTTGGACACCTCCAGGGATGGGAACTCCACCATCTCCCTGGGCAGCCCCTCCCAATGTCTAACAATCCCCTCCATGAAGACACAAATTTTCTTAGATACCACCTGACACATTCATATACCCAGAAAAAAGCAAACAGTTCTACAATTAATCACTCTCCATGCCTGCTAGGCTTAAAATACTGATGGCTTCTAACAAAAACCTAATTCTTCTCACATGCCAAATGAAAAAGCTGCTCTTTTGCTAGAGAAACTTGAGTTACTTCCCCACCTTCCCTTTGCAAGAAAATATCAAGATCAAAACTGAAGTCTCTGAGAGACCCAAGCACCCAAGTCCATTGCTTGGGCAATGCTCTGCAAGGGAGCTTTATGCCCCGTGCTCTGCATTGTTGTCCCATGTCATGGTCAGCACTTAACTTGTACAAAAGACAATTCAAAGCTGAGGGACTGTTTCAGCTGCATTTGCCAAGCACATAAACCCAGCAGCTCCTCACCTTGTTGTACAAGAAGACCCCAAGGATGGCTGTCATCATCCCCAGGACGTTGGTGCTCGTGACCGGGTTGCGCAGCATGATGAGGGACACTGTGATGACCATGATCCTCTTCGTGGCATTGGCAACAGAATAACTGAGTGGGCTGATCAGGTTTAGGATACTGAAGGCAATGACGTTCTGGGCAAAGTTACAGAACCCACTGATTATGAGCAGCATCAAGGTCCAGGACCAATGAGACATGGAGCTCTGTGTTAAAGCAAACAGTGCGAGAAAAAAGTTATCTCAGGTTTCAGGTAACAATACAAACACAACTTGAGTCACTTCAGACCTGCCACTGGCAGAAGGAATATCTCAACTGAACTCTAAGGAGGCCCCAAGCTCGTTGCATGGTGCAACTCACCAGCTCAGGGAAACCAGAGGCTGCACTCGCCCCACATAGTGTGGGGTTTGTTTGTCCCGTCCCCAGCTCCCAGCTCCACACCGTCCCACAAGCTGCCTCTGCTAACCTTGACAGGAATTTTCACCATAAGCACCACGTTCACTTGTTTTATGTGGTTTTGTGAAACAATCTGCAGGTGTTTCACAACATTTCTTCCCACACTGATGAGGAACTGCACTGAAACACTTTAGTGCACTTTTTCGGTTCAGTGGTGGTGTTTGTTGTTTGTTTTTTTTCTCTTTTCTTTCTTAATAGCAAACAGTTTTTCTTCCCAAATATGACACTTACCAGGTCATTCTCTACTAGGAAGGAAGAAAGGTCTACCAAAACCCATGTTGGGATCATGAAGAACACAGCATGGCACCCAAGTATGTTCAGCAACCGAAGA
Organism: Formicarius rufipectus; assembly: GCA_013399695.1. NCBI lineage: Eukaryota > Metazoa > Chordata > Aves > Passeriformes > Formicariidae > Formicarius > Formicarius rufipectus. Next base: position 397,125 of record VXAU01001376.1, read on the forward strand.
TGATGGATTCGAGAATCTCTTAACACCTGACAAAAGCCATTATTTAACAGCAGTCAGGACACAGTAACAGCTTTAGGTGACAGATAAATTAGGAAAAGAAGAACATACTGTTATTGTGTGAATTTCTTATAAGCAAGACCAAAGTAGAATAGATGTCCATTTGGAGAAAATAGGGGGGTTTGAGTGGTGACTCTTGATATCAACAAGATATTAATACATTGTAAAAGCTCTACAAACCAGAAATCATTTTGTAACTAAAGAGAGTCAAGACACACAGTTTAATTTTGTTTCTAAGATTTGAAGAAGGGCCCAGTGTTTACACCGAGTCCTTCACTATAGAGCAAATATTGGATACAAGAAGATACATTAAAAGCTTTCAAATGATCTGCTAAATTTAAGCACCATTGAACTGTCAAAATAAAGAAAAAAAGCCACGCTGAGGAGTAAAGTAAAGGCTTGGGATAAACTCCAAGTTCAGCCCAATTTTCAGCTTCAACAAGTAGGAAGAGCTGCAGGAACATGCATATGAAACAGCAGCCATCCCTCTGGGCTCCTGTGAGTGCAAAGCCAACTAAAAAAAATATGTACATGTATTTGGAAGGACATACTGTCCTAAAGCACGAGGCTGCTGAGCAACACTGAAGAGCAGAACTGTTACCTTCTTTGAGAAGATGTTCTGAAGAGAAAAGCACAGAGTAGCAGCAAGTGCACTGATGAGTCCCCACATGTCAAAGGAAAGCTCTGTGACGGTGGCCAACAGGACACCAGTGATTATGGGGATCAGAGACAGGTACACCTGGAAGAGAGGAGTAACTTGCATCTTCTAAGAAGTTTCATTTCAACTGAGTTGATACATCCTGATGATTTAGGGAGGAAAGAAGGAAGACTAAAGCAACAGAACCAAGGATCAACTTTTATACTACTGCAGTTCAAGGAAATCAAGTGACTATAACACTCTAACAACTCCAATGCATCATAGAGCATCACCTTGCTCAATGTTTACATGTTTTACATCCTTAATAAAAGAAACCTGTAGAATCTGCATAATCTAATTCCAGTCACAAAACCCACCTAAAGCCTGAGCTCTGCAGACTCCAGGCAGCACAGCACACCCCAAACACCATGGAGGAAAGAAAACTCAGCAAACCTGTACACACCTTTGTCGTCTGCTTTTCCTTCATGATGATCCGGGAGAGAAGAACCACCCAAATGGGCATCGTGGCTTTCACTGGGGATGGGAAGAAAACGTCGGTGGGGACACGAAGCTTGGCCCGACTCCACGAGGGAGGGAGGGATGGAGCAGGGGCTCAGCCTGGGCCCACCACAGCCAGGACTTCGGCCAGCGCTGGGACATCCCCCCCTGTCACCGCGCTGGGCATTGGGACAAACACGGTCTGGTTCTTGGTGCTCTGGGACAGCGAGCTGGGCAGCCAGAGGAGCACACGCCAGGTCACTGCACACAGCGGGTACTGGGACATCACACCGGGCGCCCGTAGCAGAACACGCTGGGCTTCGGGTCCCAGCTACAAGCAAACGCAGGACCCCAGTACATCCCCCTGAGGGAGCACGGTCCGCTCCGGGCCATCCCACCGAGCACCCCGGGGGTGAAGGCACCGCCCGCCGCTCGAGCCTCACCTGTGTGCGCGTACGACACGGGGACCCTCCAGAGCGAGACATGCGCGGACACAGAGGCGAAGTACTTGCCGAAGGCGAGCGGGAGGATGTAGCGGGGATACGCGCGGGGCGGCAGCTGCGCGGGGCCGGCGGGCGGGACCCTCCAGGCGCGCAGCAGCGGCGGCAGCAGCCCGCACAGCCCCAGGATGTGGAACAGCGACACGGTGACGGGTCGAGGGAAGCCGCCGAGCAACAGCTTGTTGACCACGTTGCCGCCGGCGCTGAGCCCGTACCAGGCGAGGCACAGCGCGGACACCCGCGCCCCTTCGCGCAGCGCCGGCCCGNCCCGCCAGCGGGGCCGCCATCGCTCCGCACCCGCCGAACGTCAGCGCAGACAGCGCGTCGCTTCCTGGGGCGGGCGCGGGGCCGCGGCGGGGCCGGAGCGTCACTTCCTCCGGCACGGCAGGCAGGGACACCGGCAGGGACACCGGCACAGCAGGCAGGGACACCGGCAGGGGCACCGGCACGGCACATCATCTCCAGCACGGTATCCCCCTGTCTGGGCACGGCAGTCACTACACGGCATCTCCGTGTCCCGACCCGGTTTCTCTGTATCCCGGGCACGGCAATCCCGTGTCCCGCAGTCCCGGCGTCTCAACCGCGCCTCCGCCACGGCGGGGTTGAGCCCGGGGCGCTCCGAGGGGTTGACAATGACCCGGCGGGGCGCGGGGGGGACAGAACTGCATCAAGTTGCCCGCTGGGATGCGGTTCCTCAGCACTCCCGAGCGCCAGGGCAGGGACTGAGCGAAGGTCGCGGGCTCGGAGGCACCGAGACAATCTCTCCTGACCTTTAGAACCAACTCCGGGAACTCGTAACGCCGGCTGGGGTAAGAGATGGGTGAGTACCTGGCAGGTAGGAGGGGTTCCAGAGCCTGGCTCATCCACGCACTCTGGCAAAAGGCATTTCTACAGCGTCAATACCTGTCAAAACATGCACTTCGGGTCATGTCGACTCCCAAAAGATTTGCTGATGAGCCATTTCATGTAATCGACTGACAAGAAAGAAATGGCAGTGTATTAACTTCAGATTTTAGGGTTAGAAGGATAAATTTTGCAGGAGAGGTAGGAGAAAGAAATAGCAGAGAAACTGAGTCATGCACAAATGAGAGTACACAGCAGGTACGCACATGGTAAACTTCATTTGAACTTGTTTACAAAATTGACAAAAAAATATCACCTTGTAAACTTATTCACATTTGTTGGAGCTGACAGAACTGGTTATACTGGCATGCTGAAATAAAGATTGTCAAGCCTCGTCTCACCCTGGATGACACCAAGTGAGTTGACCCTTAGCAGCAACAAACTTGGCATGGAACAAGATTTAAAGCTTGCACTTGGAGGGAATTTCTCCAGCAGTTTTGTACCACCAGGGAAAGGGCCGGGTCTGATTCCTGATGCTCCCTCAGGCAACTGAGCATCAGCAGTTTTCTGGATATAATCTGAAAGCTGTGATGAGCTTCGGGCATCCCCTCAGCCAGACTGGTCCACAAGGGCTATTGATTCCATCAGAAGTGGAAGCAGTGGAGAAAAATACGGAGTTTATCAAGTGTAATGTATTATTTTGCCATTTCCTGAAATTTGCCATCTGTGCAAAGGCTTCAAAAGAGCACAGACCCTGTTCCTAAATGAGACCATTCAAGGAAGGAGGGAGGTAAGATGCACAGCATTTTTTTTCACATAAACAAAACTCAAGCATTTCCAAAATGACCAGCAGCTCATCCCTCTACCATCAGATCTACCACTCTGGACTGCAAGACAGGAGCTTTCCCCAACTCCAAACCACATGGCTCCATCTCATCGACTGCAGAAGGACAAAATGGAAGTAAACTGAAAATATACTTGGAAGCATTTTTTGGTAATCACTTTTCACTCTCAGACCTCAGATTTCAAAAATGGAAGCACACAAACATCAGGTTTCTGATACCCACACATTACAGTAGCAGTCAGATCACAAAAACAGTAAGTTTGAACAAGAATGACTTAAAAATAAACCAAACCTCATCAGTTGTATGCTGAGAATGAACAAACTTAATGTATATGTGGTCAGGAGCACCCTCCTGTGAGAGCCAGGCAAGAGCTTGACTCCGTGGTTCAAGACAGGAGAACACTTGCCAAGGCTCTTCTCCAGCACAAAAGGGTTAACAGGGTCAACATCACTAAACCTGCGAATATTTTTGGTATAGTGTCCCCTCCTCTGTTCCCCTGGACAGAAACCCAGCACTGGGGACTGCAGAAAACATCTAGTGCTAAATGTTAAAGCAATTGCAGGTCATAGAAATCCTTTACTTTCTACACCCAGGCTGCTTTAGAGAGCACTGTGACAATGAGAAAATATGACAGTTACTGAGACAAGAAGAACTTGTAGGTTCTCGAGGTACATTAACAGCAATTGGGTTATCAGTCTCCAGAGTTAAAAATCATCCGACCTGTGCAACTGAACAGCACCAAGGTACTTGGAAGACATCCCACAGATCCCTATGAGCTGCTCTCAGCAGTGTCCATGGGATTTGGCTTCACCAAACTGCCCCGAAGGGTTCCCAGGGTCAGGGGTCCCTTGACTGGGCTGAACTGAGAAAAGTTGAGGGGGGGGGGGAAAGAGTGAAATATAAATAATTCTCAAACTGTTTTGTGCAAATTTTTTTTATTTCCACATTTATATCACAACGTGTCCACTTAAAGGACCAAATAGCAAAGTTGCTCCCTTCTGCATCCCAGGAACACAGAAGTCTAGTTACTGTACATTCACTAAGGCTCTTTGTTTTTGCAAATTGCGTTTATGATGGATATCCATAAGGCAAACAATATCTAAAGGAATGGTAACAAGTATATTTCCAGCATACAAACAGGCTTCCTTTTTCCCTCTCACAGTACAGTTACAAACTTGTAGCACCCTCATTACATTTAGATTCTAGAAAAGGTGATTTTTTTTAATTTTTTTTTTTTTATTTTTTGTTTTTTTCTTTTTTTTACCTAGAAGTTTGCAGGAAGGGAAAAGGAGGAAAAATATTTGGCTGGTGGTGGTGGTGGGATCAAAAAATATCATTAAACATCTAGTTTTTGCAGCATTTCTCAGAGAGTGGATTTAAACTGAAACCAGACTAAAGGATGTGGATGCCTATGGAATGTTGAGCTGAAGCTGGAGGCCCAGCCTGCAGTGCAACACCTGCTGTTTAAAACCCAATCTCCGTGTACCACATGACTTTAGGCCAACGCAATCATGGTCAGAGATGTGATAGAAATGAAACTACAGTTTTTGCACATTGTCTCTCGAATATCTCACTGCCAAATAAAAACCCAAATCAAGTCAAATAAATAGATGCATATTTTGTTAAGGTAACTTCCACAATTTTCTCTGTACCTGCCTGTACTAAGATTCCGGCATTCAGAAAGTGCTGGAAATCCTCTTCACTTCTTGGGGACTAACACTTTTTATAGCTGGCTCGCTAGAGAGTTTAGAACTCACTGATCAACCTTCGTATGCCTTCCTTTGCAATTGTTAGTAAACTGGTAGCAGCATTTCACAAAAGGAGAATTTAAAGGAAGGAGCTGGAAAGGCCCAGCTCCCTCCCCCCCTCTGCTCGTGGGGCCTGTTTGTCCAGGACAGGAGGCTCTCTCCAGCTGGAAGTGGCATCGTGTCTGCCAGTTTTGCCAACTGCAGGTGTAAAAGCAGGGTTAGCAAAACTGCTCTCAGTCTAGGCAGACGTAAGGCAGGATGTTCAACCTCCCATCATCCCCATGTGGATCTAAGGATATGCACTGTGTCCAATCATACCAGTTACCCTGTGTGTCGTAACAACCGTTCACGCCTGGCCAGCTGTGGTTACATATTCTGTCGAGGTCATCGCTCGTGACCTCTCTGGTGACCCCAGGCAAGTCTGTAGGTTTGCTGTTAGGAGCTAGAACATGAGTCTTTCTAGCCTCTTTTCTAGTGCTTTCCTCCTGCTTTAAATACTCAGACATGAAGTAGTGAGCTCCTGGAGTCTGTACTCCTGATGAGGACAGCAAGCTACTCTGTCTGTTTAAATAGGACTGAATGATTTCGTTTCTGGATAATTCTTTCCAGTTCGTTTGTTCAAAAGGGCTTTGCAGGTTGGGTTTTTGCTCCTGCTTTTCCGTTTCTGTCCTGTGCTGTTCAGTAAGTGCAGGGATTTCTACCTGCAAAGGATCTTTCGGTGTTAAAGGTTTTATCTGTCCTGTCATGGGATCAAAAGTGAGTTTTCTCTCTTTTAACCTCACAGGTTTCACACCCCCTTCTGTCACGTGCCCATCCAAGTTGACTGTATAGTCTCTGGGTCGGTACCTTTTCTTCTTTTTACTATCAGACCCTGAAGCAGCATCATCACTGTCCATTTTGGAAGTGTCCTGTGGGAAGCCCATGTGTGGCACGAGCGATTCCCCAGGCTGGGCACCAACCTTGCAGGCAGGAGATGCATGAAGGGTCCCTGCTGGGTGCCTGTGCTGGCCCTCAGGAGGTACCTGCTGCTCCTGCCAGTGCTCGGGGGCCGAGGGCTGAGGGAGCTCCAGTCTCTTTGCTGGCAGTGGAGGTGTGGATGGTTGCATCAGGGATGGTGGTGGCGATGGCACCTGTGCAGTGTCTAAGAACTGAGACCTTTGAGATGGACTGGGCATCGAATCCTTTGGTGAGTACGTGGTGTGCTGCCAAGCAAAAGTATCCTGCCTAACATTCCTGGGGCTAAAGGAGGAACAGCGGGGGCTCTTGGGCTGGTGAGGGCCCGTGGTCTCTTCTGATTTATCATGCTGCTGAAGCACTGCAGTCTTTAGTAATGAGGAAGTGCTTGAAGGTTTTACAAGTCCTGGAGAACTGGTGTGAGGTTTTACAGCATTTACTGGGATCTTATTGTGTTTATCGTTTTCACTGAGTTCTGTCCTGCTGCTTTCAGGCCCTGTGTGTAGGTTTACGTCTACAGGACTGGGAAAATTTTCAGGACTACCTCCAATTCCATTTGTTGGAGGGGGAGAAGAGTTTTGTAATACTTCATGACTAGCTTTGGAGACTTTTGGGGGAGGAGGGCCCTGATGCCCGTCCCTGTGATCACCTTTCCTTTTCCGATTTCCCGGTTTCTCTGGTTTTGGAGAATTTAGTTTCTGTATGTCATTCCTGCTCTTCAATTCGCTGATGGGTTTCGAGCCAGCCACAGCAGGAAGTTGTGTCTCTGGTTTGCAGTTGTGAGCACCACCATTTGCTGAGCCGGGTGGATTGGGGAGCCCTCTTGGCACTGGGTCATTCTGGGTTACGGGTTCGATCAACTTCTGCCAATTCCGCAACAATTTCTTGGCACGTTTGGCAAGTTCCTCATTGGATGTCTTCTTCCTCACCTCATTGATGAGCCTCCCGAGCCTTGTTTCCTAGAAAGACAGACAAGTTGTTTTACAAACAGGTATCATTCCAGGAAAAATTCTCAAGGAACGTTGCTGCTTTTGCTCACCCTGAGAAATACCTGGTTAGAAACACTAAAGATTGAAGTGTTGAGTTAATCTTTGTGGAAAGGATTAGTGGAGGGCTCTGCCACTCAACATGAAGCTGACAGTGGGTTTCAAGTCCCACTGCCTTTATTCCCTGAGCTGGGAAAAACATTAGAAAGGAATTCTTTAATGAGAAAGAACACTGAGAATAAAGGTGTTCAGATACAGCATCCAAAAGGTGTGTGCTTACCACAAAGAAAGTATAAGATCTGCAGGAAGAGCTAAGAGAAAAGAATTCCAGAATCTTTGCCTGTTACAGTAAAAATTACCAATAAAAATCTCCATTTGACAAAGCTGACTGTCAGGTGTTACTTATGTCCTACCTTCCTTCTCCACCTCTCCTGTCCCTTCACTCCCCAGGATCTTCAAAACACATGGAAGAGCCATTTAAACAAGCATTCCTGGGGTGCCCCAAAGTGGTTTCATGAGCGGAAGGAAGTGAAGTGCTTGATTGTTCCCAAAGCACATTTGAAAACAAAGAATTGTTCCACAAGTCAGATTAGTTAAGAAAAGGACTTCAAAGGAAAACAAGAGATCAGCCTTTGAGAGAAATATGCAACCTGTTGGGATACATATGTTGAAATAACAGGTGGAGTTGTAATTAGGCAACAGTTAAAAGCAAGGAACACCGCTAATTTCAATACAAAGAGTGAAAAAATATATAATTCAGCCATAAAACTTCTTTGGGCTGTTTCTGTGAGTGGCCATTAAGACTGTGGCTCTCCCACCAGATACTTCAGCTTTTCTGACACCTGAGCTCACCAAAAAGATCAAGTGTTGAGACCTGCTTAAATGAGTTTGAGATTAATTTTATAGACACACAACAACTATATTGCTATTTCAGATTTCTGGTGCTACCTGACCAAACATCTACGAAGGTGACCAGACCTGCAGAGTGATATTGCTGAATGCATCCAAATTCATCAGTGGCAAGTCATGATTAATGTAGTGCACAAACAGCAACTGTGCTGCCCAGAATACTGATCTGGGCCCAGAAAGGACCCCTGTGTTCAGTGAGAAGTTGGAAGCAGCACGAGAGGGACAAAATAATATCTTAATTGTGAACCCTTTGCAATCCATCTATTGTTTCCAGAAAAGTTCCAGTGGAAATTAGAAAGGGAGAGAAAGTCCTTTTATACACACAAAAATCATTTTCAGAGGGTGACATACCTCAAGTGCCTCTTTGGTAATGGGGTATTTCTCCAGGCTGGAGATCACTTCCAGCACTGCCACCATGTTATGGATCTGCAACAAGGAAGACAAAGTCACTTCATGTTTCATATACGGGTCTTGGTTATCAAATGCAATTTAAGACCTTCCACTTCATAATTGCTGGGAGCATTAATCACAAACTGCTATCAGACTGTCTGGCTTTAGGGAGCTGATTGTTCAAGGAATAGGGACAAGGACACTTTACTGACCTAGTTGGAAACTGAGGGAGCTGTAACAAACACACTCTTATGTAAAACCCCAGGAAACACTGGCAATTAAACAGCTGAGACTTCCAGCAAAGTTCTAAGAGCCCCAGGCAAAGCATCAGTTAATTGTCCTAAGGGGAAACAAGTGCCAAGTGGACCAAGAGCAGCAGCTGCTCACATCAATTTTTCAGGCACCACTTCAGCTTTACCCAAGTCACTGTTCTACAGTTTTATTCACAAGATTGCTGCTTTCTGTGACTGCACACCAGGAGTCTCCAGAGGCAGGTCCTGGCTCCTGGGCTGTGCCCAGTAGGTGTCCCCAGACCACTGCCCAGCTGTGGCTCCTCTGGCCACTCCACAACCCCTGGGACCCAGAGCTGGGGGTGGGGCCCTGGGAAGGAGGAACTGCACAAAGTCACAAAAACACATTTAAAAAGTGAGTATCAGGTTTTCTGATGGGCTGCACTGCAACATGTCAGCGCCACGAGTGAGCTGCACCCAAACACAGCTGCCACAGTCTGTACATCCTCAGCACACACAGGATTTTAACAATCTCCACGAGGAACCTCAGATAGACATTTTAGGGACATGGTTTAGGGGTGAACATGGCAGTGCAGTGTTGGACCCAACAACCTTAGAGAGCTTTTCCAACCTAAATGAGTTTATGATCCCACACAGAGATCCCTTTTCCATTACCCGATGTTAAGAACACTGAAACTTGGAATTTCTAATTCACCTTTGGAGACAGATTTATAAGATAAGCCAATGAAAACTTGAATCACTATCTCATTTATTGCTTAACTGCATTTGTGACTCAACTGGATGTGAAGTGCATGTGAGCAAAACCTCTCAGCAAGAACCTCTGCAGGGACCCCACACCATCCTGAAGCCTGGGCAGGAGCATCACCAGGCAGCTCTGCACCCCCAGCCACATTCCCTGCAGGATTCTTCATTTTAAAAAGATTGAACTTGGAAAGAATTGGCTTTCTCAAGTCAGTTCTACCCTCCCATTAAGACACAACAGAAGAACCATGAGCTGAAGTCTCTTCCTTTCAGAAAATCTTGGGCATAGATCACGTTCCTTCCATCAGGACTGTTTCATGCTGGGGATACCTGGATAAACCTGTCAGTGATGAAAACATTCCCTGATTTTCTGATTTATTTTATCAAATGGATGTTTAAAGTCTATGCAGGTTTTGAAAGACTATAACTCTTACAAGCTGTTAAACCAACTTCAAGCCAAAGATTAATTAATTTGTCTGGGCTCTTTCTTCACTGAACCATGTTGTCTCTGCAGATATTTACAGCCCTATCACAAAGGCAGGTCTGGTATAACTGTTTAATCTGTAGAGCAGCAACAGCACCTATTCTGAGGTATTTTACTTTTTACTTTCTTCCATCTTTTCATCTTTGTCCTGCCCTCAGTGTGCAGGAAGGACAGTTTAGCACCACAGTCTAACTAATACATAATAGCAGGGTTGGTTTTTTCCAGGTTCTAGAACCAAAGCCCTTAGAATAATTAATGCTCAATTCTGGGAGTTTCCAGACAACATTTTTAAACTTGTAAAACACAATACTCTCCTTCCCAACACATATTTTAGACTATGAACTATCAGGGTACAAAAGGCTCTGCATTGCACATGTCAGTAATTGGTACAACTATTTTTGCAGTTATTGGTAATCCCCAAATATTCATTGCCTAAATTACAAACTGATGGCAAAAAAAAAGGATTGTCAGCCTATCAGGAGATCAAGATGGGGAAAGCAATATGTTTATGTGCACACACACCTACAGAAAGATGGAATTGGTCAGGGAATTTCCAGTAACAGCTTTGCCTTTGTTCAACACACCCCAGTACACACAAAAGGATGCTCCAAATGGTAAATCACCTGCCAGGGCCCAGATCTGCACCAGGACTGAGGGACTCTGACTTCACTCCCTCCTTTGGGGGACACGTGGTGCCAATTAAGGCCAGTGAAAGTGGCCTTACACCACTCAGCTCATACCAAAACACAAACCACACATTCGGGATTTCTCACACATTTGTAACTATTTCAGAGCACAAAGGCTCCCAACACCTCACGCTCCAGACAACTGCAAGAAGCTCCTCTCCTTTTCCCTTTTTTCACCTACAGAAAAGTTTGGTTCTTTAAAAACAAATAAATACAATGTTCAGGAAGGTTCAATAACCTCTGCCCCCCTTCCCCAGTAGTTCTGTGTCGTCCTCTTGGAATGTTTCAATGAAACTGCCACAAAGAGAAGCTTATAATGAAAATCATATTTGTGTATTTGAAAATAACAGAGACTATGACATTCCTTGGGGCACAGTTAAACACCGTGATGGAAACAAGATGACCCCCCAAAACACTTCAAGTATCACCTATTTCATGAGAAGACACCTACTCGGATGACAGCAACACACCAATATGGCACATACAAAATACTGCTTAAGAAAATTCATGTATGTCACATAACCAACACGAGACTGATGTTACAAAATCTACCAGGACCATTCTACTCTGAGCAGCACTAGAAATGGTGATTCTTTAATACAAAGGGCTATTAAAGTTGCTTATTTGCTACACAACAGATGAAGTACCAGAGCGCAGTCGGACAGGGAATTTGGCATTCTGGTTCTCCAGACACGTGTAACTGCACCAGTCAGCATCTCTGGAACTTGCATTTTAGTTTCTACTTGCCTCTGTCTGCTTACACTGCACCCCTTTGCATCCCCAAAACAACAACTCCCATGAAGCAAGCCCAGGACCTGCATTTAGGAGCCATCAGAAACCAGCTCAGAATAATTTTCCAATGATCCTGAGCTGTTCCTGTGCTGTGAGCATTGACTGACACAGACTCACTCCAAAGTTTACTGCAGAACATCTGCTTTGAGTCATCTGTGATAATCCTTTCCAGCCAACCCTAATGACAGCCACAGAAAACAAATCTTATTTATTCCATGCAAGGCTCCTTAAGTCATCGAGCCATTCAGCCATACTCGGGAGCTTTACTACTGCTATCCAAGATCTTTTCCAAGTTCAGCATTACATGTTTTTACTCCAGCCTCAGAAAAAAGCAGGGCTTTCTGAACTCTCTGGAAAAGATCAAGCAGCTTAATTTCCTTTTTTAAACTGCCATCTTAATCCTATTTTCACGTTTATAAAGCAGGAACAATTCAGTAACTAACTTCAGGGTGTTACACAGCAATTCAGAGGGGTTTGGGAAGTTTGAGGTACAGCTGTTCTCTCCCACCTCCAACTCCACTGAGCCCTTCCCAGGGAGATCTGAAAACAGCAGCAAGCACAGCACCCAGAGGAGCTGCATCACCATTGCCACATGCTGGGATGTGTCTTCTGCTGGACCAGCACACTCCATGTTGTGCTTTGATTCTCTTCCTTTGCCTACAGACCAGTCCAGACCCCAAACACAACAGGAGCACCCCTCTGTCTTCCCCAGGGTTGCCTGGGCACAGCGCAGCCTGCGCTCCCTCCCTCCACTGCTGCCTGAGAAACAAACATTACACAAACTTTCTCTTGCAGCCATTTGGATAAAGCAATTTAAGTTTGGATTGGTTTCGTTTAACATTTCACAGGAATGTTTCTAAAGATCTTCGCAGGCACAACTAGACCAGATCTGATTTAGCAAAGATGACATTGCTGACACACTTAATTACGCCTGGAGCAGGAGAAGGAGCAGTTATTTCTGTGTAACACAAAACCACTGGTGCACACAGTCACAAAACACTTGCAGTGAAACTGCTAATGCAGATCCCTGCCCACTGTGTTCTGGTAGAAAGGCACGTTTTCATCACAAAGTTCACATAACAGTGCTAAAAGGCATTTTTTGATACAGTGTCATCATCCATCTGGGTCACATTAGTACCTTTATAAGTTTCTAAAGTGTAATTAAACTTGGACTGGTAAGTCCAGAGTCCCCTATCAGTGACAGTTTTCTAAAACCAAATTGTAACACCACCATCCTCCTGAAACTGCAGGTTACAATAATCAATAACCTGACTTCGCTGTGGGCAAGGTGAAACGGAGCACACTGGCTTTGAGAGAATGTATTTGCCATCATACTTCAAGTGACTTACCCAAAATACCTATAAATACTCCATATTTCACTCATGTCAAAGAAAGTGTTTTTATAACTGTCCCACCTGTAGCATCAAAGCAATTTGACAGAAACAAGCAGAGAAGAGGAGAGACCATGGGAGACTGAACAGACCTTCCATCCTCCTCAAATCTAGGTGTCTCTTGCCAAGCTGGAATTTTCTGTTGCCAGTCAATACAATCAATGGAGGAAGGTCCATACAGTTCACAGGAGTATTTGTACATCTGTTGTTCTCTTCTCCCTGCTCCTGGGGCTCCTTTATTCAGGAGTTACAAAACTGTCACAGATCACAGAGCTGTGTATATTCTCCGGGAATGCAGGAAAAGGTTCAAGAACATCCTGGGTTGGAGGTGAATCTTGCTGAAAAGGCCATGGAGACAGAACTGGTTCCAAGGAGGTGCAGTGCCCATCAGAGACAACATCTGCTGGCTCTCCTTCTCTCAGTGGCACCTGCAGCCAGGCACCAACTCCTTCCCCACTTTGGGGCCCCCGGGAGTGCCACATCCTGCCCACAGGACTGCTTTTGTATAAAAGCCACTTCACTGCATAATAATCTAAAATATGGAAAAATAAGAGGAAAAGTTGCTGTTCACAGGAGGCTTTATTTGAATGTGGAAATGGAAACAGAGAGTTTATTTATCTAATAGATACCAGACACTGACAATGTACACCATCAACAGTAAACCAGAATGTCATTTTTTCAAAGATACAGACCAAACAGACTGAGTTAGAATTCAGGTTACAACCTGCTGGTATTTAGTTCAATTCCCTTGCAGCTGATCTATTAACAGTTCCCCCTACCCCCAATGTGACATGGTGTTGTCTAAAGACAGGAAACACAAGATACTATTCCCAGCCAAGACATACCAAAAAGATGACCATGTACTACTTTGTTCACAATCACCGAAAATTTTTGAAAGTCAGTTTGCCAAGAAAGTTCCAATATTAACCAAAGATATTTTTAGAGGTGGAGACCAGTTTTCTAATAGTATTTTAGTAAATCAGATCTTTAAACATGAAGGAATCAACAGTTTGGGTTGCAAGCCATCCACTGGGAGTATCTTCTGTGACAGAGAAATGAATCTGGAGTCCATGCTTTAAAAAAATGATTAATTTGCAGTGCAAAACAACATGTAGAAAAAACTCTCCTTGACAACCAAGAGCAGTCCAATGCATGTCCAGGTACAAGCAATATTATCTGTACCTCCAGACTAACAATTACCAGGTCCAATTTAAAGAGTTGAAACAATCTGCATGTACTTTATTTATACTTAGGCTTTATTTAATGGTGAAGTAAAATCATCCAGATACCTTTCTGTACATACAAAGTCAGGATCAAATGAGAGTAAGGTCAGGATCCAACAAAATTCCACAGTGTGAGGAAATGGGCAGAGCTGAAATACTTCCCTTGAGTGAGACATGGGTTGAGCCCTCTGCTCTCTCCTGGCAGTGCCCACACACATCCCTGGGCTGTGGAGAGGTCACAGCAGCCAAGGGGATAAGGGGAGTTTGCCAGCAACAACAGCAACAGAAAACACAGTTGGCACCAGCACTTACAAAGGGCCCAGAGACACAAATCCCCCACAGTGGGCAAGTGCCACCAATGCTCCAGCTCTTCTCTCCAGGGTCCATTCCCAGGGAGGCATCCAAGGTCTCTGACACAGCAGGAATGCTCTCCACGCTTGGGCAAGGCAAGGAAAACCACCCAACAAAAGGATTATTCACTGGAGGAGGTCATTTAGAAGACCCAAGAGGTAGTAAAACACAGACTATGAAGACAAGACACGCTCCCAGTTCACAGGATTGAAGTGGCACTGAAGGAAGAGCTCCTGACTTCAGGAAAGGGTCTTTAAGGCAAACAGAAAACACCAACAGTGAAACACTTTGTCCATTCATATTTATTAGCCAATAACTGGAAGACATTTTTGTTAACTACAGAGAGAAATACTTGCCTGTCAACTTCAACAGTTACTAAACATTTTGTATAATACTTTAGGAATTGTACTTGTAGTGCCAACCCTCGGTTGCAGATGAAATAGAGAAGACTCTTTTTCCATCCCCATAAAAAAACCCACCAGACCATGAAGCTAGGCAAATAAAAAGTCACTAGACTAATTATGAAAAAAAAGGACCAGCACCTGAAGAAATAATAATCAATTAGAAAAGTGTATGGCACAAATTCCACCTAGAGGAACAGAGTAAGAACCATGGAGCACAACAGCAGGCACTCACTGCCACTTTCAGTGGCACCTACCACAGCACATTGCAAGAAACATAAGTGTCATTTTCCATCCAACCCCATGCTGTAAGGAATGGTACAGGGATCAAATGGATCTGGAATTACACATTCATCTCAAGGAGCGACAGTTCACAACGAACATACACAAAGAGGTCAGAGGACAGTGTTCAAAAGAGCTCTTAAAAATATGGTTGGTAGCAAAAAGTTTAAGTACTCATTTCACAGTATTGAAAAAATAGGGATGAGACATGTGAGGCTTCAAGCCAGCCTTCCTATGCTTTATTAGTCACAATGAAGAAAATGTTAATCAACTGTTTTTGTACTCACTGGTTTAATTTGCAACAAGACAAACACTAACAAATAAAACAACCAGTGAGCTAACGGTGCACTCCAACAAGCTCTCCAAAAAACCTCCACAGCCCCTACAGAGGCTGAAGAACAGATTAGGCAAGTCCAGAAGGAGCTGTTTTATAAAGGTGATGCTACTTCAGAGAAGGTCATGGACCACAAAACTTCACCAAGTCCTTCCCATGAATGGTCCCCTACCACTCCCACCTGGGGAACTGACACTGAACAGCAAGGAGCAGAAACACACCGAAACACTCATTTCTATCCACTCCAAACCAGCCTCAGAGTGGCAATTAGAAATTCTGTCCTCTCCAAGAGATCCATGCAGGTGAGAGGATTTACAAAAAGCAGTAATAAAACACAGTGCTCTGAGTAAACGTCATCCCAGAAGAAACACCCGAGGTTCCCATCACCACTCGGGCTCTGTGGTCACTCCCTATCACCATCTGCCTCACCTCATGCTCACCCCTCTACATTCTCTCAGTCACTGCACTGGTCCTAAGGATACCCAACCTCAGGACAAACTCCTTTGTCCACATGACAATCATTTCTCCTCCCCTTCCACCCCTACAGAAACTTCAACCAGACTAATATTACTGTTTATTATAAGCCACGAACTGAAGTTCAAACTGCCATCCCATTTCCACATAACTCTGTTCTCTGGAGACCCTGCAGGTCCTCAGGACAATGTCACCTGGCAGGAAAGTGAAGTCTTCCCAGTGGAGAACACTTGGCCATTTCAGCCAGTGGCACAATCCTGAGCAGTAAGCTGGAAACAAAATTCCTTTTCTACCTTTGGCTGGGAAAAAAAAAGCCTTTCCCAGAGGAAGGTGAGCATGAAGCCTTTTCAGCTCAGGGCTTACCAGCTGAAGGGTTACTGTGAGAGCAGCTCCACTCCAGAGCCAAGTGCCCAGTGCACTCATGGCAGGGCAAAGGAACCCAGTATCCCACCCGTGCTTTATTTATATTTAAACACAGAATACAGAGTCACAGAAGGGTTTGGGTTGAGAGGGACCTTAAAGCTAATCTCATTTCAACCTGTGCCACAGACAGGGACATCTTCCACTGGACCAGGCCGCCCCAACCTTGCCTTGGACACTTCCAGGGATGGGGCACAACATTCAGGAAGCTGCAACCTGACACTCATTATTTCTAAACGTGTAGCAAAAAACTTCATTTCCACTTCAGAAAGCCACAGTGAGGCTTAAACCCCTTGGTAGCCTGTCTTAAACAGTGAAGAAAATACATAGTTAAAGTCCAATCCCTCAGATTTTTACAAACTCCTCCACACATGACAATGGACACAGTTTTAAACAGTGCAGTCAGACTCCTACCAGTGTGCTCAGCTCACGGACTGCAGGCACCCACCTTCTAAAATACATCTTAAACATCACCCCCTGCATCTTCCCTTTCATTGTGCTCAACTCTATTCAATAATCAACTGCAGTTTCTCCAAGTATTAACTGTAATGGCAATTTTTTTTCCCTGGAACTTTCCGGATAACTTATGCACAGACATAAAAACTCTCTGTTCCTTCCCTTGCAGTTAATTATGGAGCACAAGAAGTGTTACACACTGACCTGTTCAAAAAGCTCTGCTTAAGTGACAGCTCGAGTTACAGATACTTGTAGATGTGCTGGAAGTCTGTTCACCAAGGAGAAATTATGACTGTGCATCACAACCCTGGGAAAACACCATGTCCCTCTACCTTCCACAGTTCTATCCTCCTTAAAAAGCAAACCCATCCAGACCTGTACTATAATTGTGATACTCCACAAGCTGATCCTGCATGGAAACTATGTGAGAAAGCAGCTCCACAGAGTGCTGGCTGTCACTGTCAGACAAGACTTCCACCTCTGCACATTCATCTTCACAGCACAGAGTTTGAAAACAAACCCAGCTGAGTGTGCTGGTGGATCTCAGAGCCAGCTGTGGACACAGGATCCCTCCTTCCCAGCTGCTGGGTTAGAAACCACTTTGTTCAGTAAAACAGAACTAATTACATTTTACTTCCAGTGACTCCTCAATAGAAACTACTGCCACTGACTGTATGGACTCACTGAAAATGGCTCACTTTGGTAGTAACACTCACACTCAAGCACACCCCACTGCCCTGGGAAAGCCATGGCTCAGAAAACACCCCTTCACTGCCGAGTTCAGCAGATTGTACCTCACATTAAAGCAATTTGCTGGCACTTAAATATTGCTCCAAACACCCAAAGCAGGAGTTACGCACAAAATGAGTAATTTAACTCTTAGCATACTGAATAAACAAACTTACATTGACACTAAACCCAATGTGAGGCATCCACTTACCTTTACCTTAAATATTTCTTTCAAGACCCAGGGTATAAGTGGGGCCACATCATACCGTGTTATACAGACCAAAGGAAGTTCATTTGGCGTTATCACCAAGCACAAAATGGGGGAGAGGAGATAACAGCAAAGCATTATCAGCCAAAACAGACATGTTTTTTTTATGTGTAAAAACTACACTGATATTAATTTTAACTCCAGGCTTAATATATTGGAGTAGCTGTGCCTTGAAAGAAGTGGTTCTTGACTAACACTGAATTTCCTCAGCAGGCAGAATCGATTCCTCCTTCCCTCTCCTGAAACTTCTGTGGTTCCTTTAAAATAGAAAACTCTACTTGTCAACTGCAGCAGCTTCTTGAAGAAAATGGAAAAGGATCTCAGAGGGAGAAGAAGCTTCAGCTGCTCTGAAGCTACTCTGAGCAGGAGACAAAGGTGTCACACAGTGCTGCTGTCATATGGCCACAGCAAAACTCTGAAAAGAGGCAACACCACACACCTTACTGCTCCTGAATTGGGCTTTCCCTTAACTTACTGGACAAAACCCCCACAAATGACCAACTGGAGTTCCTAGCCCAGGCTTCAGCTGAAGGTCTGGTTTCTAACACACAAACTGGGTCTCTCTCCAGTTTCTGACAGTGTTTTCCCTCCTGTCTGTGCCAGTGTCAGGCTGCAGTGCCGGGGCAGCAGGAGCTGATGCAGCTGCACCCCAGGCCCACCCCACCCCAGCTCCAGCCACTGTGCTCAGCTCTCCTCTCCTGGGTTAAAGGTGTGCCAAGGTGCACTGGAACAGCCTCCTTCCCCCAGGAACACGGGGGTCCCCAGGGAGAGCAACTCGGGGAAACACCAGCCTTGGGCTCTCTACTGCCTGGGAAGTTTGTTTCAGCACATCTGTCCTGCAACGACCCACACTTTGCACATCAGCTGTGGCTCATGGTGACTACCAGATTATTCCCCATGTTTATACTAACTACAAAAAGTTGCTTTTTCCATTCAGTAACCTCTTCATGGCTACGCCAGTAAAAATGTGTTAATGAGTTATTTCCCTGCAGCCTGTGAGCAGTGTTCATTTCTCACAGGTACAGCACCTGCAGGCAGGTACTTGCTGCAAAGTTTTATCATTTGGATTAAAAATGCCCTTTAAGGATTCCCTCTAATGAAACAGCCTGACAAGGAGAGGGGGGTCACCTGGAGGGTGCTGTTCAGAGACAGCCTGAGCTGCCACCACCCCACTGTCACCCCACTCTCACAGGGAAGAATTTTTTTTCTTCTTCCATACTTTAAGATCCAACTGTGCTGCCATGTCTGTGCCAGAACTATTTGTGATACATCAAAAATGTTATCAAGTAATTGAGTTCCATCAAAATCTAGCTGAAAAAGATACATAGATTGTCTTTTCTTCCTTAGACCCCGATCAGTTCCTCAGTTCAGTTCCCCACAGAATCCTGCACACATAAAATGGGTGTGTGTAGCAGGAATAAGAAGTGGGTGTTATTTAAATTGTCACTGCTGCTGAAACAAACACTCAAATTACAGCTTTGGAGCAAATGACTACTGCCATTATCACTGCAACCTGGGGAGTTTCAAGGAATTAACAATAGAAAGGCAAGTTGGTATTCCCCCCCTTTGATCCCTCCATCCAAACTCTCCCATACTTCTGTTGGCTCAAATTTT
This sequence comes from Formicarius rufipectus, assembly GCA_013399695.1. Taxonomy (NCBI): domain Eukaryota; kingdom Metazoa; phylum Chordata; class Aves; order Passeriformes; family Formicariidae; genus Formicarius; species Formicarius rufipectus. Next base: position 416,389 of record VXAU01001376.1, read on the forward strand.
GTCTCAGTAGTCCCAAAGTTCAGAATGGTCTCACTGCTGCAAGGGAAACTGTGCAAATGAAAAATATTTAAGCCACCAGTCCCTCAAGCCCTCTCAAAAAGTGACAGCCTGTACTGCCACCAAGCCAACAAAGCAGTGCCAAAAACCCAACAGTGCCATCACCCTCACATGGGCAAATTCAAGTGAATCCATGTGTTTGCAATGCAGAGCACCAAGAAACACAGTCCTTCTCATTTAAGGGTACTGTGAAGAACCTGAATACAATGGGACTCACTACATCAGGCCCAAATCTTTCTCTGGAACCCAGGACTGAGACAATAATGACCTTCCTGACCCTCCAGGTTAGGAAATGCCCCAACCACCTGCATGCTTCATCACACACCTGAAACAACTCAGAGCCTTCATGCACAAAATGTAAGACTACTGGAAACAAGGTGAGCTGCAGTAAGGAAAGGAACAAAGAAGAGGTACAACAGGTTCCCTGCACTCAAAACTGTTAAGCTTATTAAGGCCTCCAGAAAAGGATAAAGCTAAAGAGCCATTCCTAGTCTACTTTCGCCCACACATAACACTTCTTGCATCCAAAGAAATCACTGAAACACAGTGAACCACCATCTTTCTCTGCTTTCTGTATTTCTATCATTACAGTAGTGTCTTGCACCTTCTCCTACCCTTTAAAATACTGCTAGAAGGTACCTTTCTTCCCAGTGAGGGAGGTTTTATCTCCAGGACCTTGGTAAAACAACCAGTACAGGTAACAGCCATGGAAGCATCTTTAACCATGCAACTCATGCCAGCTGGGAGACCACCCCAGGCCAACACACCACCCAACACACAGACCAATTTATATTAATAATCCACCCCATGGACCACTCCTGAAGGTCTGTGCACCAAAGCCAGCTGAGATATTGCATGGACAGCCCAAGCTACAGCCAAGCCCAGCCTCACAGGGAGCATACAACAGGCTGTTACTCAAACCAAAGCTGGGTTTGTGTCGCAGAGGGGCATTAATGGTAAATAACAGAATTATTTGCAGGAACAGATTGCTGCTTATTTAGCATGAGGAACAATTTCATTGCAAGCACAACTTAGTAGTCAGCTGAAAACGACAGGTTTGGCCACTGAGCAATAACCAACAGATGTCATTACTTCTGAAGTCAGGTAATAAACTCCCCGAGGAGCACAGAGCACGGGTTACCCAGGTAAAGGTGTTCTGCTGGGTGGAAGAGGTGGTCTCTCGGCCCATGGGAGTCCAAGGGAAGGAGCCTTGTTTCCACCAGAATGAAGGAATAGTTCCCCTGTAAGACCTCATACAACCTCTTCTTTCCTCCACCATGAGTCCTGGTACACTCTCATTAACACAGAAGCTTTGGAAGGCAAGTGATATTGATACTTAGTGCTTAGGTCATGGAGCAGAAGTGGTTTGCCTATGTTTTTTTGAGGGGAAAAGGCTGAATAAAGCAAGACACAATACCAGACATCCCATGTGGCCTCCAAGATGATGTAAGTTCTTTAAAAATAGCTTATTTCTTATAGGTCTCCTTCAAAATAGAGGTTACCTGTGTAAATTCTGAACTAAGTGTGGGAAACTAACTTATAAACATATTCTGCAGCAATTACTAGAGGAGGCTGTAGTGCTAACCTGGTGTGTAAATTCAACATTGCTCCCAAGACAGCACAGCTTTACAGAGCAGTTGGAAATGAACAATCACCATAGGAGGTGATTTCTTGAGGCTAGCATGTTGTGAAAGCTTGGGGAAATTAATATTTTGATCAATTCAACTCCAATTAACTCCAAGAGTTAGAAAAATTTTATTAATTTAAGCCCTGACCTGGAGTTAACCAAGATCTGTATAACAACACAGACTCTCATTGCTGCATGGGAATGAACAGTGGCAGCCGTGTCAGGGGACATATCAGTGAAGGTTAAATTTACAGATCCTACAACAAACCAACCATATCCTCCTCTACCTCACAGAATTAGTCTGGTTTTGCACATCTAACACTTCGTAGTGCAGCTCTTGCCCTCTCCAGAAACGTACACATATCACACCCCAACTACACTGAAAATCCAGGCCTCAAAGCTCGCCTTTCTTTCTAAATGAGGAAGTCGGTGACAGTAACACATACTGCAGGTTTGAACACAACCACTTCTGTCAGGAGAAGAGTCTAAAAGTAGCAAAAAGTAGCCAGTTTACCACCAGTCCCTGCAGGCACAGCAGCTCATGGGGGTATAGACCTTCCCAGCAGGAAAACACCAGAGCAGTTTCTTGTACTTCCACACTGCTGCCCAAACGTGGTTAAACTCAGCATCTGCTTTTACACATGTTCAAAATGTAAGTTTTTCTTCTCCCTGCCCCAGTGATGTGCCAGGTAGTGAACAATCAATAACACCACACATTCCATGTGCTTTGGAGCAAGGAGCCTGAGCTCGAGGCCTGCACAATGAACCTCAGCTACACCACCTCTGCTCTCCTTCAAGAAAAGGTTAAACTGGAAGACAGACCCTGCCTACAGGCACTTTGGAACAATGGGCTGATTTTTCTGCCACCAATTATTGCCCTGGATAAGTATCAAGTATGTAGAATTACAATTTAACATACACCACTCCTAAACTTAAGGGGCTACTGACCTGTTGGAAGCTCAGCAGAGCTGATGCTCTGCCCTTCCCTTGCAGGGAGCTGCCTGGTTATTTCAGGGCTCCTCACCACAACAGCGCTGCCAAAGCCTTCCCAGCACCACGTAACATCAATGTGTGGAGAGAGGGAAAAGCATACATCACAAAATACACTTCCTGGCTGCTCAGCTCTGCAGAGCCACAGTGGTTTAGAAAGCAATACCAGAATTAGGGTAACCATGGCAGGCTGACAGCCCCGAAGTCAAAAGACACCACAGATCTGTTCGGATTTTATTAAAGTAGGTTGGCGCTCACATCGAGTGAAAAATCTGCAGCCACAGAAAAGAGAGCTCAGAGAAGAGAAGGCTGGTGAAGTGCAGCACTGACATTTCAGCAAGAGCCACGACGAAGTACTGTAAACTCAGACAGTGCCCACATTTAACAGCCCACGGTTACCCCCAGGCTTGGTTACTGTTACTCCAGGGTGTAACACTGCAGCTTGTGCCAGATCCCAGCGCAGGGGCTTCTACAAGGTCAGAGCGATTCTTCCTCAGTCTCCACGTCACAGGCAGGCCACTCCAGGGGAGTTCCAAACGGCAGGAACTTTATTAGCTACTTTAGGACTTTGATACAGGTCTATCACAAAAAGAGCACTTACTCAGACAGGCACAGGTGAGATTTAATAGAAACAAAACACCTTTTCACACCCCCAGCCCCTGAAATAACAGGCACACGTTCAGCCTGATGTCAGGCTGTGCCCACAAACTGCAGATGGCCAAGACAGGCTCATATTTGTATCCTGTGGTGGTGACTGCTGTCCTAAACCTCAAAAATCAGACAGATTGGGGGCTCTGCAGTCCTCTCACAGTAATAAACACCTAAGCAGAGAACTGCTTGGATGAGCCAAAAAACCCTTGAAAGGAGTAAACGACCCTTTGGATAAATGCCACTTAAGCCCAGTTACAGGTAAAATACACGCTGACTTCTGTGCTTACACCACATCCCAGAAGAAGCAGATAAGCTCATTACGGCACTGCGGGAGGGGATAAAACAGAAGACCGAGGCTGCTCGGTGCTGGAGCAGCTCCAGAGTCCGGGAGCCGCCGCCGGCCGCGGCCGGAGGGCTGCAGGAACAGGTGGGCACCCCGGCAGGTCCCTGCGAGGGGCGGTGGGGCCAGCCCAGAGCCCCCTGCAGGCCGCGCCCGAGCCGCGGCCTGGCGTGGGGAGGCGGCCGGGCC
>VXAU01001388.1:805-60116 GCA_013399695.1 Formicarius rufipectus
AATTTAACTGCGAACTAAGGAGGGGATTATACATTTACTCAGGCAACTGTAAAAAGTTTGAGGTCATACTTCCATGTATCCATCTTTAATTTCTTTGTATAATAGAACATAAATTGAAGCTTATTTATTAGGCTTTTAAAAGGATTATCTAGTAGTACCTAGAACTTCTTTTACAACAATACATCAAAATGATTAAATGTGCACTTAGATATCATCTAGATTTTTTTCATTTTTTTCACACATCTCCTTAGTTTTAAATAAGAAAATTAAGTAGTATTTATGCTCCATAAAAAATAATGGTTTAAGTTAATTCAGAAAGAATGTCATACCAATAAATTGTTTTTAATCAAAAGTTTTTGCATCTTTTTATAGACAGAGACTTTTTCTGAAGGACTTTTTTAGATTATTCGCAAAATCTATGGATAAATTAAGTTACCGCTTGATATCATTTGATGTTCAGTTTAAGAAAAACAGACCATTGAGAAGATAATTAAACTAAGCACACCGAAATACCAGGAGTGCAGAGATACTATTCAATAGCAACTAGTCAAAGCTTTTACCTGGTTGCACTTGTGTGGCCTGTATGAAAAACTGCAAGGCTCTTTCAAAATTCTTTTCATTTTCTAATGCATGCCCCACATTGTTCCACAGTTTTGCATTATTCTTATTTACCTAAAACCAGAAAAAAAGATATCAGTGCATAAGGTATTAAGCAGAAATTACATGGCAATAGAGTTTGTCTTAACTATGATTTAAGACATAAAACTACACAGCAAAGGACAGATTTCATCAAGCTTCTATATATAAAGGACAGCAAAAAATGCATACAGAATGATTACACTGAACTTATTACTCAACATCACTTTATTTTTTTACCCCTAGAAACACCAAATATTTTAAAATTAATTGTAATTTTTATGGCATATTTTATAAACTGTCCTATCATGCCATGTGAACTCTGAAGAAGTTATTCTGTGCAACCAACTTCTAGTAGATTTTTGTACTGAAACATATCTTGCTTTGATCCAGACAAAAGAATACATTTAACTGCTTAAACATAAGAAAAATTACCATCTATTTCTTGCACATGAATTTCCATGTGCACATCACACTGCTTTTAAAGCATTCCCCAAAGTAACTAATTATATGTCAATACTGTCAATATAGAAATTAATGTGCCAAAACAAGCATAAATTTTCTCCTATTTTTATCATGCTTCATGGCAGCTTTATAAGAACAGCGACAAACTTTGCATTATCCTTTCCAAATAGAACACAGTACCTTTAAAGCTGACATAAATAATGTGTATTCCGATTCCCAATCCCAGTTTCTGTGCAGCGTTTTTAAGGCATGAGTGAATAGTACCGCAGACAAACAAACCCAAGAAATTTTTCTTAGCACACTATTAAATGAAACAAAGATTTCTTGTAAGCACACAAATAATTCTAATATTTATCAGAATAAGTATCTCACACGCTAAGAGGCAAACAAACCAAGGACCATATTTGTAAATGGCGCACTCTAGAGTTTGAAAGGAAATAATAACTAATTTCAAATTTATTTTTTACATTTTTCTTTTTTTAATTATGATTATGTAATTCCCTTAAGGACAAATGCAATTCACATAATAGAATGCAAAAAAAAAAAAAAAAAATTATATTTCTGTTAAAACCTCTCTGAACTTTAAGACAATAAACATGATGCCAAACAGTGAGGTTCTCCAAACCACTATACAAACGTCAAAAAATGAAAAGAGCAAGGGAAAGTATCACCCCATCCTTTCGTTTCATATCGAGTAATTCCACAAAGGTTCCTTACTGCACACATCACCAATCCTTCCAACTGTAGGATATACCTTAACAGAGAGGCCTGTGGAGATTATCCAAACTTTCATAAACAAATATAATCCAAATGCCACTGTATTATCTAAACAGCAGAAACATCTTCCCAGCACCTTTATTTTTAAAGTTGCAATTTGGGGCAGAAGTCACCCTCTGTGACAAGCCTGTCAGGAATAATCTTCCTGATTTTGTGCAGTTATTTTTCTGGGGTTTAAACATGACATATAAAACATATGCTTTAACATGCTGATAATTTGGTTCCTGAATTCTAATTTAATTATGAAAAAAACATGTCAAACACTCAGTAGCCTTCCCACAATTATTGATCTAATTTTGTTTAAAAAAAGACATACAGCTGTTCACCATAAACATCTAACACTTACACTTGACTTAAGCAACAGTTTTTCATATCACTACATACTTCACAGGGGCTTGCTAAAAACAGTGTTTCTGTTGTTTTTTTTTCCCCTCCACATTTAAGATATACAAAATGCTGTGCTGACTTAGACTACTATGCTTGGTTTTAAAAATACTAAAAAATTGGAACTGTAAAATTCAGAGATAAATTCTTAAACACTAGCAAAGTGATTAATCAGAATTGGCATATACAGTAATCTATATGCTCATCAGGCTGACAAGAAAGCTTTTTCTTTCCACATATTTCTAAAGCAAGGAACCTTCTCTTTCTCCTAAGACTTTTTAGAGTGTTGATTCCCAACATTTCTGTAGTAAATGACACTGCTGCCCAATTTTTCTCCCCAATCATCCTCTCCTGGTTCCTTGCTTTCTTTCACATAATTTCTATTTTTATTGCCTCATAGTGGGATTTGTGAGAATACTTTCTCCTCACTCCCACAAGGTATCACTAATTTCTCATTATGCAGGTGCTGTCAGCTTCAGCAGCACCACTTAGCGTAAGTGATACTGCAAGGCCACAGCTCTAACGACAGCAAAGTAAGAGTGTGAATTGCTGTCTTTCCATTTGTCTGAACCAGCATTATGATGCCATTGGGGCAGCAAGGTTACAGCATCCAGGTCAAGTGGAAGGCATGGGTAAATAGCAGAAAAAACAGAAATATGCGCAAAACATGCTTTTAGAGCAGAATTTCCCATGGAGAAATTGTTATAAAAAAATTCTTTAGTTTAACAAATACTAAATGGCTTTGATGTCCATTCCTAGCATGGCATATATGAAAATTTAATCAGTAAAAAATATTTTAACTTGCTGGCACACATGCATTATATGAATTTCAGTCAGTAACCATTTTTGAGTAAAAATCACATCTGGTCAAAAAACACTTTTTGCCAAACCCTTAAAAATGTCTAGGATTTAAACAGAAATAATTTCTTTTGTAGAAAAGAGATGGATTATACTACTGGGATCATAGGTAAAGTATTATTTTGTAGCAATGTGTAATATAAGTTATACTGAATTGCAAAACTGTTCAGTGCAGGCTGAAACTATGTCTATATGTATGCCAATAAAAAATGCATGTCTGTATATATAAATATTTGTATATATTTTAAATAAATTTTATAACACTGTTAGGATAATCCACCAGTCCCTGAAGAACTTCCTTGCTGTCATTTGTTCACATGCCTGTGAAATGGTTTCTTGGTCGTTACTCTGTGATCATTAAGAACTTGAAAAATAGTACAAATTATAATGTAATAAATTCATACTGATAAAAGCTCTAATACAAAAGCTTGCAGTTATAAATATGCCTATCGTCTATCAAAGTAAGAGATGAGTTAAACCAGTTTTAGGTAACACCACCTTACCTTTTATTTGATAATTTCTTCCATCCATGTGCTACTAAAATGCAGAATCCCATGCTAGGAACATACAACACTCGTTCTGCTACTACAAATCCAACAGGAAAAAACAGGTTTGACGCAGGAATGAATGGTAGAACTATTAAGCAGAGTGCCTAGAAAAGAAATGCAAATGGCTTCAGTAATCAAGATTAGGCAGTGATAAATTGTACCAAAGAAACAAATTACAAATTAACTACAAAAACAAACCCAGAAAAACAGACATACACAGTAGACATTTGGCTGTTTTTCTTTTCAACATTAAGATGTCTTACATGGAGACTTCTCTGAATATGGCAAGTAGCAACCTGCAAATGATTCCATTCATTTTTTAAGGGCTTACAAGTCTATTCACCTTCCTATACTGCAGAAAAGAGCAGTTGTATGACAAATCACTGGGATCACAGGATTAAATTCAAAACAGTGTTTAAATAAGAATTCCAGATACAAACCCAAGATAGCCTAAGAACCTTGGACATTATGTTTAATAACAATTAAAACAATTTATGAGTCTGTATGATGCCTAAATCATTTATTTTTACAGTATAATAGAGTCTGTTTTAAATTTCTGTAAGACACATGAAGAAATAAAAGTCAGATAACATCAATGTTTAGCTAGTGAGCTAAGAGCACCCTAAAATACCTAAAATTACAATGATCTTAAGAACTACATAACTGCAGGTCTTAGGCTGGTGACAGACTTCTTAGCAAAAAGTCTGTTTATTAAAAGGCAAAGAAATACATCTACTGTTGCAGAATGCAGAAAATTGGATATTCTGTGAATATTCTGTGAACAATTCATTGTGCAGTTCCCAGGAGAAGCAGGCCTGTGTTTACAGATTTCAAGAGAGCAGTTCGCAGCATTGGAGTGAGAACTTATCTATAAGAAGAACATCTGCTGTTACTCCCCAAATTCCTTCAGAGAGCCATCATGGGATGAGTTCTTCGGGAGGAGTTAATTAACATTAACACCTATGAACTGCGGACTTTAGGTGGCCTGAGAATGAACAGTTCTAAGCTGACCAATCATTTGATATAATGATGTAACTGAAAAGCACAGATTATAAATACAGTGTGTGATATGTTAATAAAGCTTTTTCCCTTCGGCTGGACTCACGGCATGGAGTGGGTGTGTGAGTGTGTGAGCCTTAAGGGGCCCGTGCTGCCCTGAATTGGCTCTGGGTGAGCTCTCATGTGAGCTCTTATATTTCTCTCTCAATATATATATTTTTTATTTTATTTTACTTTAATCTACTGCAAAGGAAGCGGACATGACCATTTGCTTTAAGTCCTGGGTCACTTAAATAGCAGCTTTCCACTCCCTTGTTGGAGAAAAGACATGAATAATTACATACTATTTGGCCTCCAAGCTATAAAAACATCTGTCAGAACCAACTTATAGAAATGGAATGTTTCTTTGAAAAAAACAAGAATTTTTTAGAAATTTTCAGAACAACTGGCTGTCTAGTTTTAAGCATAACTTGAATTCATACCATCAATACTGTCTTGGAGGAATCACCAGGATATCGGAGACTGAAGACAATCAAAGCTCCCAGAAAGCCAAAGAAGGTAAGGGTAGCAATATTTCTAACATCTAACAGAGACTCCACGAGAGGAATAGTTCCCATTGTCCAATCACAGCACAGTTCTGAGGGGTTGAGAAGAAGCCAAGCATTTACAGGGAGGAGGTAGTTGAAAGTCAGCTGTCTTGCTGGGGATGGACTAACAGCAGCTGGGTTATCAAACCTTAAGCAAAAGAAATGAGAAAAAGGAGCTTTTAATGAAAAAAGACACGGTTTTGATTCACTTTGTGGCAAACTCTGGATTCATAGCTAGAACTACCAATTACAGACACGTACAATATCCTAATCTTCCTGCATTAGTCAGGTGCGAGACTTTGGAACCATGTACAGTGATTCACTGCAGAGCAGGACAGAGCCTCCTCAAAGTTTATGAAACTGCTTTTTGAAATTTGAGTTTGAAGAAAGAGAATGATTTACAGTGAAAGTTGAGTTCAGTGGTCTTTGTCCACACTTTTAATAGTTTGTCTCATTTTTTCAGGGTCAATAAAATTCTTGCACTTCTACAGTGCTCAGTCATAAGATAAAACAGTTTTTCAGTTCTCATGTCATTCACATACACTTTTCTTCAAGCAGTCTATCTGAAAAAAAACCCGACATTTTTTTGGCATAGTACATACCTAAAATGAAAAAAAAAAAAAAAAAAATTTCCATGGAGAAAAGAAAAAACTTAAGAGGTTTGGAGTATTCAGCCAAGGTTCAAATAGAGAGACCATAAAAAACACTTAAACAATAAGACATTAAATTTCTGAATTACTAAGACAAACTAACAACTTTAAGTTTTTAAAAATGTAGCTCCTTGCTCAGATACCTCAATACTTTGGATATTCTTGTCAACATGCTAAAATACATAATTTACCAATTTCACAAAAAAGGTAATATTGTACAGACATCAATTACCAATATTAAAATAAGTCAATACCCACTTCAGTTGATGTATTTTTGGCCATTTCACTCAGCCCTCATTAAGTCATATATCAGCATCTGTACATAAGAGACACTATTACCTTGTAAACACTGGAAGTTGAGACTGGATAACCTGGACTCTGACAACTACAAGAAGTAGTGTACTGAACATTAGAACTATGAGCTTCAACAGTGTTTGGAGCATAGAGAAAGGAATACTGCCCTTCCCTCGAAGAATCTGTACAGCTGTGTCCAATAACGTTGGAAAGGTGTACTGCAAAGTAAAAAAAAGTGTTTGTAATCAATATACTCATTAGTCCCTTAAATATGAGCTAACTAATATTTTTATCTTGGTTTTCTCTAAATGTCTGCTCCCCATAGTTACTTAATTCAGCTTCTTAGTGTTTTTATGACAAGTTCCAAAAATAAGTCCACAATTCTATTAAACGCTATTCAAGTATTCTTACTACCACAGCTAAACATGTATGCCTGGAGCTCTGTATCTTGCAGACAGATTCAAAAATATTGCACCACCTCTGGAGATTTCAACAAATGAATCATAATCATGAAATAAACTTTCAAGAAGAAAAATCACTAGTCTTAGAATTATCAGTCCCTTCTGAAAATTTGCCCTATAAACAAAATTCCTTATAAATGGTAGAAATACTGTTCACTTCCTGATTAGCCCTGGCTTTCAATTTTATGCCTCTACTGCAGTAACCCACCTCTCCCTGCCTCATGAACGTCATGATCTTCAACAGTTGCCCTTTACATGGCCAAATTTCTTCCCTGCGTACATAAGTCTTCATGATTTCTGCGAGGGATGATTTATTGCTTCAGATACAGTGGTTGGCTAAACTACAGAAACGGAGAGGTTTCTGAGAACTGATTAAATTCTAAGTTCAGGTGACACCTGTAGTTTCAGAAGAAGCCTCAGTTTGGATTTTATCTTTCCTATTTAGTTGATCTACGCAAACTAAACTTTCATGAAATTGAGTATCAGATCCGAAGTTACTAAAAGAAGGAAAGAGTGAATCTGAAACTAGTCACATACTGATGATTTCCTTAGAAATCCAATGTGGAAATTGTATGTTTATTGACTAGACTTGTAAAGGCAATAGTCACAGAGACATCTCTGTGATTTTGCTATTTTGGCCTTTGATATATATCCTCAAAACAGACAATCTTTTGGCTTTTCCTTCGTGCACGATTTGCAAAATATTCCTTTATATAATTCAGGAATAGTAAACTAGAAAATTTTCTTGGAATATGCTGGCATACATTTTTAATTGCACTTCTTCTGACTATTAAAATCCAAGAATTACTTAATTGCAGGAACATGTTTTTTTAAGCAAAATTTACTATTAATTTAAAGGCTTATCAATGCTTAAAATGAAATATATATCAGTACCCTTAGAACAAATAATTTCAAAAGAGTATTACTTATTCAAATAGGACTACTCCAAAACATCTGGTTACTTGTTAAAAAATGAAGTGTACTTGTATGTAATATGCTCTCTACAACAAATAATCCCACATCATTATGCACCTCAGACTTTAATCAAGACTGTTACCTGTTAGCCTGTGCAAATCTCAGTTAACTTAGGTTTCCATTAAGACCTATCAAGTCTTTATTGAGTATATTTGCCAACATCTCTGTATGGCATGTAAAGGATAAACTGGAAGTCATTTGATTCCCTCACCATAAAACATTAACTGACTTAAAAATACTCTGAAAAATGTAAAAGAACTATTGAGTTAGCCTGAACTGAGAAAAATCAGCACCGAAATATGATGCTTCAAAGTACTTAATGTCTCATAAAATAATTTCTTAGAAGAAATCCACTTTATTTTTGAACAGCTTACCCCTTGAGCAATAAATACTTCATAGACACAGCATATCCCCACCACTGTTATTCCTTGCTCTTTACAAAGTGTTGCAACAGCTACTAGAAACACAGTCACTGCAATTGGAGTCCACACTGCAAATAAATAAGACATTACTGAAAATCCTCCATCTTACAAAAACCATGAATATTCAATAAAGTAAATTAACCTAACAAGTGGAGATTTTGGCTCTTCATGTTTGAATATATCAAGTTTCATAAACTTGTTCAGTATGTAATTTCATGGTAAAGATTACCAGTTTTACTGTTCTCTACAGAAAATAACATGTGTGTATCAATTTTAAAACTGACTCTCCTAAAGTGAAAGAACTAAATTAAAAGAGTCATCTAAAATACGGAAAACAAAAATCCCTCTATCCTTCCTAATTCACCAGAGCACTTTTTCAAATTGAATACTTATAGAGAGTCATGAATTTTTGCAAGGACAATTTGACTCTGGAAAAGATGCAAGCCTCCATCTATACTGAAACTTGTAGTTCACTTGTGACTGATCATCTGAACCACGTCAGCATACTTCCACTTAACCTGCAATAATAAAAGTCAGTGCACAAGTCCTCTACTGCAGGTCTTAAAAAACTAATGAAGTGCTGAAGTCTTCACTTTAAAATAAACAAACAAACAAACATAAACCAAACAAAACAAAAAAAAAGGGAAGGAAGCAGTATTACATGGGTATCTTGGGGTTGGAGGGGTTTTTGTACACACTTGCTGAATAACCAGTACACTTCTATTACAGTTTTAAGAGCTTTGTTATCAGTGATAAAGAAACAAATTATGTATCTGTCAATCATTTACCTATAGTATTATCCGGCCCTTTAGATTTTGTATATGACAAAAAAGCAGCTAGGAAAAAAATAGATGATAAAAGCTCTGCTCTGCCCACAACTCCAGTTACCTGAAAAGTAAAAGACATAATTATTATTATTTATTTTTATATTTTAAGATAGTATTTCTTTAGATATTATTGATAACCTATATATGTTACTTACATATTATTAGATATTTATTATGCATTGTAGAGATCTGGCAGATCTTTAAGGAAATGTTCCACTGAGCACAGGAGCTAGCAATCTCAGGAGCAAGAAATTCAGCAAGGAAAGTGAGAGGCCAGCATGGTTGAGTAGGGAACTGCTGGTCAAACAAAAGTGAAAGAAGCAAATGCAGAGGCAGTGGAAACAAGGGCAGATACCCTGTGAAGAGTACAGGGACGAAGTCTGGTTGTGTTAAGATGGAGTGACGAAGGCCAAGGCAAAGCTGGAACTGAACTTCACAAGGAACACAACGAATAACATAAGCTTCTATAGCTATGTTTACTGGAAAAGCAAGGTTAAAGAAGGTGTACCCCTGCAATACTGGAAAACTGGTAACNAAAAAAAAAGGGAAGGAAGCAGTATTACATGGGTATCTTGGGGTTGGAGGGGTTTTTGTACACACTTGCTGAATAACCAGTACACTTCTATTACAGTTTTAAGAGCTTTGTTATCAGTGATAAAGAAACAAATTATGTATCTGTCAATCATTTACCTATAGTATTATCCGGCCCTTTAGATTTTGTATATGACAAAAAAGCAGCTAGGAAAAAAATAGATGATAAAAGCTCTGCTCTGCCCNAATGTTCCACTGAGCACAGGAGCTAGCAATCTCAGGAGCAAGAAATTCAGCAAGGAAAGTGAGAGGCCAGCATGGTTGAGTAGGGAACTGCTGGTCAAACAAAAGTGAAAGAAGCAAATGCAGAGGCAGTGGAAACAAGGGCAGATACCCTGTGAAGAGTACAGGGACGAAGTCTGGTTGTGTTAAGATGGAGTGACGAAGGCCAAGGCAAAGCTGGAACTGAACTTCACAAGGAACACAACGAATAACATAAGCTTCTATAGCTATGTTTACTGGAAAAGCAAGGTTAAAGAAGGTGTACCCCTGCAATACTGGAAAACTGGTAACAGTGGATGAGGAGAAGGCTGAGGTATTCACCATTTTTTTGCCTCAGTCTTCAATGGCAACCTCTCTTGCCACATCTCGAGTAGACAGACAGCAGGATAGTGGCTGGGAGAGCAAAGTGCTTCCTGCTGTAAGTAAAGGTCAGGTTCATCATCATCTAAGAAACTTGAACATACTTAAGTTTATGGGGACTAATTAGATGCATCCCAGGGCCCTGAGGGAATTGCCTGATGCAGTTGCATCTAGCCAGGACATCTGAAAAGTCTTGTGTCCTGGTTTTAGTAGCTAGGATCAGTTTGTCACTGGGGGGTGTGGATTCTAAACCCTCTATGGCATTTTTCCCACTAACTGCTCACAATGGCCCGTTTGCAGCAATTGTCTAAGGCACACCCAACCCCTCAGGGTAAAAGCTGGGTGTTTAGGAACTTCTGTGAGATAAGGAAGTTTTCCTGCCTCCACATCCACCTGAGGGGTCATATCTGCTAATGGGTCATCAGGGATGCCAAAAATATGCCACTGTTCACCTCACAGAGTAAATCACCCACTGTGAAACTCTCCACCCTGGGGGAGGGACTGGGTGTTCCCATCTGAGCCCAAGTGGATAAAAGCTTGGGGTTTTGGGACTGGGAGCTCTCTTCAGATCCAGAGGTGGACCAGAGCCTTGATCAGACTGAGACTGCCACCAGACTGCAACCATCATTTTCACCAGCAGATTTCTTGTTTTTCTTTTTACTTTGAACTCGGGAGGGGCCACATGGTGCTCAGCACAGGGGTTGGTGAGCTCCATTCTGCTTGTGCCCCGCTGTGCTGGGCTGTACATCTGGTGTTTTTGTGGCACAAACAAATTTTCCTTCTGTATCACAGTGTATTTTGTGATCTTTTATGAAACTGTTATTCTGACTTGCAATCCCATTCTGAGTTGGATTGATTTCTCCTGCCAGTTTAACTCTAAACCAGCACATCTTGTCAGCCAGGTGAAGTCCAGGTGAATGGAAAAAGGGAAATATTGTATTATCTTTAAAAAGTGTAGAATGGAGGACTTTGGGAACTACCAACCTGTTACACTCACCTCTGTGTCTGGGAAGATCATAAGCAGATCCTCCTAGAAGTTACGTTAAGGAACATGGAGAACAGAGGTGCAATTTGAGACAATCAGCATCAGTGTGGCTTCTCTAAGGGCAAGCCTGGCCTGACTGACCTAGTGACCTTCTATGATGGAGTGATTAAAACACCCAATAACGAAAGGGCTACAGACGTAATTTATCTAGACTTCTATACTTCTCTACAACATGGAGAGAGACAGATCTGAAGGGCAGAATGTTAGATGGACAAGAAATTGGTTAGATGGTGACGTCAAGAGTGTTCAGTGGCTCAGAGTCCTGATGGACATCAGTGACAAGTGTTGCCCCTCAGGGGTCCGTACTGGGACCTGTGTTATTTAACTTCATTAATGACATAGATGAAGAGATCAAGTGCACCCTCGGGAAATTCACGGATGCCACCAAGCTGAGTGGTGCTATTGACACACCTGAAGGATGGGACGCCATCCTGGACAAGCTCAAGAAGTGGGCTCATGGGAATCTCATGCAGTTTAACAAGACCAAGTGCAAGGTGATACACCTGGGTTGGGGCAACCCCTGGTATCAATACAGGCTAAGGGATGAACAGATCAAGAGCACCCCTGTCAAGAAGAACTTGGGGTGCTGGTGGATGAGAGGTTGGACATAACCCAGCAATATGCCCTTGCAGCCCAGAAAGCCAATTGTGTCCCGGGCTGTAACATAAGCAGCAGGTTGAGGGAGGTAATTCAAGGCCAGGCTGGATGGAGCTTAGAGCAACTTGGCTTAGTGGAAAGTGTCCCTGCCCATGGCAGGGTGGTTGGAACTAGATGGTCTTGGAAGGTCTCTTCCACACTAAGGCATTTGCTATTTCTGTTCTTCTAGTGGCTATTCTACTACTATAATAGTGCATGGCTATCACAGCATCAGGATATACAGAAATAAGATCTGTAAACCAAGGACAAAAAGGCTCAGAGTAATGCTGCTTTCAGTTCAGTCATTACTGAATTCAAGAACAAGAATCATACAGGTGGCTGGTGGACAACTTTGGCTGATATCCCTTTAAGTATAACCATTAACTAGACAACAGAGAAATGCTGTACTTTCTCTTAACTTTAGCCACAAATAGCATTTGAGGCAGAATTTGGGCACGATAACAACTGCTGATTTCATAATAACTGGAAGAAATTTGCTTTCATCAATAGTTCTACGAGAAGCCTCATAAGGACTGTTGTACATACACATTCTGTAACACGGGTATACAGAAGCTGCGATTGTTGTTTTTGTTTATACCCTTTCTGACTGATTGAACAGATCTGAATCTGAAAGCAGCATTCCCTTAACTTGTGCTATGGCAGTTCTTAGGTAAGCAGTCAACACTTACAAGTAAGTTCATGACAAGCCAAGTTGCAATAGAGTTAAAGAATGAGTGAGGCTTTACTACAGGTCTGGCAATTTTCTGAATGACAATTTACTTTGCAATATAAAAACTGCAGGTAAGGCCCTCTTGATAATGAGACGCAGGAATGGATTTTATGAAAACTTGGAGAAGTGCTAAAATGCTGAGGGCAGAAGGTTGTTTCAGAATCCCCAATGACATACAGAATAATTTCCATTTCAGGAACTACTTTCAAAAAAATGCTAAAATGAAACCATCAATGCGAGATGGAAGACAGATTACTATGTAAATGGTTACTGCAGTAAGCAACCATTTTAGGACTACCATTCTTCCTCACTTGTCCTCTTCTGTAATGCCTCCAACTGCATTCAAATTTTTGCAAGTAAGATAGAAGAAAAATGGCATGCTGAGGAAATGAAAATGGTCTTATCTAGTTAGGGAAATCTCACAGCTCATGATTTAACTATGATGGTACTAAAACCAGACTTTCTGCTATCCAGCTAGAAATTTTTATTCTTGGTCAAGCATGATTGATCCAGCACAGCATAAAATGAGAAAGCAACTCAATATCCAAGCTTGCAGTGAAGAAAAGCATTCAAATCTGAATCCATACATTAGTGCTTGTGATGGGACTACTATGTTTACCAGAGGAGTCACAGAATCACACACAGAAAAAGTGTTTCACAACTGGTAAGCCACCAGATTTGTGTGAAAATTTTAAATAATATATAGGTGTTTGTCTCCAAAATATCTTAAGATGTTTTAAGGATACCTGGTCTGGATATTAAAATTGTCCACCATTAAGACAGATTTTAAAGAAAACTTTAACTGTAGATCAGTTTAAAGAGATCACTACTAAAGTAAATGTTCTGGTGAGCCTCTGCAGTCCCCTGCCAACAAAAGACAGAATCTATTTCTGGATACAAAGGTGACTTATGAGAGAAAATTCCAGCATTCACAAGGTTAGTTGACATCCTGTAGCTATAAACATGGTCAACACACTTTTGGCCATAACAGTAGCAGAGTAGCTAGAAAGACTGAACTAGAATCATAAAGACAAGGAAAAATGAAATTATGGTGCTGTTATTCAACTCATTTCATCAAAATTTCTTCCTCAGAAAAACAGGTATCACCATCACAGGAGCCTACTTCTCTCTGAAGTCAAACAAAAATTATTTTCTATCTATCCCGTTCTGCTAACTTTTCCAGGAAAAATCTGTTTATCCCAAGATAAGCAAAACGTGTTGAAATATTTATGTATTGCATCTGCTGTTTCAGATTAATCACTGTTGAGCAGGTGACTAAGTAGGAGATTAATTTGAAGGAATTAAAATTAGACACATTTCAATTGTAAAAGATACAAGAGGCGTGATCAGTGAAAGTAAGATCTGTTTTGGAGTTTCCACTAAAACAAAGACAGTCAGGACCCAAATTCCCAGTCCTAACATCCACCTCATTATTACCTTCTCTCTTCCATGTATGGAAACTTTCAGTTATTCTGCCTTTTATACATCTGCACAAGTCCCAGCTGTCAACTCTACAAATTCTTTCTTGGTTGCATATTAACCAGAAATCTCAATGCAAACAATGTGAAAGGATAAAAATGCATTATTTCTCAGAAGCAGAGAGATTAAATTCGAAATTGTCTGGGGTAGGAAAAAGAAAATCCCTTA
Organism: Formicarius rufipectus; assembly: GCA_013399695.1. NCBI lineage: Eukaryota > Metazoa > Chordata > Aves > Passeriformes > Formicariidae > Formicarius > Formicarius rufipectus. The sequence continues at coordinate 14,920 of VXAU01001388.1, forward strand.
ATGGATTCTTCACTGAGTACTTAAGTACAACAGCAAGGGAATTCAACTACAGTTGCACTCAGACCTCAGTTTCTAAGTGTTCCAAGCACAGCTTCAAGTTTACCAATCCTAGTGTTACAGTGCCCTCACGTGGCTGATACCAAGGCTTACAGTTTGCCAAATTTCTTCATAACAGCACTTAGTAACTATGTAATACGTTGCCTTACACAAGTAGCTTTTGTAACACAGTGCGTTCTAGGATTTGTTCAATACTTTTTCCTAACTCTGATGAACGGTATAAAAGCAGCTGTGTTAGCTTGTTATTTCAGACAGAACCTGATAGCTCAAGCACGATAAAGAATTTGCACTGAAAGCCATAACATTACATAGGCTGATCTATGTCATGAGCCACCAAAGTAAGTCACTAATAAGTTGCTAACGCTCCTGTAAAGATACTATCAAATTTACTACAAAGGGGAAAAGCCAAACCTGGAAAGTTAAAGCATGTTTTTCAAATAAATGAGCAAAACTTTTAAACCTGTATTTTATCCAAGTTTTTATGAGGGCTTGTTTGGAACAAGCAAAAATTTTTAGATGCTTAACTTTTGCATTTTTAAATTTTCCAATAACTTCTAGCAAGGATATACTAGTAGCTCAAATAACAGCCAATTTTAAACTCCACCAACTCAGTTCCTATAGGGATTTGCTCAAAATACATGGATGCAGGCTTCTGAATTAACTAATACTGTAAGAACAAAGAGATTGAATAAGGGCTTTTCAACACCTGTGTACTGGAATTCAGAAAAAAAAATTGAAGCAGTGCAGAACTAACAGCACAAAATGCCACAAATATGCTGTATCAGTGTTTCTGATGGAAGCATATCTAGTTAATGGAGATCACAAGACTTCATTTAGTCCACAACATTGCAAGTTTGGTTGGCCACTAACAAGTATATCATCAGAGAGTGTGTACAAGTAAAGCTTGTCATGGCAGTGAAAGACTCCTTCAGAATCAAAGGAAAGGGAAATACGAGAGGAGAGAAATACATTTCTTTTATCATATATGTTAAACAAGTGGAAGGTTTAGACAGAATGGCCCTAAGCTGCATGCAGCATAGCAGCAACAACAACCCCAGAGAAAGTCCCACTGAGATAGACATATTGACATAGAAGAAAGCAGACAGAATAGACTTGGTGATTAGCTAGAGGGGAACGCTTATTGATTCTGGAAATGAATTAGGAGGCATTCAGAGTATTTGCAAAACAGGATACTGGATGAATCATCATGGAACACTTGCACGCTAAAGTAGCCTCCATCATAAAAGCCAATGTTCATAGAAGAGACCTAAGTTATTAAATAACTAAATTAATGTTTAATTATTTTTCAGTAGCTGCATGCAATACAAAACAACTCTGAGCATTAAAATTTGACATTTCCACCTTTCCCTGCAAAGGGAAGAGAAAGCATGAGTAAAATCACAATTTCTGGAGCTACAACATATATGTAAAAAGAGATAGAAAGCTCATGAAATTTAATTAACACAGTTTGAACAAATTAAGCTCATCATAGCAGTACCTACCGCTTCAGTATGTATTGGGTGCACTGCAAAGAGCAGGGATGCAACTATGCTGCTTCTGTTGTCCAGAAAGAGCTTACAGACTTTGAGGAAGACTATGCAAACCACCACATGAAAGACCAGATTTAGAAAGTGGTAAGAAACTGCATTTAATTCACTGAACAAGTAGTTTAAGCGAAACGTAAGAACTGTAAGGGGCCGATAAGATTTATGACTTCTCTCCTAAAAGAAAACAAACAAATCAATTAGTCACCACCAATTTACAAAGCAACTTTCACTCCAAAATACCTTTCTAAAAACCTATGCATACAGGAGTCCCACTCCACTCTCAAGAATTTACCTTCAAAATAAAGATATGAAAATCAGTAAAAAAAAAAAAAGAAAAAAATCTAGTTAATTAAATGAAAATTTGATTTAAAATTAAAAAGTTAAAAGGTTAATTCTGCATTATTCAAGTTAATTCAAGTATTTTGTTTACTCTGCCATTTTTCTTGTTTTAGATCAGTATGTTAGAACATAAAAATGTGGTGTGCTGAGCTAAATGTATTCTCTACATATTTGCAATATGTCTACCAGTCAATATTTGTATGTTGCCAGCTATTCCATCCAAAAACCCTTTTAAGCACTACATTTAACACCATCTTCAAAATGCATTTGTCAAACCACAGCCTGTCGATATTTTGATGAGGATATCCATAATACAAAGGACAAAAAAACCTTAGAAAAAAATGGCAGGTGCGGCAGGGAAGAGAATGGATGGAAGCAGGATCAAACTGAACAGACAGACAAAACCACAAAATAAGAGAAAGCATACTAAAAGCCATGAACAATCAAATTAATCTGACTTTATTTAGTTAATTTAAGATGACTTTCAGTTGTTTTTAAGTGCAAAATCAACACTGAATGAGATGGTGTTTTTCTACTGCACTTGTTTAGGGATTTTTTTTGAGAAAAAACAAGTTGAAAAGTACTGCTTGGAACTTTACTGGTAGAGTAAAGTCCTCCTTTACTGGGGGACACACTTAACCCTCAATGAACACAGGACTAAAAGACAACTGGAAGAGTCTGGAACCTTTTCTTAAAGGGTTATATGAAAATCATGTATGAAAGTCTACTTGTAGTGCTAGCAATTAGTATCTCACAAGGAACTAACTCCGGATGTTATTGACATAAGAAAATAATATAAGGTGGAGTGCCATGATAGGCAGAAAACCTATGAATGTTACAGAGTTTTTATTCATTTTCTCAGTAATGGCACCATGTGGAATTTTTTTAACAGTATCTAAATCCTTTAGTCATTGCCATTTAACGATGCTTATCAACAATTTCAATGCCAATACAACTTTTCAGATAAAACACAGCCATTCTGCATGGGCTACAAACCAGAAACTCTGAATTCACACAGACACACTCAAATTTAATTATATAATATATAACAATATAATAAATTAAACCTGTTGTCTAAGTCCAAGCTTTGTTATTTAAGTATCATCTTTCCTTCCAGACTGCATTTAGAAATAAATTCCCCTGTATGTCAACATATCACTTTTGCAGAAGAGAAATTGGTCAGAGTTGTTCAATTCTGATACTTGAATAATATAGTACTCAGCATTTTGCAGCTGTGTCCTGTCTATAAAACTTCATTTTCCTACCATTTTTTTGATGAACAAAGGGAGAGAATATAAGCAACATGTGCTCCTGATACTATAGTACAAAACACTAACACCATTAAATCCAAAGTACTCTGTTAAAATCACATTAAATGAGCATAATAGCTCTCTGCAAAGATTTTTTTCATTTCTTAAAAGTCACAAAGTATTAAACACAGTTTACCTCAGACATTGGAGTGCCCCAGAAGTCATTCTGAAACAGATTCTTTAATGGAGTAGAAGGATGCAAATCTTTATTGTCCAAAATTGCTGAAACATCATCAAAAACAAAGCCACAAAAGAGACTGTTCCAGTAGCAGGCTGCCACCACTCCAACTATTAGTGCTGCTTCCTTCAGGCTTACATCAGCCATCTTCTCTAAGAGTTTTCATGGACAAAGGTTGAAATACTTGGGACAGGAAGTTGAGTAGATTTACTGATTAAAACCTAAAATTGATAAAGAAAGTAAAATTAAGACAACCAGTGTTCTAGAAGTTAATGACACTATGTACCTAAAAATTAGTAAGATGGAAAGATTTCCTCAAGTCTCATTCATCTTACATGACTTAGTGTTTAAAAGAAATATCCTCATTAAAAAGTCCCACCCTTAAAAAGCACTTACACATGGTGGGTATGCTGTTACATTTCATGTTTTACTAAAAAGAATTGTATTGATAATACATTGTATAGCTTTTAGCTGACAGCTATGCAGGTTAAGTGAATGTTGCAAACTGAAGAACTAAGAAAATTAAGTTCTCTAGAATTCTGAGTAATTTAACATATTGACACAAAATTATCAGAAGTAGATAGTGTGTTAATTATTGATGGAGTTTAAAGGTGTTTTTCAAAATATTTCAAAAGCAATCAAAATCCAAACTTCAAAAATTCAGAAAAACAAACAGGAAACTTCAAGAATATAAGTGTTCAACAGGTAAAAGACATTAATAATAATTAAACCGTTAAACTTACCATTGAAGCTCACACTTTGCTCATTTGCATTCTTCAGAGAAGTTCATGAAAAGGTCATTTTTTTTTCCCCTCAACTCTGCAAATTGCTCTGGTGCACTGACTGCTCATGAAAGTCCTGTCTAAGGAAAAATAGATGGAAAAAAGACACTACAAATGAACTTTAGCTTCCATTATTTTCTCTCCTTTTGCATAAGCTTCCTAAGCCCTTGAAATTATTAATCAGCAGCTTCATGATTATTTACAAAATACTATATAGGTAAACTGATCAAAAGGTGAAATTACTATCTATTGGGTTGTTTAAAAGAATTTGTTGTTGGAAGAGTAAGAAGGTAACTAGCGGTCAAAGGCATTCTTTCTGACCACTGGTTGAGACAGCATAGATCACTGCCAACTACTGGGACCACAAATATTGAAAAGATACAGACAGACAGTTGAAGACTGACTTCATTTTGACAAAAAGGAGAGATGACTGAACAAAAAGTATTTTCTCCCAAACTACAGAGGGGGTAACACCTGTAAGGACACAGATAATACTACTACTACTAATAATAAGCTAATACTAGTCAGATAATGCAGAGCCACAAATACATAAAAACACCAGTGTTATGTTTATCAGGGTTCACACATCAAACCTGATGAGAAGCTTGGAAGCTTCAGTCTGTTTTATTGTTCTAAACACTGAAATCCTGGTAATATGTTTTTTTCCCTTTGCTGTTTTTTTTTTTTTTTTTTTCACTTTTTTTAAAGTTATATTCAGATTTATTGGAGAATATCCAGGTTTGGAAGGGACTCACAAGGATCACTGAGTCCAGCTCCTGGCCCTGCACAGGATGACCTCAAGAATCACACTACGTGCCTGAGAGCACTCTTGCCCTGCTAGAAACAGAGTTTGAAATCGGCTTTTTGCATCAGCTTCTGAATAATGCACTTTCTAGTTCTGGAAGTTCACTAATTGTCCTGAAAAGCAGTAACATCTGAAAAGGACCTACCATGCCATGATTTTCTACCATACAAGCCTTTATTTTTTTAAATACTGTGACAAGATAATATTGCCACTCAGAACCAACTCTGAGATTTATTTAAAATCACACTTTAAGAAAAAGCATTGTAAGATGAGTAGGGTTTTGATGACCTGAGTTATTAATGTGAATTTACTGCATTGGTTGAAGTATTAAGCCCTTGAAGTTACTGCTTTGTGTATCAAAGCAAAATTGTGGTAATTCTTTATCAGTACTATTTCAGAAACAGCTACTGCTTCCCAGCTAGCAAAAAACAAAGACTAATACCCAAGTATTGCTTCCTATCAAAAGGAAAAGCTTAATCCACTTGAATTATTAGCTTATTCAACTACTTTTTGTAGACTTTCACTTTCCTTGCCCCCACAGAACATATGTCAAGACAACTACTTTACTTATCCTTACTAATCCTAGGCAATTCAGACACTTTCACAAGCCTTTCTTTTTGTTCTGAATCTCTAGTGCTTCTTCCATTCAGAACTCTAATTTTACACCACTATTGACCATGTTATTTCCCTGACAGAGGACGACGCCAACTGTAGGGAAAATACTGTTTTCATTTGAATGAAAGGGAACCCTTAGGCATAAATAAGTTTAGATACTAGTTAACTGCAAAGTCACATTTAAGTAGCTAGCCAACCATCAGACAAACCTGTTAGAAAACTCTGGAAAAAACTGATTTTTAACATCAACATTTTTTAATTTGCAATTCATCTTCTCCTTCACATGCACATTTCAATCAGGTATGATTGCAACTACATGGAAATACATGGCTATACTTCAATCTTTCAAGAAAAATATTTGAGCCACAGACACTTCAGGCAATTCTTAGCAGTATTCTACATTTACTGTAAGGAATGATTATATGCTACAAAATGCAGTTCTGATTGAAGCAGCAAGCGACATAACATACTGCTTGAAGTGTGCCGAACTTGGTAATTTCTAAAGCATCCCACCATATCCTTCTAAACTTTTTGTCATGAGCAAAATCACTGGGTCTTGCAAACAGAGAGGCATAATGGAAATCTGGAAGATCTGCCCCCATCTGAGTAATCTGCTTCGAGAGCAAGCACAAAGAGAAAAATGGGAAATGTAAAGAGCCACACACAACCTGTAGATTGCACAAAACTGCAGCACAGATACTTTACCACTTCTGACTTGCACTCTGGCATACACTGTGAAGATACATAAATGTTGGGTAAATTACTTTTTTTTTTTCACCTGGTCTGATTAATACTCTTTGTGAATTAAAGTAGAAATACAGAAAATATGTTTTTATCATCCTTTATGTTAGCATACTGAGACAGATTTTAAGGAAGTCTCACCATCAGAACTACTACTTCCTATCTGCTACCATAGCTGGATCCACGGTCACACTCCAAGCTTCAAACCTGCAATAATCATCAACATGTTGAGAATGCAAAACTAAAGCAGAGAGAGGCTTATAAAAGCTCATCTGTACTTGGTAAGCTAGGCTAAAGTATGCCTGCCATTAATCTCAAGTGGAAAACAGCAATTGCTACTTGGCAACCAAAACTCTTCTCAGGCCAAGTAATGCGTTATCAGTATGATGTTGAAAAGTAAGAAACCATGTAAGGAGTACACAAGACTGAAAACCTCATAAATCACAGATGTGCAAGAGGCTGTTGAAGCCTCAGCATGACTGGGCTCATCAAGTGAGTGGATATATTCCCTTTCTTACTCAATAACCATGTTGATAAACCCAAGTATGGTCTTGCAAGTGCCAGTACTTCACCACTCCTAGTGATGGATCTATTGATAAACACCTGTAAAACATTGTCTAAAAACTTCTTTGTTAACACAAACTTGCTCTGAGGGAGAACTGCATGACTGTCTGCTCCTACCTATGTAAACAGACTGACAAACTCTCAAGTAATTTTTTTCATCTCACCTACCTGCTCCTTTCACAGTTTCTGTGACTGCCCTTCAGACACCTTAACCAACCCATGGGCTGCATGACTGCCAGGTCATGATCTGGTATACAGCCACGGAGCCACCAATTGACTAGACGAAATCAGGACAAACACATACTGTATTACAAAAACCTCTGTTGGATGTTTTAATTTAAAATATCTGACCACGCCATAAGGAATACACAGCTGAAAACACAAAACAGCAAGATAAGCCTTGAGAGTCAGAAACTGCACAGTAATGAGAGCCAACTGTGGAAAAAATACCCAACCTGTGCAAAACACACAATTGTTGGTCTAAATTTCTCGAGTTGTTTGGCACAGAAATCTGCATTTTGCACTGCACTGTTCCCATGTTTGTACAGAGAGATTAAGTGGAAAGGAGAGAAAAGAACCAGAACTCTTAAGGCAGCTTGACTTGTTTTCCTCTTCCAACTTCTTGAGATGACTCCAGCAGTTCACCCAGTCTTTTTCTTCAAGAATTAAACAACACCTAAGAAAACCCCACAAAACTGAAAAAAATACACCAAGAAAAAACCCAACTAACCAAAAGCCAAAGCACTTTTAGAAAGCTAAGAAAACAAAATATTTCTCTATAGTTCCTACTAAATCCATGACACTACAGATGGTTTAACACCACATGTTGCAAAACACAGTAGTCTGCACAGAAAAATTCTCACAAATAAAAAAATGCATAACGATGCTCTAAAAGTATCAGAACTTTAGTATCTCAGCTGTGAAATCTGGAAGCATGAAAGCCATTTTCTGCTCACATCAATTTAGAAAAAATTAGGAAGTGTGTATTTTGGCAGGAATAGAGTTGCAATCCCTAACCATGCAACAGCTATTTAGCACTCTGTAATTAGCTATCAGCTAATAATCATGTTATCTGCCAGTTTATATTAACAGACTCTTATAGAAGCAAATATATTTGTGTCAATTAGACAGATCTTACTACCTAGCTTTAGAAACTTAAAACCTATATTTAAATTTTTTCTTCTGCGGGGTAGTGGTATATTTCACACACTGAAGGTCATTATTAACAACATGTGTTATGCCTATTTGCTAAAAAATTAGTCATACATTTCTAGAAATTTCTTCTCTATAGAGACAAACTTTGATAATCACTGAAGGCCCTGAACTGTTTAAAACATATTTACAACTCACACAGAAAACCATCAAAGGTGGAAAAAAAGAGCTGTTAAAACCACTCCCAGCTTTTTTATTTTTAAACAGGTGAGCACCAAGTTCATCTAAGAGCTGGTGGCTGAACTGATGAATAGCAGCAGAGATATATCCAAACTTGTAGTGCAGTCACTTAAAAACAGCATTTTTTTCAGCTTCTAAGACTATGCTAATATCCTAATCTGTCTTGCCTAGTTGCTAACCTTTGTGTATTTTTATTTTTTTGGCTAAACCAAAGATTCTTTCTGCTGATTACATAAAAGTGTTTAATGACAGAATTCATAATTTTGTTTCTGTTGTCCCTTTCCAACATAGTCATTAAATTTATCTTCTCTTAAAAATATCACCCTAACGTACAACTCAAGTATGAAACAACTTAGATGCACAGCTAAAAGGCAAATGATTCAGTTTGAATCTGATCTAGAAGGCAAGCAACACTTGGAAAGATGGAGGAGAAATAACATAAAACACCTGCATTCCCCTTTCATCTTGCTGAGTTCCTAGAACGGAATAAATATAGCAAGAAAAGTTTTACTGTGAAAACCTTCCTCTGCAAATACTACTAGATCAAGAAGGATGGGACTAATAAGAAGTACTCTTCACTACCCAGAGACACTGGCATCAAGCATTCTCTTCATACAGTTCTGAAGGATCAGCCAGAAGAGGACTGGCAGCTCTGGTATGAAGTCAGAACATATGTCGCAGGCCATATGAAAGATTTCCCAAGGGGAACATTGGAGAACTTCTAGCAAGCAAGCAGTTGAACTAACACTCAGGACATTTTAGGTTACTCTGGTACAACAGGAATCAAAACAATACAGCTTTAAAGTGGGAGAGATGAAGATACTGATTTTGCTGGTGGTTTAGCTTCAATTTGTTCAATACAACTGGTACAAGTCAGTTGAAATACAAACCACACAGATCGAGTTTGTATTTTAAGGTGTATCTAAAATCATTAATAGCCTGGAGTTTTTTTTGCTACATTCAAACAGTAACAAAATAATACTTGTTCTATTTAGAGCAACTACATAAAAAATGTTTTTCTTCCTTACAGGACACTGATGCAAAAATAATGTCTCTAAAATCATCACTCTCAGTGTTCTAGAAATGTAACAGCAGAGACTGCATGTTTGCTAACTCCAAAGAACAAACAAACAAAAAGCTACATGGGAGGTATAAACTGAAAACGGCCTTTAGACTCTGCTAAGCATGTCCTTATTTAGTATGCCTGGTCTGTATACAATTTCTTTTGTTATTTTAAATAGCATTAGGTCTTTCATATTGCAGTTTTTGTATTAGCTCTTTGCAATAGCATACTGTTACAAAGCTGCAGTTTAACACAGATGCCTAACTATCCTATCAATCAGTGTAAGTCAAACTGTGAACTGTGGGCCTAAAATAATTTTTGGCTCCAGAACTGCAAGCATATATTCCCCCTAAAAGAAGATCCACTTATACAAATTTCAGCAGGTGATTAGGTGTGACGCAGAACAAAAGAAAACCTAACTCACTTGAGCTAAGCCATGCTGTATTTTAAACATTTTCTCATTTTATAAGGGGTTAATGCTTCCATTCTTTTCACTCTTCTCTCACTTTTGGTGTTTCCATGCCCAACTTAAATCCAAATCCCTTTTACATCTGTACCAATCTAGTACAACTTAGCAATTACAACCTAGATGTGGTTTCACTACCAGTTAATCTAACAGTGTTTTTCCGTTGATTCTATAATAGAACACTAAAAAACACTGAAGCACATTAAGCAGAGTACATTAAATAGCTATAGTGCCTTTAACAGCATGTTAATCTGAGGAAGAGGATAAAAATGAAGTTCCCATACAGAAGCATCAATGGATCATTTTCTCTGTTACAGGAGCATTCACTTCCCGGAGGTTTATTTTGTAGCAAGGCACCATTTTTCTCTGTGTGTCACTCGTTCCACTTATAAAAGCCCCTGCTATTAGGAAACCATTGTTTTACACTCAACCATAAAGAATTTTACTTTTGATTAACATTGCCCGTTCATGAAATATAATACAGTCTCTTTTTTTTCCCTAACTACAGAGTTTGCTTTTGGTACCCAATATGGAACTATAAATAACCATATCTAGATGCACTATAAAAGTTTTCACTTTGTTTCAAAGATTAAGAGCTACAGTGTGACTGGACCAAGCTTCATAACTATAAGGCGAGCTAAGCATTTTGCATCCTGTCAGTTTTCGTTAAATATCAACGTTAATGAAGATATAGCAAATAAAATTAAAATAATGAGTAACCCAGGAAAAGGGCAAAAGTACAAAGGCAATAAGGTTAGCACCTTTCTCTCCCCATTAACAACAACCAAAACCAACCAACAAATCTTCTTCAGCTCTCTACTGCTGTTGAATGAACAAATACACGTTTCGAATGGTTGCCTGCTTTTCTATTTAACTCGAAAATACGTTTTCACATCTGTTTCACTAAAACACCGGATCTCAAGCTTTCGGGGCTATCAATCACCAAAGCTCAGCCTGCCTTGCTGGCCGCCAGTACGCAATAGATCCGAGCAGCTTATGTATGTCACCTTTCCTGTGCACTACCCCTCTCAGCGGAACAGCTCCTGGGCCCCCGCTAGACCACACGTACACGCAAAGCACACGCGTACCCGACCACCACCGAGCCCCGCAGCCGGCCGGCCAGGAACGAGCATGCCGCCTGGGGCCCGGGACACGGACAGGGTAAGGCCGAGCTGGGTGGCGGAGGGACCGAGCCAGGGCGAGGGCCCGTGGCCCGCTCAATGCGCCGAAGCCGCCTCGCAGCCCGTCAGGCGCGGAGAGTGCATCGGTGCGGCCCGGCAGGCCCGGCCAGCGGGTAGAGGACCGAAACTCCGGCGGGCAGCCCCTACACCGCACCCACCCACCCGTCCGTCCCCTCGACCCGACCCGACCCAGCCCGCCCGGCCGCCCTACCTGAGGCCGCGGGACCGGCCACCGCCGCTCCCCACACCGGGACCTACACCGCCGCACACAGCGCACGCGCACTCCGGCCCACAGAGACTGCCGGGAAGGAGGCGGGCGCGGCCCCGAGGCGTGCCGGGAGCTGTAGTCCCGGGGAGTGCGCCCGTCGTCGGTGCTCGGGTGGGATCGCGCCTTGCCGCGCCTGGGGAGGGGCGTGCCCGCCCCGCCCGCGGGGCCTTTCCGGGGGTGACGCGGGAGCGCCGGCTTTGCCTGCGGCCACCAGCAACCGAGTCAGCGGGAGAGACGGCGGCAGAGGCTGACGGCGTCGCCTGGCAGCGGTGAGGCCGCGGGGCGGCGGCGCTCCGGGGAAGGAGCCCCAGCCCTGCCGCTGGCCGGGGCAGCCCGTGCTCCCGGGACTGCACCGGTCCGAGCAGACGGCGGTGTCCCCGTGGGGAAACCGGGATGGGCGCGTCCCGCCGTGCATGCACTTGGCTGGTGCCTCTGCTGCGTCTCGTTGTCAAGGGCGGCCGAAAATAAGGCAGTTTGTTAATTCAGCAGAGCTGGGTGAAACGGAGCCCAAATTGTCTCCCAGCAACATGCTGGAGGGATCGCGGACTGTCAGGGTAGTGTTCCCGGGGCTGGGACGTACGAGCTGGCAGAAAATATGAACTCTCCAAAATACCCTCCTCAGGTTGGAGCTTTGTAATTAAGATCTGGTGCGTCGCAGAGCTAGGCCGGGTAGTGCATCTTGAAAGTCCAGAAGTAGCTTACACTGGGTTATCTGTGCTAATCAAGTGCAGTTAGGGCACGTCTCCTTCGTGGCTGTGGTGCTTCTTGGGATTCAGTCTTGCTCAGGGGTTCATCACTCTGTGCTGTACATTATACACACCTCAGTGGGAAAAGAACAGCTGTGCCTACTGGTTCTTGATTTCACTGTGTTTTGGTAACAGGACAGCGTAGCAGCCTCTTTGCGTGGTTTCCTACAGGCAGCACAGGGTGGTCTGCTAGTACTTGAACATACCCCTTTTCTGTCTGCCTTTGCTGAACTTTGCAACATCATTTTATGTGTGTTTGTTTCCTTGAGTAAGTCAAAAAAGTCTTGTGATAACTAATGTCAAATACACATCTATTTCACATGTTTTGTAGACCCATGAGCTCAGTCACTCTGTCCACTAAATCCACAGGTTTTAGTTGAGGGAAAGATATGAGCTACATTTTATGATGGAAAACTTAAATTGTTTGAAATGTTGATCATGAAGGCTAGAAACAGCTTCAGAGGACTGAATAATCCAACATTGTCAGTCCCTTCTGCCTTTTTCAGATACTGCCTTGACTTCCAGGCATGTGAGAAGTCACTGACCTACAGTAATCAGTAGGTAAGCAATAGAACAAAATTTTCCACCACTTTCTGATCAGATTTTTGTCAGTTTCCAGGTTGATTAATGTCCTTTGTCAATTCAAGTATTCTAATTAGAAAAATGCAATACTTAATTACGAGAATTTAATATCTTATAAATTAATGTCAAGAAGTGAGTGGTCACAGTATCAAACTAAAAAAAGTGTTGATTATGTTTTAAATAGTAAAATTAATGATTTTTGTGACTGTAAGGAGATGTTTAGCCTACAAGGGCTGATTCAAAGGTCATCCAGTTGTGTTTGTTTATTAGAATAAAATTACTGCTTTGGGAGGTGGGGAAGAAAACAAGGTTACTAAAGTTAAAATATGAATTTAACTTGTGTCCTGATCATTACTGCTAACATCAAAAATCCATTCAGTATGCATGGTGTAATTTTTAACTTAAAGTTAAAAATACTTTTACTAAAACCTCCTGGTTTGCAGTAGATAAAAATGTGAACAGAAATGTTATTCAGTGTTACAATTTGATAGTTATTAGAATCATCTTTTGTAGTTCAGTGGCCAGCCTCCATTAAATCGTTTGACCTAAAATTGATTTGCACTGATAATATCTGATAACTATTGTTTTTATTTTGTTTCAGGAAAAAAATCATACGTTCAGTATGGCACCTATTTTAGATTGGAAGAAGCTTATGAAAGTTGATCCAGATAGTCTGCCTCGTCAAGAGGAACTAGCAGACAGATTGCTGGATACCATGTCCAAGGTACTAAAGAGAAAAAGAACATAAGGGTTTTATTATACCTTTGTCCCTAACTTGTCTCTGGTCCTTCACATACGTGGAAGACTTATCTTGTAGATTTCATTGTTATTAGTATAAAAACACTTGTTTCTTTGCTTAGATTGATGGGAAAGACTTAAAAACTGAAACTCCAGAAAAACTGATACAGCTTTTTAAAGTTACTCAGTCTCTACTGAAGGTTTGTATTAATCCTCAATTTCTGCATGTCTGTGGGTGCATTTTTTTATTTAAATGAAAGCATTTTTATTTATTTATTTATTTTTATTTTTTTGATTTAAATGGAAGCATTTTTTTTCCCTGAAAGCACTGGTTACTCCTGAGATAATTTATATACTAAATGTGTGCTTGACAGGAGTACATGCTTGTGGCTGTTGGCATTTATTAGTGGGAAGTGAAGCAAATTGGACTGACATAGTCATACAGATGGAAAATGCAAACAAATTTCTCAAAAATTGATTACGTGTTATAAGTTAGGGATAATTATTATGGGTAATAAAACCTTTTGTGGGACCTTGAAGTTTCAGAGCTAATAAAAATTGTCAGCATGAATGAAGAAACTGCACCATTCTAAAACTGTATAAATCTGTCATATGTGCTTGTATTTATTCATGAGTGTACTGAAAGGAAGAAATAACAGTAGCATAGAGTAGCTCACTGGTTTTAGAGAGGCTGTTTTACTGTTTTTAATTCTCAGCAGTATGACTAATATTAATAACTGTATTATCAAAACAGTACGACTGTTTTGAATGTTTGGGTGTCCGTTTAGAATAAATGACAAAAGAAGATACTTTAACAATCTGAACTTCTTAATTGTCCACATAAGGAAAAATTGGAGTAATTTCATTTGTTTAAAGGGAAAAAGTCTATGCTCTTTTGTAAATATTGTCATCATTTTAAACATTAGATCTATGGAACAGTCTTAATCTATGTTAGTAGTTAATATTTCTTCTTTGCTTATTGTAACTTCTTGACTCAGATGAAAACTCAAGAGGTAGAACTGGCACTGGAAGAAGTTGAAAAAGCTGGGGAAGAGCAAGCCAAATGTGGTAAACAAGCTTTTACATGCTGTTCCTAAATGATTTTTAAATTTTTTTTTGTTGCTTTGTGGAGGGTTTTGTGTTGGGTTTTTTTGTTGTTGTTTTTGTGGTTTTTTAGGCTTTTTTTTAAGTTTAAAGATCTGGACAAAATACCAACTGCTCTGAGGTCAATTGCTATAATGAAGCCAAACTTTCAAAGGCTAAGGTTAAAAACTGTTGTTTTATGGGCTTTCTACCTTGTTGGGTAATTCACTATGTCTATTCTATTTTAACAGAAAATAATTTTAAAACGAAGATAATGAAACTTCAAAATGAATTAGCGGTATGTTTTAAAATTTTGTTAGTTTACAGAGTGTTCTTTGGTGAGGTTTTAAAATTAGTTTTTTAGACTAGTATTTTAATTTTGTAACGAGATGAAATAGCCCTACATTTTAGAAAATGCTTTTACTGGGTTTTTGAATATTTACCAGCCTTGGGAAAATAAGTACTTGAATTTTTTATACTTGAACAAATCCTATTTTAGTCTCACTGTCTGCTTTGGTTGTTTATTTTTTTCTTCTGTACTATATTTATAATGTTATTTTAATGCTCATAAGATGGCACAAAGATCTGCTGGTGGTCGTGATACCCGTTTTTTGCGTGATGAGATCCGCCAACTGGAAAAACAATTAGAACAAAAAGAGAGACAGTTAACAGATATAGAAGAGGAACTGGAAAAAGAGAAGAAAGTGAATGAACAGGTAAGAAGGGCTTAAGCCTGACATCTCTAGAAGCTCTTCTGTCAAATATTTGGAGAAGTTGTTGTTCTGAAAAGAGTCTCTGAAATTTAAGAAAAAAACAATCATGTAATAGGATGCTGTCCATTTGTTTTCTTTTATGTTCCTGGAGTTCTTTGTAGTGTTAGTGATACATGTAAAGATTTTCTGTCATCTTATAGCTTGCTCTTCGAATTGAAGATGCTGAAAATGAAAACATCAGATTCAGGAGAGAGGTTAGCAAACAATTATTGCTGATTTACAATATTTTTAACTTTATTTGTAGATGTATTACTGTGTTTCTGTATTTGTTGTGGCATGATGTTTAATTCTACTTTAGAACATTTTTGGGTTACTGATACAAAGAGAATTTTAACCAATTTTAGTAAGTGTGTATTACGTCTGCTTCAATGAAGCTTAGTTAAATGAGGTCAGGAGGGATCTACATTTGAATTTGCATAGCCCTACTGTGCATTAATTTGGTCTGAATTTCATGTTTTGGGTTTTTAGTATTTTTCTTAAATATTACTGCAAAGTAGATTTGTTTAATTATTGTCCTTGAGAATCATTTGTCAAAATACCCCTTTACATATGTGCGTGTGTATGTCCATGCATGCAGAGGTATATAGAAAGCTATTTTGTTTTTGTCTATGTTGGTGAATATTTAGTCTTCCAAAGGCAAAGCTAATTTCTAAATATTTTTCATGCTTTGTTTTCTTGGTCTTGTTTTCTCCTTTTAAAAATGAAGAAAAAACGCATAAAGAAAAAGGTGAGGCTTCTAAGTTTTTTAAAAGCAGGATGTAGGAATTTCTATGCGTGTTGAGTGCCTTAGCTCTTTGTGTTAGCTTGCTAGAAGTGCAGTGATTTTGTCTTCAACTCTAAGAAAAAGATTTAAGTTTGGATTGCTTTTTGTGCAGAATGAGCAGTTGCGTCAGGATGTCATTGACTATCAGAGGCAAATAGATTCTCATAAAGAAACAATTCCATTACGAAGAGGAGAGGATTCTGATTACAGATCACAGTTGTCCAAAAGAAGCTCTGAGCTTGTCCAGTATTTGGATGAAATTCAGGTAAAAAACTATGCATGCTACTGAGCATCTACAAGACTTTTACTGACAGCAGTGTTTTTATGACTGTCAATTTACAGATCAAGTCACATGGAGTAAGGCAGTTCATAAAGCATTTGATTTCTTTCATGTATATTCTGCATCTGTGGCTCTGGCAGAGGTAGTGCACACAAGAGGAGATGTGTCTTTTATTTGCTGTTAGGATTTGTTGAAATTGATGACCTAGAGATTAAATACTCTGTTCTGTGCTAATTTCGTGTAAAACTTTCAAGTTCTCATTCGTTTTCTATAAGCAGCTGTTTCTTTAATTTTTCAGAGTTTGACTGAAGCTAATGAAAAGTTAGACATTCAAAACCAAGAAATGAGGAAAAATCTTGAGGAATCAGTGCAAGAAATGGAGAAGATGACTGATGAATATAACAAAATGAAACTAATTGTGCAACAATCTGATATTATTATGGATCAGTTAAGAAAAGAGAAAGATCATTACAAATTTCAAGTAAGACCTGACTTGTTATTTAATGTAATTTTTTTTAAAGTTTATACTGTATTTTCATATTTTAGCTTAAATTTAAAAAAATTTGATCCATCCAGTTAAAAACACACACACTGAAATAATGCTTTTTCAAAGTAGCATGTTTTTTGAATCTGGTGCAGATTTTACAGTGTGACTGCAGATCACAAAAATTTTCTGGCACAAAATGTTAGTCATAAATGGTTTTTGAGAGTCATTCCCTTGCTGTGTTAGTTAAATTTTAAGTGCTTGATGTGGTGGGTTTGTACATATATATTGGTTAAGCCCAAACATTTTTGTGATACTGTGTTTATTTAAATGGCATGTCTAGGTTCAGGACCTTTCAGACCAACTGAAAGCAAAAAATGAGGAAGATGATCCACTCATGGCAGCTGTAAATGCAAAAGTTGAAGAATGGAAGGTACTTTTTAATACTATTTTTATAATTTTTAGTAATTAATTGAAGTGTTCTCATGGTGGTTTATTTTCTTTTCAGAAAATCTTAGCTTCAAAAGATGATGAAATCCTAGAGTATCAGCAAATGTTGTTTAACTTGGAAGAGAAAATGAAAATGGTTCAACTTGATGTAGACAGAAACAGTGTACTGGCCCTTCAGCAGGTACAGTCTACATGAGAAATTGCACACATAGAAATCACCATTCACTGAACATATGAATGACCAAATATATGTTTAATATTTTGTAGTTTGCAAATACTAGAATACGTATTACTTATGTTTGAGAATTATGTGGTTGATTCATTCCACTGCAAAGTTAGCTTAATAGACAGTGTACAAAGGAGAGTTCTCCATATGTGTGTGTATGAACTGAACTTTTACCAGTTGGTTCTGCTATTTTCATATTTATCTTTTTTAACTATAATGTTTCTAAAATATAGTTTAGTTTTTGTCCTCTAAATGTTTGAGTCCAGTCTTACCTTCTGCTAATTTTCTGTTTATTTGTCTCATACACTGAGATAAGCTTAGCTGGTTAGAGCATGGTGCTGATAAAGCCAAGGTTGTGAATTTGATCTGTGGTCACCATTCACGTGAGAGTTGGACCCAATGATTCTTGGCGGTCCCTTCCATTCCAGAATATTGTGTGATTCTGTGATCTGATGCCATCTGCAGTTCACCCTATGATGGAGCTAGCTGAGTTTGAGTGTCTCCCACATTCATGCAAAATTACATAGTTCATTATGATTCTGAAAACATAAACCCCCCCTGAAAAAATGTGGCCCATTGGGAACCTTGAAATATTCCTTATGGAAAGCACACTGTATTATTCCAGGATGCTTTCCTGCCTTCAAGTTTTTTAAAAAATGTGTAATGACATTTGTGTTACATTTTGGGTGTTTGTAGACTGAGCAGTGTGGTGAGATACATTTATGCAGTCTTCTAAAGATAGATTCTCAAGAGAAAAAAATCTGAAGTACAAATCAACCTTAGGTGATCAGAAGAGGAAGGCAGTCGAGTAACTTGGATAAGAAGTTGTAGAGTTTGGTTTTAGCTGATTAGATGGCTGTAGTCATTGTTTTTTTGGGTGACCATCATTAGCATGACATTTTGATTTGTTCTGTGGAAATAAATGTGTTTTTTAAGCAGACACTTAAATCAAGTTACTGCTCTGTGTTTTTGCTCAAAATGAACTGAGATTGCTATTGTTCAATGTATGCTTATATTCTAAAAGGCTGTGTTTAGCTCCCTACAGCTTTGCTATGCTCTGTACCTGTAGAATTGAAATGTGGTTAAATTTGTTAGATTACTTGCTGAAAGGCAGTCTGCAATTCAAGTGTCATATATGATGGATCATTACTCCTCACAATCTTGAGCTTGTATTTCTCTGTACCAATGGAAACTGTAAGAAACCTGTATCATCTGAAACTTTTCATCTAATATTGGCAAAGTCTGATAATACTGTTTTCATTTAAAATTTTTGTACTTAAGTACTCCTTTTCTTTTTCTGTGTGTTTGATTGCTTTATTTTTTTTTTTATTTTTCCTGCTTTGCATTTATATACCAAACTTCTAGATAATATCTGAACTTTCTGTTGTAAGTATGGTATATTTGATATTGTAGAAATTACTTTGTACTAGCTACATGTAATTTCTTCATTTACTGTGTGGTGTTCTGTATTCTGTATTGGTAGTTTGCCTGTCAGCAAGGAAGGGTCCTTTATAATGGAGTTTCTTTCTTTTGCATGTGTAGGGTGTGCAAGACCGAGATGCTCAGATAAGATTGCTTACTGAGCAAGTTGAACAGTATACTAAGGAAATGGAACAAAATGCATTTGTTATTGAGAAATTAAAAAGTGATCTCCAAAAAGATAAAGGTAAAATTACTGTACTAATGTCCAGGGAAAGGAAGTAAGAAACCATTATTCTACTGTGTATTCTTTATTCTCAAGAAGTACAGGAAAAGAATAATTGCAGTATTTGAGTGATTTTAGTATCTTTTTTTTTCCTCATTTCTCTTTATTAAACATTCACGAAGAGTTTATCTACAATACCTCAGTGGGTTTGATAGGTGATACAACTATACTTGGTCTCTGAAAGTTAGAGCATAACATGTAAGATCTCAGCTCCATCAAGAATTGAAAAAGGACTAAAAGCATGCAATTCAGAATAAATTCTGATGTTCTTTATGTGCACTTATTTTTGATAAATATTGTTTGAAGGAATGATGGGGGGGGTTGTAGTCTCAGGTGTAGCCTCTTGTAATTCTGTGACTGAAAAGAGCAGAAAATGAAGATAATCCTTCATAATGTTTTCTGCGGTGTTTCTGTCTTGCTTATCAGCAGAGATAGCAAGAATTCCTTGTTGAATTGTAAACATGTCATGATTTTTCTTTCCAGGTCATTCATCTCTTGCTCAGCAGACTCATATTGGGGATATACACAAAAAGTTAAGAAGGCTAGAAGAGAGAACTATGGAGGCTGAGAAATCAGCAGAATTAGCAGAAGCAGATGCCAGAGAAAAGGATAAAGAGCTTGTTGAGACTTTGAAACGAATGAGAGACTATGAACTGGTAAACAGTTTCTCAGAGTGGGCAGGGCATTTCATCATATTTTTAGGAGATCATTTTGTCCTTCCATGTTTTATTTACTGTGTTTTAATTTAAAATTAAATTAATTACTTAGACGTTCTCCTCTCCCTCTTTCTCTTCTCGCCGTTCAACACTAATTAAACACTAGACATATGATTCTTCAAAGAACCATGTAGTGAGAGGACTCACTTAAAATGTGCAGACTCCTCTGTAGTCAAAGACAAGTTTGTAGAATCTACTTTTTATTCAGTAGCTTTTTTTCACAAAGCATAGTTCAGAAGAGTGAAAGAAGTTGAAAAATATTTTTTTCTTATCTGTATAAGATAGAACGATTCATGATTTATTTTAGCAAGTCTTCTGTTGGTTGTTTTGTTTTTACTTCCCATTTGGGGTTTTTACAGGGAATATATGGTTTGGAAGAAGCTGTTGCTGAAATCAAAGATTTAAAAAAGCAAGTCAAAATACGGGAACATGAGATTGAATCATTAATTAAAGAAATCAATAACCTTGAACTTAAAATAAATGACTTTCTGGATGAAAATGAAGAACTTAGAGAGCGCTTAGGTATGGCATATCCTGTACATTTTCAATTGTTGGTTCTCTTAAGTACTGAAATAATATCTTATAATGGATTTTACTATACACTGGAAATAATTTGGTTTATTCTGCCAAGTAGTTTTAATTAGTTAGAACAAACTGCATGAATGAACTTGGCTTGCAGGTTTTTTTGATTGAAGAAAGCAAGGGAATAGATTCTCTACTTTTTTTTTTGTTGTTTTGATTCCTCTTTGACCACACACTGCTTAATAAACTTCTTAATATAGTATTTGGAAACCATAAAATACTAATGTTGTAATGCTAGATGGAAAAACACAGAGGAAGCTTTGGACAGGCTTATTTTTAAATATGTATTTAAATGTAAATAAAGCTAATTTTAGGTGACATTTTATTGCATTTTGGGTGCTGAATGACTGACGTAAAATTAAGCTTTCTTCTGGTGTTATTATATGAAGTATAAGATATGTTTATATGTTGTATAGATATATATTTTTATAGATAGTTGAAATATATTCTACTGTCAACAAATTATTTTTCAATTCTACTTGCCTGGTTATGTTCCTTTCAAATTAACTGCATTAACCAATATTGATGTTCCTCTTTAATGAATAACTGTACATCATATACTGTGTTTTAGGTCTCGAGCCAAAGACCATGATTGATTTAAATGAATTCAGAAACAGCAAGGCATTGAAGCAGCAGCAATATAGAGCTGAAAATCAGATTCTTTTGCAAGAGGTAAGTGATAAATTCTATTTTTGTGTTAGAGCTGTGTAATAAAAATGCATTTGAACAACATGGAATTCTAATCTGTGAATAATAATATGCAGATTGAAAGACTGGAAGAGGAAAGAATTGAATTGAAAAAAAAAATTCGTAAGTTGGCTCAGGAGAAAGGAAGAAGAGTTGCAACAATAGGTAGGATGTTTCCATTATAAACTGTCCTTTCAAAAACATGCTGTCTATACTTATTAATGTAGCTATTTTATATTTATTTATTTGTTCAAGTTAAAAGGCTATGTACGTTTCATTGAATCTGTAGGAAGAGGTGAGTGGTTTTTGGATTTCCTAGTCTTACAGCCCACTGTTTGAGTTGTGATGACTTGTAATGCATCACTGAGACTTGTGTCATTGCCTTGCAGTTCTTCGGTGCAGGATGATCTCCCTAAATTTCCATAAATATGCTTAACATGTATATTTCAAAAATCGTAAAATTTCAGTTCCATGTCACTTAAGGTAGCATAATGTGCTCAGATGGAAAGATTTACAGTCTCTTACTTGGCAAATAGAAAACTAGAACTCAGCTATAATAAATTGAATATATTCCTTTACATTTTCATAATAATATATTACTTGTACATCTGCTTGCTTTAAGGATTGGATGCCAGTGATACGCAAATGACTGATAGCTTTACTGGAGAGGAAGGAATAAATAAGAGCAAGTTGGATTTCTTGACCAGACATGACATTGCTGAAATTAAAGCAAAAGTAGGTTCATAAAGCAGGTTCATGAACATTTATTGTATTTCTCTTTCAAAAATTAAAGCCCCCCTATTTTGTAAATGCTCAAATATTTGTTTAGGTGCTTTTGTTAACTGCTTTTGCCAATTCAAAAATGAATAATTTGTAATATTTCTTAGAAGACTTGTGAATATTTTGTCTTTTGTGAATACAGCCTGTAGAAACTTACCATATATATAAGTGAGAAACGTAACTGAAGATAGAGTAGCACCAGTTGAACTTCAGAAATCAGAGAAAAATATAGCTGAAAACAGTAAGGCAGTGGGAAGTCTACCTAGAAGAGCTTTGGGCATACATGAAAATTCAGATCTCTTGGCAAAAATCAGAAATACTTTTTCAGTTCATTTAGGTACAAAACCTAAATAGAGTGACAACTAGTTAATCACAAGAGTAATTCTGAAGCTCTTAGTGTTTTCATATTGCCAGAGCTACAGTTTACACAGAGTCTCACAGGCTTTTGGTCTGTACCAGACCGCTATTCCAAGTGCTGCATGACCCAAGGATATGTTTCTCTTTGGACAGACAGTGTTACATGGGGATGCACCTTGTGTAATTCCTCCAGTGAAGCCATTGCCATTTCAGGCAAGAGGTCCATATGTGGACTGGACAATTTTCATGAATGCATACTGCAAATTTGAAAAAGTCTTCAACTAAAATATTAAATTGCTAGAATTTAGATTCTGTGCATTTTTAGTCTGAGAGAAGCTATCTGAGAATGTGATGAGGAAACATGCTTTCATTGCATAAAATGAAGCAGATAGATCTTTTCTATCTTTAATGAAATGTTTTGAAACTGATGCCATTTCTGTTAAGCCTGTTGAACTATATGACTGATGAATGTAATGTGTAAGTCCATACACATCAGACTTTTTTCAGCTATACAGGTTTTCCATGCCACATTACTATGCTTTGAAAGGTTTGTTTTCTCTTAAAATAGTGTTAGCTAAGCTGTGAAATTAATCGTGCCTACTAACCGCAAGAAAAGAAGTGGAGGTTATTTTATAATTTGGAAGTTATTGTTGGAAATACTTTCTTTTTGCATGTATGTATGTAAGTGGAGGTACAACCTTTTACTAATGAATTACTGTTGGGGTGTTTTAGAATAAACAGATATCCAGAGATCTGTTGACTAAGAGTATGCTAAATAGTTATAAGGAATTGCAGAAGCCAGGCAGTGCAGGTAGCACCAGCTTGTAAAAAAAACCCAAAAAATCTAATCAGGATACATATTTTACATAAATTTTAATTATAGTTTAAATAATTTTTCCTGTTAATTTTGTGGCTGTTAAGATGAGGCTATTTCTTAGATTGTTGCTTTCTATAGGATGCCTAATTTTGGTTTACATACTGTGTAATTTCACTTAGCAGTATTTTCAAGCATTTGATGTCATTTATCCACATTCTTAATGAAAATTCCTAAATCATCATTTTTGAGTCTTTGTTTCTTCCTTAGAATGAATATCTTGCAACTGAACTAAGTGAGAGAGAGAGAGATTTGGAGAAGAACAGAACTGTAATAGCCAAGTTTCAGTCTAAATGTAAGTTGCAATCTGTTTTAAAACTGGGGAATATTATCAGGTACCTGTAGATTGTTTGCTTATTTAGTTGTTCTGTTTCTATAACTGTGACAATAAATTGCTGGGTTTTTAAAAAAACTTTGTGTTTATGTTAGTGTATATCTTTGTGTGCATATACACATATATAGTGTTGCTAAATTCGTGATAGTACATGAAACATAGTTTATTCATACTAAATACATTAATAAGATCTCTCATGTTTCCTTCTTGATTCAGACCTAGTAAGTGCTTTGAGTCTGTGAGTATTCCCAGGTGTAACAATTAAGCAATTTACTTGTGTAATTGTAGAGCTTTCCTGGCTCAAAGAAAATGTTGGGAAACGAACTGACTTTCTGCTTACTTATATATGTACGTTAACTGAAGTGTGTTGCTTGCAAACTCAAAAATAAAAGAATGCTGATTTCTCTGAATAAGAATTTTAATTTTTTTCAGAGAATGTGAATTCTTACAATTCTTTTTGGCTTACCAAAATAGACTTGGTGAAACTTCTCAGATTTTGTAGTTCACTCCTGGTCTTCAGGACAGTTAGGAATATTGTTTGGATACAGAGAACGTTCTGACAGGTTTGTTGGGGTTTTTTAAGGTTTTCAGACTTCTTGCTTTGTGCTAGAAACTGGAGTTCCATTGAAAAACTACTGGTGGCAGGAAAATTGCATTTCTTGAGAGTCCTTGATAGCCACATAAATTTAAATGCTCAGTCTGCAGAAGGAATTCAGGCAGTTCCTATATACTTCATTGTTAAACCCCAGCATTTCCGTAGCTGTGTTTCTGGATTTGTGAAAGACAGGCTACTAAAGAAGTCTAAAAAGTGGAAGAAAACTCTGAAGACTGGAAGGTTCAGTAAAGTTAATTGAACTCATGAAGTAAGTTGAATTCATGAAGCATTGAATTATGTTTTTGTTTGTGAGTGAATCCCTCAAGCCTGCGCAGTGGATTTTTTAGGTGAGGCACAGTGTGCGCAGAACTGGCCCCACCCGTTACTCCTGAGGTTCATCTGCCAGGGTCTGGCAAGCTTGGATGGTGACAGTGAGGTCCTCAGGATGTAGGTTTGGTTAGAGTATCCTTCTCTTAGATGGATGGCCTGACAGGGCTAAGCGAGCTCCATCTGCCGGGGTTTGGAGTTAGAGTTGTCCTCGTAGGATGGTTGCTAGGTGGCTGATGAGCCCATCCTGCCCGAGGACACACTTTGTCTGACCCTTCAGTTGAGACCTGACCAGCATGAGAGACCCTGCTGGAGGCATAAACCAGTATAGCTCACAACCTCATAAGGGCACACAAGCTCCTCCCCCACGACAAGGGGGTGTCCGTGGAGAAGTTTTTTGTTCGTATTTCACCAGTAAAATACACTGTCCAGGTA
This sequence comes from Formicarius rufipectus, assembly GCA_013399695.1. NCBI lineage: Eukaryota > Metazoa > Chordata > Aves > Passeriformes > Formicariidae > Formicarius > Formicarius rufipectus. The sequence continues at coordinate 39,745 of VXAU01001388.1, forward strand.
TCCCTAGCAGCTCTGCTTTTCCTAATTGTTTATGTCTATGTATACATAATATGAGCAGTCTTTTAATTTATCAAATCAGCAAGTATCATGATGAAATGTCCAAGGAAATTTTAACTTGTTTTTTTCCCACATAACACATTTATAACAGTAAAAGAGATATCAGAAGAGAATAAACAACTTGAACAAGGAATGAAAGAAATATTGCAAGCTGTCAAAGAAATGCATGTGGATCCTAGTATGAAGGGAGGAGAAACAGCCTTAATAATCCCTAGTTTGGATCGTTTAGTTCATGTAAGTTTGCTTTCTAAAATATTATTTAACAGGGATTTACAGGGTATTCTTTTCCTCTTCGGGTATTGGGTTATTGTATAATTTAGTAGTAGTTTCCATATATATATATATATATATGTTTTCTTAGTTACAAGTAAGAGTAGAGAGTGTAATTTGTCTTTAGCAATGCAAATTAAAAATATAAAGGAGAAGAAATTGCCAATAAAAGTAAGAAAAAAAAATCCTAGCTTCAGCTGGATAGTATAAAACTATATAGCATCAAATTTATTGTCCTAGTCATAAAGCTCAGGTAAAAGCTCATTTGCATGTATTTCATCACTATGGGACCTGCTGGGAATGTTTTAAAAAATTCTTTATTCAAATGCCTTTCCAAAAATTATATTTTTACAGGAAAGTTTAACCACTTAAGTCACAGTCTATGGCAACTATACCATCAGGAAATTGATAAGCACATTTTAGAATGTTAAGTCATGCTTTTTGCTAATTTCAGTGTAATCTAAACTTGAGGGCTCCAGTTCCAATGAAAAAATTAAAGCTTTTCTTTACTTTTTCTCTATTCTGTTAATTAAATATTTACTTCTTTAGGCAATGGAGTCAAAGAATTCACAGGGAATCTTTGATGCTAGCGTGCACTTGAAAGCTCAGGTTGACCAGCTGACAGGACGAAATGTGGAATTAAGACAGGAGCTAAAGGAGACTCAGAGGGAGGCAACAAGTTTGTCTAATCAGCTAGAGAATGCAAATGAAAAGGTATATGTAATATTTTATGCAATTTATTTCGTACTTCAAAAGTGGCTGCTCTGATACTTTTAGAACAAAACCACACCATCTATAAGTTACTGAATTTAGCTTCTGTAAATAGTGTAATTGTACAAATCTTACTGAAATATATGCATTGGATCTATCAGTTCATCCATTTTAAGTTCAGATTTTACTCTTCTTATGTTACTTTATCCTTAGGATATTATACCATCTTATACATCAAGCATGCCTCCCTTTTGGGAGAAAAACCAGAAAAGCTCACAGATCTATTTCTTTAAAAAAGCCAGGAGTCTTGCATTTCTTATTTATAAATAAGTAACAGAGATTAAGTGTTTGAAATGATGAATCATTCTAAAAAATCCTATATCTTGTTTTAAGTTGTACAGTTGATTCTGTGAAATGCTTCTTCCAGGGAAGAAACGAGGAATGGAATGTTATCTTAAAGAGGGCAGATTTAAATTTGCCTTTTTTAACAAGTTTTGGTTATGCAAAAAGATTTGTCAGAAACTAATATTCCAGAATAGTGTTTTATGCACTGTTAGAGAGCTAAAGAGCTTTTAAGTTAAATGAAATGCAAATATTTACTTAGAATAAACTATAGAATAACTACTGCAATAATTCTTTCCAGAACTTAATCTTACTAAAGGAGTAGAAATACACTGTGTTTTAAACAGTTTAGAATAAAAACGTGGTGGTATTTTTAGTTGCCCTGATTACTGGAGTCATTTGATAAATTTGGGTAAAGGTATTATGCATTTAATGATTTATGGAAGCACAGCATTTTCAAAAGGTTATTTTAGCAGTTTTAGGATGCTTTAGAATATAAGTGGAAGTGAATTAGGTTGCTAATAATAACTGATGTAGCAAAAGAAAGCAATATATTTTCCATTTTTTATAATCAAATAACAAGATCTACTTTATGTTTTTGTATCCTTTCTTTAGATTGCACAATTGCAAAATGAAATTTACCTACTACGTCAGTCAGAAGGTACCAGTGTTGTCTTCCAAACAATGAGTCTTCCAGAAGGAATGGTTCCTTCAAGTGTTAATACAATTAATTCTCTGAACGAATATTTAATACGTCTTATACAGGTAACTCATATGTTCCTTGATATCAAAAATATTTATAACCTAACTAATTCTTCCAAAGTCTAGCACTATGTCATGTATGGACATGAATGAACTCTCCAAAATCATTTTAGTGTTCTAGCATCCAGTATCTTTGGGCTATTTTGTTGTTTTAAAGCTCTGTATATTTTGCTGAACTGTAAACCTGAAAGATAATAGTTAATTAAATTTTTGACAACAATTCAGATATTTTTGTTTTAATTATGAATTTTGTCTAAATATTTGCCCACTCTTCCTTCTACTTCTGCAGTTCTATTCCTGTTTCTTTGAGTTCTTTCTTACTAATCACTGGATTCCATACCTGAGTCTCTATGTGCAATTCCTATTTGAACAGTTTTTCCCTATAGAGCAAAGGTCTCTGTTAATTTTCTGTATGAATTTTCATTTCATTATTTGCCAAGCAACCATTGTAAATAGAGGCAAAAATACATTGAAACAGAAGCCAGTGACTTCTGTGGGAAGCATAGCAGATAGGCACATAGTAATGAAGAATTGATTCTTTCAGTACAGGAGTAAAAAAGTTATCTTTTTACCGTTATTAAGTTATTTTTTCTGTCTTTGATCACTGTGTTGATTGTTGTTTTTTTTTAATTAGAAAATATTTTTTCAAGTTCATATGCTCCTAACGTAAAAGAGTATTTGAGAGCATGAATAGAAAATAACTGCTTTCCACTTAAGACATTCAGTTAGTATTCATTGTGGTCTAGGAACAGATCACGATGTTTTGAATTTTGAGGGCTGTAACCCAAACTGCAGTTGTGCACTATTTCACACCTGTTAATATGAATGCCAAAGCTCATGGACTTTTTCCCATCCGTTGCTTCTAAAGAAAATACATATTTCATATCTTTAGTTCACATAGTTCACAACACAATCATCTATCATGAAAACAAAAAGGACTGGAATTTTGATTGAATTAATCCATTCAAGTTTAAAGCCTATATTAATACTTTCTATATTTTTATTTGGAAATTACTAGGAACTGGAATACAAAGAAAAGTTACTTAAACAATTAGAAGATGCAGTAGAGGACTATAAACGAAAATTTGCAGTAATCCGTCACCAACAAGGCTTGTTGTATAAAGAATATCAAAGGTATTGTTCTCTTTCCTGAATTACGGAAGTTCAACTATTTAAATATTTAACAATTTTGAAAGATTTGCTTCTGTGTTGAAGTAGTTCTTTGGTTAAAGAAAGAAATGCTGCTGCTAAAATACGTGGACTCTTTATGTGTTTTCTTTTGTTCTGTAAAGATTCAGAAAACTCCTACAAAACCGTTTCCTGCTAGACTTTTCTAGTATTGCATATTTTCTCATGAGGATTTAATTGTGCTTTCTGCATCTGATATCTTGTGTTTTATTAGAACCTGGTATGATGGACTCTTCAGTCTCATTTTCTTTTGCTTTCAATTATGGGTTCTAACAGTTTTTCTGAGAGGGGAAAAAAACCTCCTGCTATCCAAATTCAGTCAGCGATCTCTGAAAATTTGAGGTTATTGGGACGTCATCATTGGTTTTCTTTCAGGTTCTTAGTTTCTTTATATGCTTCAGTGAATCTAAATTCTATAGAATTCTTCTTATGGTAAAAAAAAATAAGATCATGTTAGGAGCATATGGATGAATATGGTAATTTGGATTTTTCAATTAACAAGTATTAGTTCTCTCTGTCTTTGGATTGGAATGAACAGTCACTGGATGGCTTTTGGAATAAGGGTGTTTAATCTTTTAGAGACTTGTTTGTTCATTGAATCAGTGAAGATTCCCAGACCATGTTATCTCTGTTTAAGACATTTAAGCTATAGCTTTTTACTGAAGGCTGTAATACTTTGCCTCATTTACTAGATTAGGTATCTCTAATGACAGAGATGAGATGATGATTCAAGGCCCTTTCCTAAAACTGTTACAGATTGAAGTTACAGTACAGGATAAGGTTCTTTGACTTGGTATCCCGTATAGTCACTTTTAGAGAATTTTATTTTCTTCTCCTCCATTTTATTATTATGGAAGGCGGTAACATATCTTCTTTGAAGTGAAAATACTACTTTTGAAATACCATTGATTATTTGTTTAAACTAGCATAAACTATGCCATACAATCTATAGAAACTTCCTTATTAGATGTGTATGAACAGTTCATAGTCCTTTTTGTTTCCAAATAAATAAATGAAAATGGATAGAGGAGAATAGTCTGGGCCAAAGTGAAGCTCAGTCTTTAATATTTTGGTTTGTTTTTCACTAAAATAATAAAGCAGGAGTGGGAAGTTATGTACTGTATGATCTGAAATAAAATGAATGTAATAGAAGGAAAGATTAGCCTACAAAAAAGAAAGTAAAGCATTTCTATCTCTGCATGATAATACACATTTGGAGAAGTAAGACACTGAAGAGTTATTGTCATCACTAAACCAGCTGCAGTCTAAACAGAGGAGATAGTTTTTCAGTAATCCATCTACAATTTAAATCATGTTTTTCAAATTACTGCTGAAAGTAAGTACTGTGTTTTACAGTATTTCATGGTTGCTGTTAAAGCTGCAGTTTTAAAAGTCAAGTTTCTCATCATAATAAATGGAAATTAATTAATGTTCTAGCCAAAAGGAAAGCTGGCAGAAAGAATCAGAAGATATTAAAGAAGAAATGAAAAAACTTGAAGAACAAAAAGAACAGGATGCTACAAAAATACAGGCCTATTCTGTAAGTAATTCTGTTGCATTCATTTTTCAGAAAGATTTTAGAACATAGAAGAGAGGTTTTAATGCAGTACTGTAATTTTTTAGATGGGGAAAATGTTGCAGGGAAAAATGTCTCAAATCAGGAGGGAAGTGGTTTCCTGATTTCTTAATGGAATGTAAATACATAGCAATACATTCAGAATCAGTGTCAACAATAAAAAGATAAATTACAACAGTAATACACATATAAAATCTTACTCTAGACCTGAACATCTCTAAGCACCAGTCAGGAATTAATCCCTAATATTTGTCATCCCACACAGTCACATTCTCTCCTGCCTCTTCAGGTTGCCAGGACACACCCCTGTTCCTCACCATGCAAGTTCCCTGTGCACCCACACCTCTCATGTGTGTTCCAGGGTGCTGAGATTTGTGCATTCAAACAAACACGGCTGTGCATACAGGCATTTATATAGGAGCAATCTCATGGTTACTTTGCAAATTTTAGGGATGGGTCTTCAAAGTAGGGCGTTATTAGTCTTTGGAACCACAGGATTTCTATTTTGTTATGAAAATTTTCCCAATACATTTGTTTAGATTCTAGTAAAAAGGGGAAGACTGATCACAATGAATGGAGAGAACTGGTCTTGTTCTAAATTTTGAAAATATCACCATTAACTAAAATTCCAGTTGGTCAGTCAAATGTATTTACCTTCTATTCCTCAGAAACTAATGGGTTTGGAGATTCAATTTTTTCTTTTAATAGAATACTGTATGCTTATTCATGTGTTGAGTGTTTGCATTTTTTCATTAGCAACAAGAAATCGTTTCAGACACATTAACATGTTTTTTTTCCATCTAGATTAAAAATTGAAAAAAAAAGCTTTTCTATGTAGTTGTGTTTTACCATATTTCTGTACAAGATTCTTGTTAAAAAAATGTTTTACAGAATTTACTTGATGCTCTTCAGCTGGATCCTGATGAAACAAAAAAAGTACTTGCTGAAAATAATAGAAAAATAACTGTTTTAAGAGTTAATGAAAAATCACTAACAAGACAGTGTACCACTTTACTTGAAATGGAACGGCATCTCAGGAAAGAAAATGAGAAACTAAAGGGTGAAATAACTCATATGGAGACTGCAGTAATAGGGAAGATTGGAAACTTACAACGATTCAAGGTATAGTTAATGGTAGTAATAGCACACACTTTTATTTTTACAATTTGTAAACAAATACACTTTATTTTTAAATGGAGTTAGTTTCTTGAATGCATTACCCAAAATCTTGCTGAATGTTGTTATAAATCTCATCAAAACAGTCTTTGTGTTTAAAAAGCACAGTGATCCAGACAGGCTTAAGAAGTGGGCCCATGGGAATCTCATGCAACTTAAGTGCAAGGTACTGCACCTGGGTTGGAGCAAGCCCCAGTATCAACACAGGCCGGGGGATGAACAGATGGAGAGCAGTCCCACTGGAAGGACTTGTGGGTTCTGGTGGATGAGAGGCTGGACAAGACCCATCAATGTGCACTTGTAGCCCAGAAAGCCAGTTGTGTCCTGGGCTGCATCCAAAGCAGTGTGGCCGGCAGATCAATGAAGGTGATTCTGTCCCTCTGCTCTGGTGAGGTCCCATGTGGAGTGCTGCATCCAGCTCTGGGATCCCCAGAGCAGGAAGGGCAACGATCAGTTGGAGTGACTCCAGAGGAGACCATCAACTTGATTAGAGGAATGGAGCACCTCTCCTACAAGGAGAAGCTGAGAGAGTTAGGATTGTTCAGCCTGAAAAAGAGAAGGCTTCTAGGTGACCTGTTGGCTGCCTTCTAGTACCTGAAGGAAACCTACGAGAAAGATGGAGAGGGACTATTTACAGGGACATACAGTGGTGGGACAAGGAGGAATGGCTTCAAACTGAAAGGGCAGGATTAGATTAGATATTAGGAAGAAATTTGTTACTGTAAGGGTAGTGAAGCCCTGGAACAGGTTTCCCAGAGGAGTGCTGGATTCCTCATCCCTCAAAGTATTCAAAACTAGGTGGGATGGGGCTCTGAACAACCTGGTCTAGTAGAAGGTGTTACTGCCCATGGCAGGGGAGTTGAAACTAGATGATCTTAAAGGACTCTTCTAATCCAAACCATTCTATGATGATCATACATAATGTGTTGCTTTTCCCATTCTGAGGTTTTTGTTTTTGTTGAAAGTGTCATATGAAACCATATCTTACTTTTTGGCCTTGCAGGTTGCTAGAGCCTCTGTTAACTCAGGTTTGTAAAACATGTCTTGACAATGCCTAATCATTGAGAGTCAACTATTGATAAATTCACACGAGTTAGAATACCAAAGTAATTTTTTTAATGTTTATTGCAACAATTTTAAAAGATGAGTGGTAATTTAGGCAAGTAAACCCATGTTAAAAGCTTTATAGAAATAGTATTCCTTTTTATGTGGAGTAATTTAATATTTCAAGATGTAGCCGAACCATTTCAGTAACCCATTGTGTTGATTACTCTCACAGGAAATGGCTAGCTTTAAGATTGCTGCTCTGCAAAAAGTGCTGGATGGTAGTGTGCCATTGTCTGAGCTAGAAGTGGCTAATAAGCAGTACAATGCATTAACTGCTAAATACAGAGATATGTTACAAAAAGATAATTTGCTTGTCCAACGGACAACAAACATGGAACACATGGAGGTAACGTTTGTGTTATGTTTGAACCTAAGGGAAAAAAAAACTTATTACACATTCCTTTTGCTCTGTTTTTTTTGTTTTCCCTTAATAGAAAAATAAAACGAAAGTTCCATCACTAAAACTGTTGGTTAGAACAGTTTCCTAGTGAGTATGAGATGTTTGAGCCAGTCTGACTGTTGCTATTGAATTTTAGTTTGCTCTCCTGGTATTCTTCAGGGGATTAACAAACATATACAGAGTTCTAGATTTTATTTCAATGGGCAGACAGACATAAAAACATTCTGTTTAATTGTTTTAGTTCTTTAGTTTTTTGTTTGTTTGCTTTGGGTATGTTCCTTCAGAAATTGTTTTTAATTCTTTGACTACTAAAGCATGGCTGGCAGAAGGATTTTCAGTGTTGGATGTCATAAGAAAAGTAGAGTGAATGTAAACACTTTCTAAGCTTTCTCTCAAGATATGTATTCTTACTAATTCCCAGGTTTCACAAGAATGAAATGTTCGGTTCCAAAAAAGAGTAAAACTTTAGAATTTTACTTCTATAGAAAAAAAATTAGGACTAAAGATTGCTCACAATGTGTTTGCAGAACATTGTGAGGACTGCAAACTTTTAACTCTCCCTTTGAACTTTTATTCTTAAGTAGAAGTTTCTTTCCATGAACTGTAAAGTTGGCTTCAAAGATATATTACTACCTCTCACTTTTCATGGGTGGCGAAGAATGAAGGATTCCTTGTCTATTTTATGTTTTTTTGTGTGTATGAAAACTTGCATTGCCTATTTCATCAATTTCATAGAACTAGAGGGTCATTTATTAACTAAAAATGTGTTTAGAAAACTGAAGATCGAAAATTATTAACTGTTCAATTTGTTTTAATGGTTAGTGCGGAAATTTGTATTTCTATTTCGAGGAGTGAAGGAACATTTACAAAACTAATGTTTGGCATCATATTAGATGCCAAAAAAAAGGTGTATGACGTGTCAAATATGTATTTATGGGCAAGATGAAGTATCTGGTGTGGGATGAAATATCCTCCAGAAGTACTTCCTTTTTCGCTACTGATAGCGAGGTGCTTAGTATGACAAAGATTTCTTCATATAATTCAAGACATGATAGGAATCACAGGCACTGGTAACAAATATTCACGGTATCACTAGTTGGCCATAACACAGAGCACAGAGAGCAAGGACTGTTGTTTTTACACTTAGGAGCAAACTTCCACTTTTCTGTTGCCATGTATGTAGTTTATGGGTTGTACATAGGTAAAATCTCTTAATCTCAAAGATTTTGTAAATACTGACATGAAATCTGCTGCAGTTAAGTAGTTTGCTGTTATGTTGCAACTTTTCTGTTACACAGCATGAGAATGAATCCTTGAAAGCACAGTTAAATTCATTGAATAAGGAACTGGAGATCACAAAAGAGAAACTTCACACTGTAGAACAGGCTTGGGAACAGATGACTAAACTGGGCAAGTATGAAAGCTATATTGCAACATTAAAAACCGAATGGTATATCCTGTATAAAAGTAATAATTGAAAATGTTTTAAAGTTGATGTATCTTAAAATGACCAAAATAAAATATCAAAACTATTTTATATCTGTTGGTAACAGTTCTAATTTTTTGGTGAATTTTTTTCTTCAAATGTTTCATTTTACTTATCTATTTGACTAAAACCAAGTTTAGTATTATCCTCTGGAAATTTTGCACTTTGACTTTTCTTAGGTTAGTGGGTCAAGGGTTTAAAAGCTTTTAAAACAACATCACTTGAACTTTTATTTTACATAATATGTTCTAACTTGACTGTCAGGCAGTATTTCTGAGGTTGTCAAAGGGATTTCTTTCCCTGGTTTGGTGCTCTGTAACAAGGTATTTTTTTCTATATAGCTGAGTCTTCTTAGTATGGCTTACCTTCCCATTATTTAAGAAGAATTCATTCACATCTAGTTATTTTACAGATTTTAAATTAAATTTCCTTAAGATTTACCAGCTGATTTAAGTATGAAGTTAAAGGTTACATTGAAAATAGGTACCATTTTCAGTAACTATGGTTGCAGATATATGCATTTATAAATCATAGTAGTATTTTATTCAAATAAGATACTATTCAAACATGTAATAAGGAAAACCAGCTGTGATTCCTGTTAAAAAAAGTGATACAGGTATTTTGAATAAGTTTATCTGACACAGATAAAGCAAAATTCGGGTTCAGTTTCATGGTGGAAATAACTTTCATGGTTCAATCAGCTTGTGTATTCCCTAATTTAAATATTTTTTTTCTTGTAGGGGATGATGGTACCATGGACAAGGCCACAAAAGCAATAACCAACAGTGAGATTTTGTCCATTTCTAAGAAAATCACAATGTTGGAAATGAAGGAACTAAATGAAAGACAAAGAGCAGAACATTCACAAAGAATGTATGAACATTTGAGAAATACTGTAAAGCAAGTAGAAGAACGTAATTTTGAATTGGAAACAAAATTTGCTGAGGTAAATCTGCTGAGATTTAACAACATAATTTGCTACATCAAGCGTATTTTTGAGGTTTTCAAAAGGTATTAATCTTTTTTTTTAATCATGGCTAGCAAATAAGCTTACAATCCAAAATACAGATGCAATTTTTCATGCGCAGAACATTGGTAAAAATATAACTAATTTGTTAGTAGATTATTTTAAACATCAGTTAATATCTGTAAAACACATGATGAGCATCCTAAAAGATAGTTTATCTTCTTATCCAGCAGACTGCTAGAAAAATATCTGTTCTTGACCTGTTATTTCTTTTGTCTAATTTATATAATCTCTTTTCTACTAATTTCTCCATATAATTACCAATTATTCAAAAAAGTGCTAGAATTTTGCATGTCTTGTGCAAATGATAGCATCATGAGTTGTGTTCCAGACCAGTTATCTCCCCTGTAACACACCAAAAATCATCTATAGTACAGGACTAGCAGTCATGTGCCATTGGAGCTGATGATCCTTAGTATTCCTGTCCTATCTGTCTTAATCTTCTTAGGCTTTTTGGTTCCCACTATTTGTATTGGAGTATTTGTATGTAAATTAATTTCTTAATAGTGGGAGGCTTTATTATAGTTTCTAGTCTAAATTTTTTCATAGGAGTTGTACATACTTGTTCTTGTGCTATTATTGGTCTATAATTTAAATGCAAGAGAAGAAAAAGAAAAATTAAGTCACAGAGACATCGACAAATTATAGAGGACTGGGTGATCACCAACCATATGAAGTTCAACAAGAGAAAATGCTGAATTCTGAGCTTGGGATGGGGCAACCCAGTGTATTTGTTCAGACTGGGGAATGAGATGCTGGAAAGCAGTGCCATGGGAAAGGACCTGGGAGTCCTGGTTGATGGCAAGTTGAACATGAGTCAGCAGTGCCCTGGCAGCCAGGAGGGCCAACCCTGTCCTGGGGGACATCAGGCACAGCATCGCCAGCCAGTCGAGGGAGGGGATTGTCCCACTCTGCTCTGCACTGGGACGGCCTCACCTGGAATATTGTGGGCAGTTTTGGGCACCACAATATGAGAAAGATATTAATCCATAAAAGAGTGTCCAAAGGAGGGCAACAAAGATGGTGAAGGGTCTTGAGAGGAAGCTGTATGAGGAGTGGCTGAAATCACTTGGTGTGTTCAACCTGGAGAAGAGGAGACTGAGGGGAGGCCTCATTGCAGTTACAACTTCCTTGTGAGGGGAAGAGGAGGTGCAGACACTGATCTCTTCTTTATGGTGACCAGTGACCTGACCCAAGGGAGTGGCAGGCAGCTGTCAGGGAAGTTTTAAGCACGGTATTAGGAAACGGTTCTTCACCCAGAGAATGGTGGTACACTGGAAGAGGCTCCACAGGGAAGTGGTCTCAGCACCAAGCCTAACAGAGTCCAGGATTATACTCTGAGGCACATGGTGTGATTTGGGGATGATCCTGTGCAGGGCTAAGGGTTGGACTCTGTGATCCTTGGAGCTGCTTCCAACTCAACACATTCTATGATTCTGTGAATGTTCATAAATTGTATTCATTCCCCTTCCTTGTCCTTTTCTGGAATTTAGCCTAGCTATTTTAGATTGCTGTTATGTGACTCTCTATTTCTCTGTTGTTTTAGTAGTGTTTGTTACACTGTTTTGATTTATCTGGAAGATGAAGTGACAAAGTGTATAAAGCTATTCAGCAGCAGTCGTTTTTTGTTTCCGTAAGAAACGCTTCAGGTGATGCTCCCTAGTGTCACGTTTTTTTCTCCTTTGCATGTATTATTTGTCTTGTGATGTTTTTAGGTCTGCTGGTTTTTTTTCATTCTGCATTGATGAACTGCTAATGTCACAGTTTTTCTTATTAGTACCTCTTCATCTCTTTTCCTCATTTCTTTAGCTCCAGGACATGTATTTTTTATTTAATACACTCCTTTTTCCAATGCCTCCTAATCTGGTGTAGTTGGGTGTTTTTTTGAGATGGAGAGGTAACAAGATTGTGCTGAGGTAATTAATAAAAATTTTAAATTGTATCAGTTTAAGAACTGATAACTAAAAGTCTACTATACATCTTTTTAACTCCTAAATCTTCTTAAACGTGACTGTTACTTTTCCAGATGGTACTGTCTCAGATATTTGAAGTGCAGATAATAATACACCCCACAATTTTTTTTGGTTTATTTAGGAAATTAGTTACTTTATTAAGAAGTGATATCAGATTAATGTGCCACAACTATATATACTAAATTAAGTCCTAGGACTTCTCTGTGTTTAATCCTTTTCAGATTATTTTAGTGCTCTTTCATTTGGATTGAAACACTGATTACTCAGTATTTAATAATCAACTGAAAAAATCAGGCTCCTTGAAAGATTATCACTCAATTAAGAAAATTCTTTTTTAGAAGAACAAAAGAACAATATTCTTGTGGTTTTGGCACTATGACCTGTATTTGTGTTACCAAACCCATTGTACTAGGAAGTAGATATATATATATGACTCTTCATTTTCTGAAATGTTTGTAGTCTTCTTTTTATTTTACTTTAAGAGCAAGTTGTTGCAGTAATGGTTTTAAGAAAATTCACCAATAAAAGTTGTGTTTGCTTAAAATCCTTTCTGCAGCAACCTGTGTTTCTGTTCCTATGTGTATGCAACATTGCAAACAAAAAGATGTTTAAGCAAAGAGAAAACGAAATTGAGTTTTGAACACAACCTCAACACAGCTGAACTGTGTATTGTAATGACTGAAAAAGAAAAAATACTTTTGACACTTCTTTTTCTTTGCAGAGTTCAGAGTAGTTGTGTGTTTAGGATACCATTCTGTTTCTTTCTGGTTTTGACTTTTTTAAGCTCACCAAAATCAATCTTGAGGCACAGAAAGTGGAACAGGAATTAAGAGATGAACTGTCAAAGAGTGTAAGTAAGGCAGTAAGTGATGCAGATCGACGACAAATCATGGACTTAGAGAAGCGTGAGATGGAGCTCAAGATTGAAGTGTCAAAGTAAGTGTCGAAGTAACACATTTTGAATGCAGTATGTTTGGAAGCATGTGAAAATTTAGGCTATATTAGTCTTATGTAATACACTGCTTATGTATCACTAACATATAATTTTCAATGCCTGTTTTCTTTTGGCATTTATATATGCCAAATTTAGTATTGAAAATGAAACATTTAATCCCTGACTATAAAGAAAGCAATTTGTTTCATTTTAATTTGAAGAAGGAATTAAATGCTGGCCCAGATAGACAAGGGTAAGTGTGCAATTAGATACTTATAGTAGTGTTTTTAATCTAATTAATGGTTTATTTTGTTTCTGTGCCACAACTTCCCTTATATGAATAAAAACTTTGTAAAACTAATTGGAAAGCAGTTCTTAATTTCAAAGACTCATATCAGTGATTAAACTGCAGTAGTAGAGAGGTTTGTCATTTACTTAGAAGAGATTAACTTCACATGAATTGAAAAACTGAGCTTTTTAGATATGGGCATCTGTCTTTGAGTATTTAATGTAATCCTGTTATGTTCCTAAACCAGCAAAGTCTGTGGGGATACTCACAGGGATTTTTGACACTGAAAATAAGTGATTAGACTTGGGGAATCAGAGAATGGAATTCAAAATGAGACTTTTTGAACAGTTGGATGTTTTTGAGTATATCCTAAGTGGGAGAGAAATAGAGGACAGAAACGCTTAGTTCAGGTAAAAAACATGGCATTGTTTTCTTAGAGAAGGTTGCCACTAGCAAACTTATGTATAACTTACAGGAAAATGTCCTGTGAAAAAGTTGAAATGCAATACAGAAGAAGAATTTTCTTAATAAGAATTCTGAGTAGTAGATAAGAGTATACTGAAAAGAATTAAATCCAAATTTTTTAGTATCAGGAAACATGAATCTTAGCATCTTGTAGAAAAATTTAAAAGGTTGTTCAGTGGTTTCAAGTGACGCAATACTCTTGTTTTCCGTGCTAGGTTAAGAGAACTGTCTGATGTAGCAAAAACACAAGTTGAAGCTCTCGAGGCACGTCAGCAATACAGAGATAAAGAAGTGGAATCTCTTAGAATGCAAATTTTAGATTATCAGGTAAAATTCCACCTTTATTAACACCACAGATTGATTTATTTTTCCCTGGAGCAAGAAGAAATGAAGTAATTTTGCAGTGAATTGGAAAACTGCAGAAGTCTTGCAGAAGGGTCTTTGTAAGCTGTTCCTTGTAGTGGCCATGCCCTTTCAAGGGTTCTATATTACATTAATTATTTCCTTCTCCATTTATTCCATTTCTAGCTGGGTGGTTATTACAGATCCTGAGCTCTTTTCCATGGTGTTTAGGTAATATATATTCCTGTATAATTAATAGCTCATGGTCAATATTAAAATACAATGTCAGGAAAGTTTTATCATTTTTTACAAGACAAGAAATGACTTGTAAATATTGAAGATTTGAAGAAGACTTACTATAGTGCTTTTTTATTATCTGAAACAGTTTATTGGGATTTGGTTTCATCTTCTAGAATGGTTTGAGTCCTTAAATCCAACACTTGCGCCAGGTTTTATGGTACCTAATTTTCTAAGTTTGGGTGTACGTTTCCTCCTGAGTTTCTGGTATTTTGGAAAGAGTTTTTAAGATGAGTATCTGAAGAGGTGTGCTTCTGAAATATGGCTATAGAAACAATAGTGGAAAAGCAAAAAACTGTTAGAGGCTAATTCTTGCTCTTCTCTGTGTAATAAAATACATGCACTATATAAAATGAAAAAATAGCTTGTTTATATTTACGTACAAACTGTGCTAGCATATTCAGAATGAAAAATAAATTTGTTCTATAAATTTTGTTCTTAGGCACAGTCAGATGAAAAAGCAGTTATTGCAAAACTGCATCAAGATATCATAGCCCTTCAAGGTAGTGAATCTGTTGCTCTAGGCAAATTGGAGACATTTAAATTGAAGCTACAGAAGATGGAGATCCATAATCTACGCTTAGAGCAGAAGCTTGATGAGAGAGATCAAGCCTTGTATTTTGCCCGACTGGAAGGAAGAAACAGAGCAAAACATCTCCAACAGACAGTTCAGTCTTTGCGGCGACAGTTTAGTGGTGCTCTGCCTTTAGCACAGCAAGAAAAATTCTCTAAAACAATGATTCAGCTGCAGAATGACAAACTAAAGGTCCTGGAAGAAGTTCAGCATGCCCAGCAGGAGTGGCGAAATGCAGAAAACAGAGCATTAGAGCTGGAGTTAAAACTGAAAAGTTTAGAAGAATTAGTAAGTGCATTGAAGGATACAAGAGGAGCTCAAAAGGTTTGTGATTTTACAGCTTTGAATAGTCCTGTTCATCTGACCTGCAATTAAGTTGCATTTCAGTTTAGCTTCTTCTCTGAATATGTGTTTTAATTATTTCAAAATACGCTTGCTTAGAATATGACAACTATCATTCTTTGTTTTCCGTGAAAGTCAGTGCAGTCAGATTTACTGATTATCTTTTGTGCCCAATTAAGTCATATAGGAACTAGATGCTAACTAGGAATGCAGTTGCATTGAATTATGTTATGAATTTAATTAAATAATGAATTGAACATGGAATAGCATTCTGAAGATCTGTTCCATGAGCTTGCATGGAAATCTTCACTACAAATCCATGTCATTTTAAATAAATCTAGGAGTAGTAATTTAAGCAGCACTGTCAGAAATATTACTTTAATCGTGTAACTATTCTTACTCATATCTATTGTGAACAATGTTGCCCTGAACTGTGAATAAGGTTTTCTCACTTCTCTTCAAGATCACTGTGTATTATATAATATGATTTTTTTCTGTTGCGACTAAAGTTGTCTGCATGTAGGCTATCAATGATTGTAATGGTCTGGACATGCTTTAGTTTTAAGTCAGTTTTCAAATATTTTTCTAGAGCATTTTGGAATAAATATGTCTGTTATTCTCAGTACATATGCTTTTTTGAATACATGGTTTTTAATGATTTTGAAAATATTTTGCTCTTCTGGAAAGGATAAACCAAACTGCTTGCATGGGTTTTTTTGTTCAATCTGGACAGGTACATAGGGTATAACTTAGATTATTTGAAAATTATGAAGCACTTTTGTCAGCGTGGGAGAAACCTGTTACCTCTCCAATGTACTGCTTCACTTACCAGTTCTTCCTCTTACAGTTTCATACTCTTAGCATTCTTGCTCACTCAAGAAAGTGAGGAAGCTTAGAAAGGCAAAATGTCTGTCTTCCTGGTCGTTTGATAAGTGCCATACTACCTCTAAGTCAGAATCAAGATTCATCTGGCTGGCTTGTGGTAGATTATATTATACTGCTTTTTATTTATTGCTAGGTAATTGAATGGCATATGAAAATGGAGGAACTCCATCTGCAGGAACTTAAACTCAATCGAGAATTAGTCAAGCAAAAGGAAGAGGTGAAATATTTGCGTAATATAATTTCTGAATATGAATGTACAATCAATAACCTGGAGGAAGAAATTGTGCAGCAGAACAAGGTACGTATTTCTGCATGCTATTAGAAAAACAGCCTGTTCTTCATTTTACTAGGTGATTTTCCTAATAACTTTTTCACACAGATGTATGTTTATAATTCTTTTTAATACACATTTGAGTATTTTACTTTTTGGTAACTCTTCTGTTAAGGTTGGTTATAAAATTCCCATTGCCTTCAATAAATAAACTACCTTAATCAAACGTGTTACAGTTTCATGAAGAAAGGCAAATGGCTTGGGACCAGCGGGAAGTAGAACTGCAGCGCCAATTAGACCTGTATGATCATCAACAAAATGAAATACTTAGCACAGCTTTAAAGGTACATGCACTAAATTAGCTAAAAATAGACTCATAAGCATGTTTTTCAGAGCTGTCACATGACATGAATATGAATCTTTCTGTGCAGTTAGAAGAGGCTGCAGGCTCAGTTCCTGATCCTAGTTTGCCAATCGCACAACAACTTGAGTTGGCTTTAAAAAAGATTCAGGAGCATACTCGAACAATCCTGGAAATGAGGACAACCTGCAAGTCACTGGAGGAGGTAATTAAATGTATAAATTACCATGTAAAGTGACAAAGTTTATATTTCTATGCCCCTTCTTTTTCTTATAATAAATATCCTTTTCTAAATGTCAGATATATTTCACACAGAGAAAATGTAAATAGTATAATCACATGATGAATAAAATGAAATCCTTTTTCCATTGAAACAAATTATTGAGAACGTTCCAGTGTTTATATTTGTCCATTTAGGGTAAGATACTCTTGCTGTACAAAATTCGGTTGACTGTATCTACTTAAATTTAGTGTTACATTGAATTTAACAAGTAGCAAAGTAGCATTGCAAAGTGCTTTTCTGCTACAGAAGATACTTTGTGGTTCTAAAGAAATTTGTAAAACGCCTGTGTTTAGTTTGGTAGCACAAAATTAGCTGCTTTAAGTGTCTTGTGCCAAGCAAATAATACATAAAGAATGATAATGAGATTCTGGGACTTTTTTTGCATCTAATAATAATCCTATACAGACAGAACCCAGTGCAAAGCATTTTGTGTTTATAAATCCATTTAGAAAAGTCTTTCTAGTGCATTTCTTAAAAAGTAAAATCTTTTTGTAGTGTTTGAATTATGGAAACACAACAATTGCTTTTGTTGTAGAAATTAAAAGAAAAGGAAACTACTCTGTGGAAAGCTGAACAAAATGTTTTATCAAGAGACAAAGTTATAAATGAACTAAGACTTCGATTACCTGCATCATCAGGGGAGAAAATAATGGCTGAGTTAGGCAAAGGAGAAGAGGATCCAGAGCACCATCATGCCATTAAGATTGCTCATCAAACCATTGCAAATATGCAAGCAAGATTAAATCAAAAGGAGGAAGTGTTAAAAAGATACCAACATATGCTTGCTAAAGCAAGAGAGGTAAACTTTTTGCAAAAAATGTGTTCCATTTTTCAGTTGTTTTAGTTGATTTTTTTTGTTTTCTCATTGCTAGTGAAATCTAAAAATGTTTCTGAACTCAGATGTAACAGAACAGAGATTACTAGTTATTTTTTATGTGGAAAGTTCATGTAGAATTTTTAGCTTTTTATAATATGAGGTTTGTTTGGTCAAGAGGTTGTATGTATGATATCTGTCTAGAAATTAGTGTGACAGGAAGAAAACTAAAATTCTGCTGCAAGAAGTAGTCTGTATATTGTATATTTCTGTGGTATTTTCCAGTACTTGCAACAGCAATTTCTGGACTGTATCTGGTAGTCAGTTTGGAAGGTACAAGAAAGATTCATTTATGGAAGATATGCTTCTTAAAGCATATTTTTAATGAAAGCCTTTTTTAAAGCAGAAAGTGTGTATCTAAGCATACTCTATGTTATTTAAGCATAATTAATATTCTTTTTTTAATATATATGTATATATTTTAAAGCATAAACATTTTGTTTCAGAGGTACTTCAAGACTAAAAGTGCATTGTTTTTAATGTATTTGGATCTGGAGCACATTTCCAAAGGAAAGTTTCTATCATCCTCACTTAGTGGGCTTTGATTAACATGCATTGCTGTTTCTTCAGTCTGTGAAGAAATACTGAGCAATGAGTGAATAAACAACTTGAAGGCACTGTAGTTTCATGACTTTCTCTGATAATGTGCATCCAGTAGAATTATGCTTTTATTTTCAACTAACAGGAACAAGAAGAAATAGCAAAGAAGCATGAGGAAGACCTTAGAGTTCTACACCAGAAATTAGATTTGCAAACTGACAACTCCCTTAATAAATTCAAAGAGACTGCTTTGGTGAGTTACATGTATTTGTGGGATTAGTGAGGTTGTTACTATATTCCTTAATTTGTTGGTGAAAAGAACAGTTTTGTAGTCAAAAGTAAGTAATAATTGATGACAGGTAATATAAACAGGTGATTGATACAATTATTGTATTGTTCTTGAGAGAATTCACATAAGATGGATTAGAAGTCATATGTAAGAAACCGAAGTTATCACCTCAGTATATATGCACATTTTTTGTATCATCCTAATTTACAGAGACTTCTAGGAAAGCGAGTTATATTTTGTTTTCTGTTCATCTCATTCCATCTGTAGTTATATTAAACTAACCCATTCCAGTATGAAATTTCTCTATACACTTTTTGATAAGGTGAAACCTGCATTTAACAGGTTATTCTGCTGATCATTAGATGCAAAGCTCTTTTCGTGCCAGTGTGACTGGTTTCTCTGTGGACTGAGGATCACATTTTAGTAAATAAATATGTTAGTTATTAATGCTTTGTTATATTTAAGATGGAGTTAAAAATGCCTCAGTAATGCTTATCTTTTATTTAAAGCTTAAAATGTTTATCACATGCATTTGTTCTGTTTTACAGGAGTTAGGGAAAAAGACTTCTTTATCCCCTTCCAGTAGCAAATATTATCACCGCTTAGAGCAAACTGTAGCAGAACAGGATAGTTCTCTTGCTTCACTTGTTGGAAAATTAAAGAAAACATCATCTGATTTGGAGAAACAAAAACAGTTTACTATAATGAAAATCAATGAGTTTGAGACTATCAGAGCTCGGTAAGTTTTTAGACTTTTGACATAAGTCACAATTGGAGTGGATCAAGTCAATTATGTATTGCTGCCGCAGGACTGGTCTGTCAGATTGAACATGTTTTTGCTGAATTTAAGATTTAGCTGAAAAAACTAACTGAAAAAAACATTAGTATAGTTGGTAGTTGTAAGTTAATTTTAATCTGCAGCCCTTCACTGAGGCTAATATGGAAAAACCGTGGCTTAAAAAAATGCCTTTTAGTTGTTAGCTTTCGTTTAGCCAACTATTCAAGGAGTCTTGGTAAGGAAGTTATCTTTAACTTACTGTATTACTTGCTGGCTTGCGTTTTGCTGTTGTTTTTCTCCCCTCAGTACATCCATTTGGGTTTGCTGTTGACCAAGTTTAAACTCATAAAAATTTAACTCGCATTTAAAAGGAGAAAAGTATGACACTTTTTTTTTACCTCAAGGGACAGGGATAAGAACGGGCAATGCTTTTATCTCATTTTGCTGACTTTCCTTTGTTATTTTCTTATTAAGTGGGGGTCACTTTTGTTGAGTCAGTCTTTTTTTGCTGTTTCCAAATCTAAGTGCCATTTGCTTTAATAATAATAAAAAATACAACATTCTGTCTTTTGTTATTCATTTAGAGTTTGCTAACTTGATTGTTGCAGTGTGCCCTACTAATACTTATTTTTCATTAGGCTTCAGGAAAAGCACACAGTTGATATGGAACAAGTAAAAGTCGAAGCCAATGAACTGAGAAATATTTTATTGCAGAAGGAGAAGGAATTAGCAAATGTAAAAGCTGAACTAGAGGTCCAAAAAGAAGCAAATAA
>VXAU01001395.1:0-26320 GCA_013399695.1 Formicarius rufipectus
TTTACTTGCCAATAATAGCAGTAAATATTTGTATTAACCAATATATTTTTTAAAACATGTTCAATAGAAAGGTGGATGGACTGTACTTTATAAATAACATTATTATTTCTGTCCTTAGTTCTTTTGCATATAGCCATTGTGGCAAGGTGGCTGCAAAGTAACTTTGAAGGTAGGTTTCCCTGACATTCACTTACCCTTACTGAATAAAAGTTTTTCATAGGAAAAATTTTGAATACTTGGTATATGATAGGGACATAAAGGACCAATCAACTGTTTCAATTTCCATAAACCCTCTTAAAGGGAATTTTGGCCATAGCTAAGAATATCAATAGATAAGCATTACATTCTTTCAGTCTTATGGTGGTGTACATTATCTTCACCTATGGTTTTGTTAATCTCTTAAAAATATGACATACATACACAGGAAAAAAATTCTCCTCCTGCAGCCTATTTCCCTGTTTCCTTTATAATACCATGTTCACCATTAGCATTTGCAGTGACTCAAAATGCTGAACTAAGGAAGGCAGCATGACATTTGTGCCAAGTGAAGAAGTAGTTCCTCGAATGTCCTTCATTGCAATGAGATAAACAAAACCCTTTAAAATTCATACTAGAATTTGAACAGATAGCAAGAAAATAAATCTCTTATGCAAATGCAATTTTCATTAAAACGTGAAGCTCTGCAGCTGAACAGCTGACTCTGCACTCTTTGACATTAAAAAAAAAAAAAGAAAAAGAAAAAAGGAAAAAAATAATTGAACTCAGGAATTATTATTGGATGAAGCATATACAGCGTGTATTTTAAATTTCAGTGATGCAGGCATTCAACAAATGTCTGGATCTTAATCCACCAATCATTTGAGCCACTTTTCTAATGTATTTCCCTTAGTGAAAAGCAGATTAAAAATTCTAACTCCTCTCACAATGACTACACATTGATGACATTAATAATTTTTAGAGCTAATTTTAAGTGTTTGTTTGCATTAAATCTGTGCCTGTCTATCATGTGCAATTTTTATTTTTTTTTTGTACAAAATGTAAATGTGAATCTAAAGCTTCAATATTTGGTAAAACCTCAATGTTTTATGCTTTCTGATCTTTGTAGCTGATTTTGGAGTTACCCATTCTTATGTGTTAATATTTCCAGATACATGCCAACTGCACCAGGCATAAATGAAGTGCAAATCATGTAGAATTTAGATTAAAAGAACTAATAAATAAATCATCTGAACACTGCAGTATCTCTGCACTACACTAATAGAAGAACTCCAGGACATAGATGTAGCTTCCTTTGATAAATTTCTAGTTCATTCTATCCATCAGATTGTCCAATATTAGAGAGTTCAAGGAGTTCAAGGCCAGAATTGACAAAAGTGTTTAATTTTACTTCATATATATCTCAGCCAATTAATTTTCATAAAACAGACTATGTTAAGGCAAAGAACTTGGTTTTTCAGTCAGTGAAGATGTAAGAGATATTGTGTGTAACTTAAATTATTTAAAAGTAATTAACCTTTAAACATATAATAATCAACATCTAATCTTCCAGTTCATCAGAAAACCAAACAATAAAAATAAACAATTTATTTTTCATATGAACATTTGCAATAATTATCTCTATAGATGCAATAATAACATCTATATATTTACTTGCCCACATCCTTATTTATTTTTAGAATATAGTTAATAGATACAATACTAATTACCATAAGGCAATCAGGACAGTAGTTTAAGAGATCAAAACACAAATATACTTCTATTCTACAAATGATTCTACAATTCAGAACATTCCCCGTGCTATTTGTTGTTGTAGAATGGATCTCGTGCAATTATAATTACCACTACATTAATCTACTGTGAACAAAAGTCAGTCAGTTCACAGATTAGCAAATCTTACTGAATGTTTCATTCCATCAGTCCTTTTTCTCACTATGTTCTATTTCTCTGTAATATCATGTCTCAAATCTATGAAAATATAATAAAATCAAATGGAAAGTAATATTCTTTCTTCTAGCGTAACAAATCCTACCATAAAAGGTAGATTTTTACAGTGAAATCTATGACCATAGGCAATTCCCCAAGAAAACATAAATTGGTCTTTTTCCTTGAGGGAAGTCAAATTCAAATAAAAAGGATTGAGTACTGGTGCTAAATAAAAAAACAATGTCAGAAGGTTAAAGTGGTATTTGACCATAAATGAACCTCAACGTACATGTTTAGAAAATCACAACTAGAAATATGAGCTTAATTGAAATGTACATACATAATTTGAGCTAAACAAATGTGAGATGCAGTGGCAATATTGGTTTACATATATGAACTAGAATATAATATTTTTAATGTCAAAGTTCACCTGTAAAAGTTGAATAAATCAAAATAGTCACATTATGCAAAAGGCAGAGTCTTTGGTACCTACAATGCAAGCCAGGTTCCTTGCTGATGGTAGCTACTGCATTGGATTCAACAATTGCATTGACCTAAAACTGTGAAGAATGTGGCCATCAGTTAACATTTTGTGAAGAAGCTCAACAGCACTAATTAACTCTGTTTGTTACTGGGTAAAGATGTTAAAATATTTGGACTCACTCATGTAAATAATTTTTTTTTTCATTTTAAGAGTTTAATGAAAGGACACCAAATTAATGGAAAAATGTGAATCTGTTTAAGTTTCAGGTTGTGGAGCACTGTATAAAGACTGAAGCTATTTTAGACACATACCAAATGATCATCTTTTCTTGTTCGAGACATTTATGGAGAGTAGAAATTTTCTCTTCTTCAGTGTATTGCATTATTTCAATTAAAATTACAGTAAAATGAAGCCCTTGATACTTAGGAGTAGTGAAGAAGTTCTCTTAAAGTCACTCAGAGGGATGATTCAGAAACTACAGCCTGCTGCATCGACAATTATTTAGACAAAAATTATAATTGTTTTGCTGAAAAAATTATCATTGCTTTATTATATGCAAAAGAATGTACTTTTCATTATAGTATTAGTTAATTGATTGGTTTGATTAATTTCTTATAATCTGTCCAGAGGTATCTGGACAGGTTGGACTGATGGGCCAAGGCCAATGGTATGAGGTTCAATAAGGTGAAGTGTTGAGCCCTGCGCTTGGGTCACAACAACCCCACGCAGCATAACAGCCTTGGGACAGAGTGGCTGGAAAGCTGCCCACCGGAAAAGGATGTGGGGATGCTGGTCACCAGTTTCTGAACATAAACTAGCAGTGTGCCCAGGTGGCCAAGAAGACCAATGGCATCCTGGATTGTATCACAAATAGTGAGGCCAGCAGGACCAGGGAAGTGTACTCAGCACTGGTGAGGCCACACCTTGAGTTCTGTGTCCAGTTCTGGACACCTCATTTTGAGAAGGGCAGTGAAGCTGGTGAGGGATCTAGAGAGTAAGTCATATGAGAAGCAGCTAAGGTACTGTGATTGTTTATTCTGGAAAACAGGATGCTCAGGAGAGACTTTATCATTCTCTATAACTATCTGAAAGGAATTTGTCACAGATAGGAGGCAGCCTATTCTCCCAGGCAACTAGTGATACAAGAGGACACAGCCTCAAGCTACAAGAGGTGTTTCAAGTTAGATGTCAGGAAAACTTTTTTCACTGAAAGGCTAGTCAGGCATTGGAACAGGCTGCCCAGGGAGGTGGTGAAGTGACCATCCCTTGAAGTGTTCAAGAAACAACTGGACACAGCACTTAGTGCTATGGTTTAGTTCGCAGACATGCCAGTGATCAGAGGTTGGACATGATGACCTTGGAGGTCTTTTCTTACCTTTATAATTATATGATTCTAAAGTTATGAAAAGCATATAAAAAATAGGAGTGTTGTTATTTTGGTAAATTTACCTTGAACTCAAGCATACTTTGATGGCTAAAATAAAACTGCCTGCACACAGAGGCCTTTTCTCCAGTAACAATTATTTTTCCTCTTTCTGATTATTTTTTAAGCTGAAATTAGTAAAAGCAATTGTAAAAAAAGTCTTTCACCAACAAAGTTTAGAATCATTCTCAAAGATTTCAGTTGTCTGCTTAAGTTTAAAATCAGCTATTCTCCCTTCCTGTGTTTTGGCATTACTCTGACATGGTGTTTAAAATCCAAGTAAGAATTTCTATGGATGACATTAAACAGTATTATTTATACAATAACTTGTCATAGTATCCAAATTATTTTTATTGAAGCTAAGAGACTCCAACTGGCACCTGAACTGAAGCTGTACAAGAAATGTCTGCAAATACAGTTATTTAACGGCAGTCATTACGTTCTGAAAATCATTTTCAGTCACTAACATTCATTGCAGTACTATTATTTCATGTGCATATATAGATACAAATAGGAAATCAGTGGTAGAAAGTAAGGCATGTTTATAATTAAAACAAGTTAGCGTCTGGGCAGGCAAGGTAGTCTTGGTTTTAAGCTAAGGAATTGAACAAGAAGTAAGTATTGTTCACAGTAAATATTGTTCACTCTAGGTAAATGCAATTAAATTCTAAAAAGGATTTTTTGTTGTTAACTCTAAACATAACAAAGCAATAACAACTTCAAATAATTCTAATACTGTTAAAATTCATAGCAGTATACTTCCATATAACTCAAGGTAAAAACAGGACCCTTGAAAAGATACTTAAACATAGCAGACTTCATTGATCCAGAAAAATATGTGAATAATCATGCAATTTATTTTTCTAACACTTTCAACTCAATTTGTCTGGGCACACACACAGGACACAACTGCTCTTAATGAGACTTGATTACTACCACATATAACTAGCAGGGCTACATGTCATCTATTATTAAAGAGGAGCCCAGAAATAGTTTTGTTAAATGGTTGTTTTTAGTTTTAAAGACAATTCCTTTCTTGGGTTTTTGTTTTTTTCTTTACTACACATGGAGTTTTCTAAACTATGCATACTTTGTACTGAATTAGAAGATTTATTATGTATATATATGATTATTTTTTCAAAACCCTTTAAGAGGAAATATGCATGCAAGAGTTATGAAATTTGGTAAGAAAATATTTAAAAGAGGTCATATAAATTAGACTCTGTCCATTTTACACATTTCTGTACATGAAAACCAATTGCAATATCATGAATTGTCCTATTTTAAATAATGAGGGATGAAAAAGTCAGTGTTTACTGTCATCTTCACCCTCCTTTTCATTAACTTCAAATTATGCCTTTCAGTTGCAGAAAACCCATGTACCCATATCTGCAAAGGAAGATAGGAACCAAGTTCTTCTCATGATAGTTTTCCTCATATTGTACCTGACTGTGAAGCCATCCCAAAGTCTTTACAGTAGGCTCTAAATGCGTGTGAGTGAGGAGTTAGAGAATAGCCTGCATTCAGATAATGCCATGAGCTAAAATGATTAATTTGGAGTTAAATCCTAGCAGGATTGGCAATCTGAGAATTTCTAATTCCATCTGCCAAGAAAAAACACCAAACTCCCTGCAAATGTAGTCTGAAATGGTGATAATGCTTCTGTAAGGCTCTTTTTTTTATTACCTTCCCCTACCTTTATATAATAAACTAATACTCAGAGAACTCTACTTGGCCAGAGACTTTTATGTTTTTGGGAGGAATTATCATCTATCTATCTATCTATCTATCTATCTATCTATCTATCTATCTATCTATCTATCTATCTATCTATCTATCTATCTATCTATCTTCTAAGACGTTTGTCATTTTATATAGCATTTATTAAGCCAGAGAGACAGAAGTGTAAGTGAAAATAATGAACAACAGTTTGGTATAAGTGACTCGAAGAACAGCCCTTTCTTTTCTGAAATTGTCCTGATCACAAGAGTCTTAATGCTCAATGGAGCTAAAATGGACATCAGACAAATTAAGAAAAAAACCAAACCAAACCAAAAACAAACAAACAAACAAACCCACCCAAAAACAAACAACAAAAAAACCCAAAACACTTCAGTTATCCTTGAATAATTATTTGATCTTTCAGTATTTTCTTTTCTTACTATCAAAACTCCTATCAAAACTAAAAATACATTATCTCAAGCAAAATCAAAATTTATTTTCATACTTTTCATAGCCAAATTTAAAAATTAAAAAACAAAGCAAAACAAAAAATCAAAACAAAAAATAAGTAGAAAATAGAATCTTAATTTGCTTTTTTTAAAGAATTCTTCAGTTCATGAGAACTTGTCTGTTTTTAAGTTTTTTTTATCAAAGTTGCCTTTTTAACTTCTTAATTTTTGTCACAAATTTTAAAGTTAATATGTCAGCAAAATATAGAATTAGTTTCCAAGTGTGTCATTTGAATTTTAAATTCTTTGAAACTGTTCCTCACTTGATGTAAAGCAACCAAGTTCCTTGTATGAATTCTTTGCAAATCAGTCCATTGATACTGATAGAAAAAGCAGAATGTAAAATCTTAAGGTTGGTTTCTTTCTGGGATGACTGAGTATTTCTGTGTCTATGTGAATATCAAGCTTATAGGAATAATGTGACATAGTTGTAGACATTAAACAGGCTACTCAACAATTATTTGTACTAAACTTACAGGTTTTAACACATTACTTTCAACAGAGACTAAAAATAATTTGCAGAACAGCAGTTGATCGTATTTGTCAAATTACATCTTTAATTAATAATTGACATTAGAAGGATTGGCAGGTATTTGCCTTAATATTCAAGAAAGTTATATTAACGGTATTTGCTATGAACTTTTTGAGTCTTTTATATTTACCTTTGGGGAAAAACAGCGAGGCATATAAGTGTTATTAATTTAATCCATGTACCATCATTGTATTTGCTATGAGTCCTGCGTTGACTCAAGTAATCAGACAATAATAAAGATAAATAAGCAACTGACAGAGCTCTGCAAATACTATTCTAAGTGACTGAGTCAGACTGAAATTTGTCATATTGTCTAATACTGAGCAATGAAAGCAATTCAAGGACAGTTGCATTCTGCAGAAGTTCTTCATCATTTCAAAAGCTTAAAGCCACAAGGACAGTTTTTAATTGTTTATGTGATATATCACTTGATTGTCTCCTTCACTCTGTACCAGAAAAAGAACACACTAAATTAATAACAAGCTCAGGCACAGCTGCAAAGTAACTGCTACAGGATAAGATTGATTTATATCTAAGGTGATGACGTCTGGACACCAGATAACTAAAAAGGGAATATAAATTTGCTGCAATATCTCAGATCATGATCACAAAGTTTGGTATTTCAAATTTCTGTTGATACAACAGACTTTGATATATGGCATTATGGTATACACTTGTGTGAATTAACTTTGAAAATGTAAGAGTAGATAGGAGTTGAATGACTTTCCAGGATATATTCTTTAGCTCTGTCACACATTTATATCAAGCAGCAGGTTCTGAGTTTCTACACGAAAGTAGTAATGAAAGTAATGCAGACAGAAATAGCTTGCCTCTAGCAAGACTAATGGCAAGGTCAGATTACATCAATTAAATGAGAAAGCCTTCAAGATAAAGTTCATTCCACACATTATGAGCTCTTTTCCTCCTTCCAAACAAGTGCTGGGTTTTACAAATGTAAGGCTGCTTAACTGCAAATTCATAGACCTACACTACGAAACAACTGAGAAAAAATGGCTTCAAAACCAAACAGGAATGCTAGACAATGCAAGTTAAAAAACAAAACAAACAAACAACTGATAAAGTACAGAAAGTATCTTTTTTTTTTTTGTTAAATATGCTGAAATACAGCACAATGACTTAATCAAAAAACACTTTATAAATATCAGCATTACTATTTCTTTTATATTTTGTTAAAGATTCTGAACAATGCTTAGAAATAGAGTTCAATAAATAAAAATATATAAAATTGGTAAACAGATTAATATTTTCTCTTTTGAAGTATTATTACTTTGCAGTTGTTTATGAGAAAATTCTCTTCTTATTAAATTTTGATCCTCACAGCTGATTATAGATATCATTACACATCCCTCCCAGGCAAGAACCTTACATTTCCAGTCTCTGATTCTTCAATTTAAGTTCTAGTCTTTCATTCCTTCGTAAGTACAAAATTAGAGGTACATGAGGCCCCACTAGACTCTAATGTGCAATTTGAACCAAAGCCAGTTTTAACTAATCCTAAACTCAGTCTCCTAAGAAGTGTGGTGTAAGGTAAAATTTCCCCATTAGTTTTTCCCCCTTTAAGCTGATGCCCTGTGGCTGATGCTTGGTTGTGGATGAGAAAGCAGTCCTCAAAATTTGGCAGACCTAGATAAGACCATTAGCACAGAAACCTCTATGAAATACTATCACTTGGAAAAATATTGCTTTTTGGTACTCTTCAGAGAATTAAACAAGGCACAAAGATGAAAACAAGGCACTTTGAGATTACTCAAAACAGAAAAAAAGAACATGCTAAACTCATTGACATATCTTGAAACCAAAGTGTTTTGTTTAAATGCTTCTTATTTTTTTTTATTTATCATCTCAAAATGGAAATTATAAGTAGTTTAACAATGGAAATTATAAAGATAAACCAATAACAGTAAGAATAACAACAAAAATAAAAATAATAGGCATGAGTGAATGACAGAATTTTTTCAGAATAATGAATCTTAGGAAAATAGTGACACTATTTTGGGGTACAATTTCAAAATCTCAGAAGGAATAAGAGGAATAGTGAAGCTTAATAATAATCATGACCTTACAGGGCAGGTAAATACAGAATATTGGGGGGGAAAGGACATCCATCCAAAAGGACAAAAATTCTCTCCCAACTCTTTTTTACCCTGTGAATAATTTTGAGCAGAGGAAATTGAGCAATGAGGAAAGTCACAAACTCTTGACAGGTAGATATTGAACAGAGAGAGAAATAAAACCTATCCAAAGATGACCAGAAATTACACACAAAGTATAATGGAGATGAAACTAATTATACTGATGTGATATAAATGGGTGTTGGTGCAGAACTACACAGGAGCTCTTTTTATAGTATTAATGGAAAGAAAACTACAGAGGAAATTCCACATAGGTTCCTCTCCATATATCTTGATGCAGTGATAGATTTGTGTATTAAATCCACAAAGTTTACAAAAGTTAAAAATTTCTTTTTCTACTGCATATGATAAGACAGAATTTGTGGGATAATATTCAGTTTTATTTTTTCCTGACTTCAATGGGGGCAGATTTTCCACCAAGGGAATGTTAACATAGCTGAGCAGTAAAGAGGAAGACACAAGGTTAACTCCCCTATCTGCAAGGTTTACAGTAGGATTTAAGGTTTCCTGATGCTGAGGAAGAATGTATAAATATANGCACAATCCTGGTGAGTGGACTGCAGAGCCAATATGTCTTGAACCAAGGAACGTCCTCTATAGCTTGAGGAGGAGAAGCTGAATAACAGCTGTCAAAATGAGCAACAAGTAGTCATACTTAGTTGTAATCAGATTCAAATCAATTAGGTAACAAAAGTAATTTGTATTCAGACTTTTTACTTTCCTTGGGTATAGGAAATCGGTCATTTTGAGAAACAATGTGTCCCCTTTCCCACTCTTTGTCTTTGTTTAAAAGCTTAGATGAAGAAAAAATTAAATTATTGACCTGTATAATAGAAATCTCAAAAAGCTTTATGGGCAATAAAATAATTTTGCATGCAGTTTTCCTTTTCCCTCATGATAAAAGGAAGTGGAAATGAAGGTCTTGTCTGCTTTTCAAAACAGAATGTAAATTATACTAATAGTTTTTCATCCAAACAGCTAAGCTTTTCAAACACAATGGAAATACTGCCTATGTAAAAAGAGCTGTAAACTGCTCTACTGCTCTATAATAAATATTTAATTCTTTGTTTTATTTAAAGAAGTTTTAGAGAGAAAAAAGAATTTCCACATGTATACAATATGATTACATTCCAGATTAAGCTATAAAAGAAAGAAAAAATTATTACATTTAAATGTTGCTTTGATAAATATTTGTGATGATGCATTTATAATTTAAACAAAAATCTTTAAAAGTCTGACTGGCAAAGGAAGATTTAGGACACATTGAGTGTTCAAAACAGAAGAGATAAGAGTGATGAATTACCAGTGATAACAAGTAAAGACTATCAAGGTACAATTTTCTTCAAACATTCATTATTTTTACTGTATACACTGAATTACTGAGTCTTCTGTAATATGACTATATCAATTTTCTTTAGGAAATCCACAATGAATTCAGAGCAAAATAAATTCTAGAATTTAAATCAATTTTCTTATTGTGTTTGATGCATGGCAGTCAAGAATTAATTCTGTAATAGCCAGTGAACTCAGAAAGGAATATGATTTGGAGTATCTAAATTACATAGAAATTAAATTTCCTTTAAAGGACTCATAAAACACAAAACTCTGTGATAACATTAAAGAAAGATAAAAAGCACTGCACAAGATCTGTCAGAAGAGAGGAGTGAGAATATGTGAGAAACAAGTATTGTCAGTGAAGGAGAGGAGGAGGTGCTTCTGGTGCCAGAGCACAGATTCCCCTGAAGACCCTGGAGAAAGACTGTTATGAAGCTGGTTGTCCTCCTGCAGCCCATGAACAACCACAGTAGAGTAGATACCCGCCATGCAGGACCTCATGCTATGGATGTTCCATGAAGAAAGCTGCAGTTCATGGAGAGCTCAGGCTGAAGCAGGATCCTGGCAAGACCTGTGGCCTGTGAAGAGAGAAGCCCATTCTGGAGCATGACTCCTGGCTGGACTTGTGACCCTGTAGGGAATCCATGCTGGAGTAGTCTGTTCCTGAAGAACTGCACCCTGTGAAAGGTATCCGCACTGGAGCAGTTTGTGAAGGACTGGATCCCACGGGAGGGACTCCATGATGGTACAGCTAGATGAAGGATTAGCAGTATTATGAATTGACTTATCCCATTTCTTATCCTCTTCCAGGGGTAGGAGTTGGAAGATTTGGGAGTCAAAATGAGCGAGAGAAGGATAGAAGGTGACTAGGGAGTTGATTTTTTTTCCTCCCTATCTTAGTCTATTTTTTATTGGCAATAACTTAATAAATCTTCCACATGTTGAATCGTATTTGTCTATGACTGTAGCTGGTAAGGGATCTTCATGTCTTTATCTCAACACAACAACTGCTTCCCCTGTCCAGCTGGGGAGAGAAAGTGAGAATAACTTGGTGGAGACTTAGCTGTCAGCCAAGGTTAATCTATCACACCATATTGCAATGAAAACTGGAAAACACCAATAGTTCTCCTTAACCTAACACAAGTGAATTATTCTCCCAGTTCTCATACTTGGAAGAACTTGTTAATGTTCTAAAGACTGAACACTGAAAACTCTCTATCTTTGTACAGTTCCTAATATTCTATTCTCGATCCTAAAATGTTTCTAATTGTTTACAAAAACATGAGAATTTTAATTGAAACATCTATTACACATTCATCACCAGACTTTTTTCACTCAACTCTCATGGATTTAAGTCACTACTTAATGACTTTTTCAATAATATCGTACTCCGTTCTGAAGTTTTTTTCTCAGAGACATTTTGCACTGTTGAATAAGTCCTACCTAACCTCAGTGATTTATTGGCTTTCAATTGCCCCAGCCACCTTATCACTTGTGCTGTGCTGACCCTGAAGATATCCAAGATAGAAAGTACACGGCCAATAATAGATGTCATCATTTATTGTCTTTTGTGCATTAGGCATTCCCCTTCTGTCTTTTAAATTATTCAACATTTTAATTGAGCCTAAACTTTTATCTTATTGGTCTCTAGACTTCTGATTTGCAATTATTAAATTCCACATGTATTTAGTTATTATTTGTTATTTACTCAATATATATGTTTCTGTTGGTCTTATGATGATATCTAGAATGCTTAAATGTTATAAAGACTGCATTGACATGCATCTATAGTTACAATACTGACAAGTGGTAAAACTATAATTGATTTTTTTATATATATATTATCAAAAGGTGTCAATTCTTATTATTTTCTCTTACTTACTAAATATCTTAAGAGGGGGAACCAGCAACCCTCTGTTTAAAAATCACCTTAAGTCAGTCCAGTAGTTCACTTATCTGGGAAGCATAATTTCCTCGGATGGTAAGCTTGACAAAGAGATTGACAACAGGTTAGCAAAGGCATACAGAGCTTTTGGAAAACTCCATAAAAGAGTCTGGCGCAATAAACACCTGAAGTACAAAGATCAGTGTCTACAGAGCCATCGTACTGTCTTCTCTATGGGTCTGAATCTTGGGTCATCTACCGCCACCACCTGCAACTCCTCGAACATCTCCAGGATGGAGGATCACCGTCTCCCTAAGATTGTACTCTATGAACTTGCCACAGGCTGCTGCAAGAGAGGAGGCCCAAAGAGGCGATAAAAGGATTCCCTGAAACAACACCTCAGCCTTGGCCATATTGACCACCATCACTAGTCCACTCTGGCCTCCAACTGGGAGGCATGGAGACACACAATCTATAATGCTGCTGTCTTCCTTGAAACAGCACACAGAATCAGCCTGGAGAAGAAAAGACAATGGAGAAAGAACCGTGTCTTGACAGTGCCACCCATGGAGACTTTCTGCTGTGCCTTTTGCAACCGGACTTGCCCATCTCACATTGGCCTTATCAGCCATCAGCGCACTTGCAGCAAGCATGGGTAAAACCCTCCCAAATATTTGTTCATGAAGTCTGGCCATGATGATATAAATACAAGTAAGTTGGAGGGATTTTAAAAATATCATTGAAAGTATCTGAATTTAAATTCTTAAATATAGATATTTAAAGCCCAAAGTTAGACTTTCAAATACTCTGCTTGTGCATGCATGTTTAAGTACTACCTTCAAACACATTTTCTTGAAACATCTGTAAACAGTGTTTCTGTAGTGAACGAGCAGACAGCATATCAATGGTATTTGTAGTCAGCACTTTTTTTTTTATTTTAAACACTGAAAATACTGAATTTAGTCTCTGATTATGAAAACCATATTCCCTTTAGAAAAATTTAATTTCTTAAATTTTGAGCACAAAATTGAGTCTTACCTCTACATTGATTATAACCATAAATTAGTTACTTCAAACTCAGTTCAATTGCTAACACCAAGGTCTCCAGTACCATTTGGAAAGATTTAAAATTTCTGAAACGTTGCCTCAGGGCTGATAACATGACTCATTACTAGTATCCATTTTAGGCTAACCATTTTAGGCTGCAGAACTTCCCACCTGGGCTTTTGTTCCTATCACAAAAAGAAAAAAAAAAAAAAAGTGACTCTTTCAGTGTCACATCTGAACCAGAAAATATTTTAGCAGCCATGTATAAACATTTGCATGCTATCCCACATAAATTACTGTTGATTTGGTCGGTATTACTTCTATCCATTGAACATATGTTTAAACTGCATATATATATGTGTAATGCAAGGTGATTTTGTAGTTTGTGGAAAATTACATATTTTATGTTACCATTTCATAGGACAAAATGAATTCTCAAATGTATGCTTGAGGGCTTTACTTCATTACTGTAATAAGAGCTATCTGGATGTTTTTTGGGGGGTTTTTTTGTTGGTTTTTTTTTTTTTTTTTTTGCCTGTGGGAACTCTAATTAAAATGAATGAAAGCAGACATTTGCAATTGCCATTACAGAATAAGGGATTCAGTTTCAGGTCTAACTAACAATTGGTGCTTACATTTCCCCAGTTAAATCTCCCTGTCAATAATAATCGAATGATAGCTACTTGAAGAGCAAAGTTATAAATTACCAAATGTATTGTAAGCTGACAGAAGTCATTTTAAAATGAGTGGAAAAAAGGAGATTTTTTTCATATAATCTGGCAAAAATAGAGGACTACAAGGAAACTGAACTTCTTAATATCCAGAAATGTATTAATTCTATTCATAAAGCTAATTCATTTCAATATCATACTTTAGTGATTTTCCTCCTAGAATATTTCAGAAATACTGTTTTGAATAAACTGGGATTCCTGAAATTCTCAACAGTTGTTATGGTATTGGTCTCATAATAACTCTGAAGTATCATTCTCCTTCAGCTGAGATCTTGCTCTTTTGAACAGACCATATGTCAGTCATCAAGAAAAAATATTTTCTCAAAGGCACAAGGGTGTCTGAGAGGGTAAGCATAAATTGAATGAGAAGACTGAAATTCAAAGAAGGGTCTCGCATGTTAAAAAATTATGGAAAATCTTTACCAACTGTCATAGACTGAATTCCTTTTCCTTTCAAGGCTCTCGTTGACAGAAAAGTAGTGTGTAGAGAAACACAAGAGCATTCTTCAAACATCATTTAGTTGGCAGTTCATTCTCCCCACATTCTATAATATCAGAAAACTCCATATTGATTTAAGCTCCACTACTTCAGTTGCTGAGAATGGTTAGATTCAAAGACATGTTAGACTTGAAGATAGAAACCCTTTATCTTACAATCAAAGCCCTTCCTAAAACAGTTTGAGACATCAAGTATCTAAAACAGTTTAGTTGATCTATTGGCTTGAATAGAAACATTTTCTTTATTAAGCTTGTCTCAGTTTCCTGAACATTTCTTCAAACTTAGTTCAAATTATTTGGGTCTTTAAATATTTTTTCTTTTTTTTTTTCCCATAAACATACTTGACTCCTTGTATAAATGTCTTTGAGAATCAGTCTGTGCATTTTCAAAATTGGTCTGGAAAAATGGATGACATAATTTCTGTTAACTGTTATGAACACTAATAAATCTCTAGGTAACAAAGATGACTTAGGAGAGTGAGAAGTACTTGAAGAGAGGACTTAGTAGGAGAGAAGCAGCCCTACATTATTCCTTATCCATCTAGATATTTATATTCATAATTTCATCATATTACTAGAACAACTTTTCAGGCATCAATATGATTCATTTTTCTTCATGATATCTTAAGAAGAGTGCTGTTTTTTCTCATTTTTGCAAATAGAGAATTTAAGTACAAAGTAACCAAATCTTAGTGCAGAAGGGCCTTGATTACTAAGTGTGTATTCAGTGTGTAAATTTTTGATAGATCACAACTGCAAACCTAAAATCAAATGCTTAGTTGTTGCTGGATCTTGGAAACATTAAAAATATATAGGTAGACTTGAATAGAATAAAACAGTTTTCAGTTGTAAGAGACTTACAATGATTATCTAGTCCTACTGCTTGACCAATACAGGGATGATTAAAAGTTAAAGCATGTTTTTAAGCATGTTTAAGGACATCTTAAACACTGACAGGCTTGGGGCATCAACCACCTCTTTAGGAAGCCTGTTTCAGTATCTGTCCACCTTCCCAGATGAAAAGTGCTTCCTAATGTCGAGTTTGAATCTCCCTCTATGCAGCTTTGCACCACTCCTGTGGGTACTGTCACTAGATAGCAGAATCATCACCTCTCTCTCCACTTCCTCCTGCCAGGAAGCTTTAGACAGAATTGAGGTTGCCCTCTTTCTCCGAACTAGAGAAACCCAAAGCCTTTATCTACTCCTCCATAGAACATGCCTTCTAGGAGATGAATAACCTTTGTAAAAAAAGTTTTGTTTAAATTTATAATCTTTTAACACAGCTACACCACATCTAAAGCTGATAAACTGCTGAGTGTTAAACTCCAGTAAAGACTTGCAAAACTTCATAAGATGTGCTTTCCATTAAGCATGTCTTTAGGTATTTCTGGAGAAAGTGTAACCATGTTGCCCTGCTATACAATATTGTTGTTGCTCATAGCAGGTCACAGATTTTGTGCTGAGTTTGCAAGACACTTAGACTTAAAACTTGCCTGCTCTGTTTGTGCTGATTTTGACCAGAGTGCTTACTAGTTCTACTTGACTTTTTCATAATTGTGGGTTTTGTAATTGACAAGAGAGCTGTGACTAACTTGTTCTACCTCTATTAATCTTTGCATTGTAGCAACATATGTTGCAACTCTACTCAACGAAGGACTCCAAACGTTAATAACTTGCCGTAACACCTAACCATCACCATCAAAATGAAACTACCAACCTCAGTACTGCTGAAGCAAAGGGTGAGAGAGTATAACATTAGGAAAAGGGGTAGAAATTAAATGTGCTTCCTGCTTGCAGTGTCTTCTCTCCAGGGAAACTGCTGGCAAGAAACTGGGTGAGTTACATGAATTTCTGTGGTAAAGTGAGGAAAACTATGCATTGACGTGATAAGTAGGCAATGGAAAATCTTGTTGATAAATCTGTATATTGATTTATAGAGCAAGAAACTGCAGACATCTGGGCAGTGAAACCAGAACAAACTTTCTGTACTTGTAAGAACTACCTTTTTTTAATTTATCTTAAGCCTCATGTAGCCATGCTTGCCATGTATTGTGTTGTCAGCAATCTATCTTAAGCCTTGTGTAACCATGCTTGCCATGTATAAGTCTTGTGTAATAACGCATGAGCAGAGAAAGCAGTTATCCAAGGAAGACTATGAGCCTTCATCCCAACGACCACCTAGCAACACCCAGACGCAAGCGCAGAGTACGCCCACCAGTTGTGAAACCCGGAAAAAAGGACTGTATAAAACCTATGACAAGATACCATCAAATTGCGAGCTGTTGGCAGAGCAGGAGACTCCCCGGCCGCCCAGCGCTGTTTTTGCTCATTAATAAAATCCTTAAACTGCATATTGGCTCTGGCAGTTTATCACATTGATGATTGATTTGTGGGATGAATAAACAAACAAAAACATATGAAAATATATTTTTGTTTTATTAGCTATGCTGTTGTATTTTTCTATGTTCAAGAGGTCAGATGTTTGAGAAGTATCCATCTTCACAAGGATACAGACTATGATTACATTCATTAAATGGAAATTTTAAAACTTCTTTTCATTTTAAAGGGAGCAACTTTTCTTTAATCATGAAAAGAGAAAGCTCAATGAACTTATCTCTAAGGAAATTGCAAAAGTTTATTAAATAATTAATTTCTTAGTACTTAATCTGGTTATTTAAAATGTTTCTGTGTCAATTCAGCAATAAGTAAATAAATATGAATTGAGTTAAAAGAAGTTAATTATGTATTATTAGATTTTATCATAATTGAATAATAGAATTTTAGATTCTTGTCAACTTAGCACTGTGTTTGTTATAAACACACTGAATTAATTTCCTGACCCACCTGAAGTTGTGGAGCAACCTTAAAAATGGTCTTACAGAAGTGTTTGCTATGCTAACTGCTTCACAAAAGTGAGAAGAATTTTAGTTTAAAAGCAGCAGTGATCCATTTTGAAGATTATAATTTTTTTTCCTTAACTGTGCTTCAGTAGAACAATTCAAAGGACTCGACATTAAAAGACTAAAAAGTGAAAATTCTGATGTCTTAACATGATTATTTTTTTATTTAAAGACGAGTCAAAGTCAATAATAAAAATGTTGGAATTTAGAAGGTTAAAACCTCTTGTTAAATTCCCGTTTCACATTACCAATTGATATATGCTTTATATTGCTATGCACTGTTGCATATTCATGATATTTATGTAGCAAATCAAAATTCAGGACATATACAGTTGACATTTAAGGCTTGGTCAATTAAACCATGCTAGTATCAGACTAAAGCAAAAGGTTTAATTATGTAAAATTTGTGTTTGCTCTTTGCTATGCTACAAGTGTCACAAAGTTCAGTCTCAAGTTATAGAGAAGGGTTACATAACTCTCAAGAACACAGCTGGGTTGACAGGATAGTTCCATACAGATCTTATGAAGGATATTAACCTTCCCTGCTTAGATATAGATGTTTATCATAATGGCTGGGTTATTCAGATTTTTTCCTAGTTTAGTCATCTTCTGTAGTCATACTGAGTAAACATGTCATATAAGCCATGAGTTAAACCAGGTCATCCAAGAGTTTCCACCTAGTTCCAGCAATTAGTAGTCATCCGCCTTTGCAGTGCAGGAAATGAAAACGTAGCATGAGTCTACACAAGTACTTCGCTTTGGCCTCAGGAGTGCACTTCTGAAACAAATCTTTCAGTCATTCCCACTAACCATGCTTTTGTGCACCTTGTGGGGTGGTCTTCAGTGTTTGAACTGGATACTTTCCTAAAGTAAAAAGTAGTGGCAGCTATTAATAAGCACTTAGCTCAAGAAACCATTCTGAAGCCAGTTAGCATTAACTCCCTTGAAATATGTACACTGTGCACGTCAGATCCTTACTGTTTCACCATAATGTTCTTCATTTGGCTGAATTATTTACTAATATTGACATGGCTACACTAGTGCAGTTTCTATTGTTCCAACGTTAGATAAAGTATGCCTAGGTAGATTACTGTCTTTCTGATAATAATGTAGTTGCCTAAAAATCTAAAGACAAATCAAATTGTCTGTGATTCCTATTATGCCTTTCCAGATAATGAGTTTGAGTCACATGTGAGTACACAATTACTGTCAGAGCTTGTGCCATCGTAAATTCTCATGACTACTCCACTGAAGTAGAAAAGGATACAGAAGATCCTTTTCATTGTGCTAGTGAAAGGAGCTGAGGCTCAGTGGTGTAGAGATGGGATTTTTCCAGGAAAAAAAAGGCCTGCAATAAAGTGGTATCTGGACACCATACAATCTCTCAATATTTTCTCAAGTCTGGCCACAAGGTATTTTCCACCATCTGATGCAAGTTTACAGAAAGAAAATAAAACAAATTGAGCACAAAAAGAAAGAAATCCATGTCTAAAGTAAGATTACATGCTGCTAGTTCTTCCCTGTAGCTGTCTTCCCTAACTCCTGAAAAACAATTATTCTCAATTTTCATTTGTTTTAATGGAACTCTATAGATCCATTTCTTCCGTATTGATTGACCTATCATTAATACATGAATTTTGTTTTCATGTACTTTCGGCTTTGTTTCAACTAAATTTTTTCTCCTCCAACTATTTTTCTCAGTAGAACTATTTTTTTTTTTTTTTGGTAGTGTGCCAGTACAAGGCAAAGCACCATAATAGGCTAGAATTGTTAATAACCTTGAGACACTGTAGGCCAATTAGAATATTTTAAATGTCATTATCAGACCACCTTATCTGAAACTTGAGAACAGACAAATTAAGATCCAAAAAACAACCGAGCTTTTTGCATAGCAGCTGTCTAGTCAGTACTGGCTGTAAGTCTGAGGTGCCTTGTACCCAATGTCAACAAAATCTCAAAATCCTTTCTGTGTTTACCCTATCACAAGGTGAATGTGAAAACCAT
The DNA here is from genome assembly GCA_013399695.1 of Formicarius rufipectus. NCBI lineage: Eukaryota > Metazoa > Chordata > Aves > Passeriformes > Formicariidae > Formicarius > Formicarius rufipectus. Next base: position 19,147 of record VXAU01001395.1, read on the forward strand.
TGTGCTTAATTCTTGCTGACAAATACTTTCACAGTATTGGCAAACAGTCAGCTGCAGTTGAATAGAACAAAGCAGCTGCTTGCAAAGCTCAGCCAAGAGCCAATAACTTTTAGTCTTCTTTCTCCTCTGCAACTCACTAAGGGATTGTGTCAAAAAGTCAGACACATATTTCAGATACCCAAAAGAGACATTCTTTCCTTCCCATTTCTTTTGTCTGTACATGTTTATGGAAGAACATCACTTATTCCCCAGACACAGACTGATTACGTGATCTGTTCACTGAAGAGTCTGAGAAGTCCTGGTGGGATCCTGCTCTGAAAGTGTTATACTCTGTATGATGATAATAAACTTGTCTTAGAGCCATTGACTTTGTTCCTGCCATTCAGAGATTGCCCTTCTTTCATCCTGAATACCTCTCATGCCAAAAAAGTCTCAGGAGAGCTGTAATACACCAAATACAACAAAAACACATCCCTTGCACAGGCTCCCTATTGCTTCTTTAACCAAAATCCAACCTTGTGTACTCATCTTAAGAATAAGTTTTAGAATTGGTCCTTAATGGTTTTGTGAAAGACAGCCAGAGAGCAGAAACCATTCTTAAACCTTCACAAAACTGGAAGAAGCAAAGCCTTCCTCTAATTCCAGGCCAAGAGTGATTCACCACTTAATCTGTGAGTCTGCATATGTTATGTTTACACAGCCTTCTAGGACAATTCTCTGCTGAAAGAATTTAAAAATAAATAATACAAAATTTGGCTTAATGTTTAAAAATTACAGTGATTAAGAAGTCTTCTCTAAAGAGACTAAGAATTGATTTGTATTCTTTCTTCAGACGAAAAGGGAAAGCATTAGTATAGATTCCTGTATATTAAAGAAATGGGATTAGATTTTGAAAAGTATCACAAAACTTCTTGTGATCTTACTAATGCCATTTAGGATGTATGTTCTTGTGACTATAGTAGGAAACACAGGTAGTAGATTACAAACTAGAAATCACAGTTAAGGGTGTTGGTTTCTTTTTTTTTTTTTTTTCCCCAGCAATGTTAACAATTTAGGTGGTGGCTATGTTGGTCGTATATGGAATTGAAGTTGCCTCATCTGTAGTGCTGGAGTGCTGGGCCTGTTGTCTTCATAGAAATTGTTAAAGAAGATGATTTTACATTGTTACACGGAAACATAGAGCCTGAATAAGTGCTCCTAAAGCTCTTTCTTATATGCAGAAAATTTCAAATTCCATACAATTATTTTTTATTTCTATTGTTAAGAATTAAAATAAGATAAATAATTCAGATACCTGGAGCTTTTAGTAACATCAACAATATCACAACCGTGGACTACTTAAGAGGTATTCAAAATGGTCTCAGTTTTGAAGTGACTGTCATTTGAGTTAAAACAAATAAAACACTTGATAATCATTCTCAGTGTTCTCTGAAAACCAGGTATCAAAAGGAAGAACAAAAATCTTGAATCTTGTCCTTTTTTTTTTTGCAAACCACTCATCAACTTTTCCTGCTTTTAGGAATTCATTCTGACACATTGTTACCTATCTTTTTTCAAAAGGCTTCAGGTTTATTTCACACAGTATTTCTGAATTCCAGTAACATGTCTTCAATCAGGTGTTATCTTATCTTTCCATAGTTGGCTGTGTTCTGTTTACTATTCTACTGGCAGATAAGTTCTAGGTATTCTGTAGATATAAGGGCCAAAGTAAGCTACTCATATGGGGCTTGATTTCACTTAAATGCACACACATCGAGAGCTTATTTCGTGACTTGAAATAGAGGAAAACTGAATGAACATATACTTTCATTTTGCCTTCTTTTTAAAATTTGATAGTTAATAGTTTTAAATTTCAACACATAAAACATTCATGAAGATTAAAATAGAAAGGGGAAGGGAAAGGCAGGCCAGATGAATACTTATGAGAATAAAGAAGATTGCAAAATTGAAACAAAACAAAACAAAACAAACCACAAAAACCAAAACAAGTCACAAAACATGGAAAAAAACTGACCCAAAACTAAACCAAAATTTCCTTAAGAATAATGAGAACACTGGTTTAATAAAGATTATTCTAATGTTTCCCAATTTTCCTATTTATTTTTTTTAATCATATTGGGTTTTTCCCAACCCAAATACTTTGTTGTCCTTTCAGTAATAGTTTAATATTCAGTGATCCTCTTCAATCCCTGTATAACAATTATTCCTGAGAGGTATATAACTCTTCAAATGGGGCAAATTTTTAAATTTTCCAGAAAGTTAGCAAAGGCTAGTGGATATATCATTTTATGCATAATTTCTTTTTTCAAGGTTGGTGGTGGGCTTTGCTCAGATTTTCCTCCAACTGAAGAGGGTGACTTGAGATTTCTCGTAGCCTTAAATGAGATCTCCAGGATCAGTTAATTAAACCCCATCTGTCTCCTGTAATTTCAATGAGCATTAAAGCTGGAGTAGCAGGCGGAATGAGATTCAGAGGAATGTTCGTGGCTGTTGGTGAAAGACTGTAGCTTTTTTATTTATACTACTTTCTCTTAGAATTGAAGTAATATATGTGCTATCAGATTTGATGATCTGGAAGGCACGAATAAGAAGGCGAATGGCATAAGAAGAACAAAATTGCCTTGTTTCTGTATTTAGTTGCTGGTATATAATTATGCACAAGCCAGTTTAGAACACTGCAAAATGTTGTACCAAAGTCTCTTGTTTATTCATTGAACAAAGTCACAGCCTATTTCACACATTCTTTTGAATACAATCATATATTTTGACTTTGCAATCAGACTACTTTGTCACGTTGGCTTCTTTCAACTTTTTTTGTTAGCAATGTGTCAATATGGGATCTAGCACCTCTCATTTATTTCTGTGTAAACTGCGGATGCAAATCCTGGATGTTTCCCAAGATCTGTGTGCCTGGCAAGCAAGGTGGGGGCTGGCAGAGCAGGACTGCGCTCCGGCGAGAGCAGCAGCCAGTAGGGGTCAGAACGAGACCGCGCTGGCTCCTCCAGAGTCCCGGTTATGTGTCCCTGAAACTAAACCGGCCTCCTTTGACTGCAGAAAGTAAATAAAACTGCTGTAAAACTCTGGAAGGGTTTTTTCTTTTTCTTTTTCTTTTCTCTCTTCCTTCCTTCCTTCCTTCCTTCCTTCCTTCCTTCCTTCCTTCCTTCCTTCCTTCCTTCCTTCCTTCCNAACTTTTCCTAAATCAGACCAGAAAATCCATCCAAGTTGTGAAACTTATTGCCAAGTAATCTCGCCTTTCTCCACAAGTCTTAAAGCGACTCACAAACCATAGAGGTAGCCTAAAACCCTTTACATAAACCTTCACAACTAAGCCCATGGAATACTAAATTATGGTAAGGACTGGAATCACAAATACGTCAAATGCTTCATTTACAGAATATAAGACACCTATTAGTCCAAACTAATTTCCACTCTATTAAAAAAAAGCAGGGGAAAAAAGGCTTTTCATTACTTTTTACAAGACAGTTCTAAAATGAGCACTGTAAAGAAGTGCCTAATCAAGGCAAGGCTGTAATCAGACTAATAACGTCTTCAAAGAGGGACTGGGCTAGGAAATGGAATGATAAAGTCCAAACAGAGCGCTTTAAATTGTTCTCTCCTCACATATACATAGAAAGATCAAGAGTAACTAGACAAAGCAGATTTGATTTCCTATATCCTATGTTATCTAAATAAGCCAATCTGCTCCTAACACTAGCAAAGGACTTTAAATCAGTGCTAAAACCCACCAAGCAGATTTGAAAGGCAATTGTTTTTCACTGCAAGAAATTAATCAAAGCAAGAATTAAGTCCACTGCCCATTTGAAATATGCTGCTGCGTTTCTCCTCCATTTTGCAACTTACTTGAAAAAAAGGGAGAATAAACTTTAAAAATCAAACCAAATGAATATTCTTTTCTTTGCAATGAAAGTATGCAAAACCAAAGTTTATCTATGAGAGAAAAAAAAAATAAAAAGAGAGCTCATTTTGATGAAAAAACTATTACTTATAATAAGAACAAATATTTATTGTTTGTGTTTTAGTCTTTCTGAGTCTTTTAACTTGTACACATTCCTGGAGTTAAATCCTGGAGGTACACAGAACAATATCCTTGAAACACCTACAAGCCTGCAAGTTTTTTGTATCTCAAACTTGGTGATTCACTGGTTACCTTTTCATGGTTTTTCTAAAGAAATGTTCATGTTAGTTTCTTTAAATTATATAGAGTGATTTTTCTTTGTTTAGACTTTTATGGATCCGTTTAAGTTCTTGCAAGAACATGAGAGAAGAAAAGGAAACAGTAGGATAACATTGTTTTAAAAGTATCTCTTACTGGAGAAGTTTGTGCAACCTAAGAACACACAGGAACAATTCTTGATTAAACAATCCCTCTTTCTTCTTTTTGAAATAATAGAGATTTGTGAGGACAAAATATCTGAACAGGTTTGGTTTTGAGGGAGGGGTTGAGTTTTTGGTTTTTGTTTGTGTTTTCAATACTACAAAAAGTAGAAACCCTATCACCTATGTTCTATGACTACATAGCATGAAAAAATAATTATGGAAAAATAATTATGAAAAAAATCTCATTCCATTACTATGTGTATTTTAGTTAAAATTGTTACAGAAAATTAATTAATTTCCAGATTGTTAAAGTTCTTTAGGATCACTTATGAGGCATAAATAAATAAACGTATAAATCTTTTAAAATCTTTCAGTAAAAGGCAATTATAGGTGGAGATTATCAACTTCCATTTGATAGAACCCCTAAAGAAGTTTATAAAGTTTGTGGACATGGCAACACCATTTTTCTCATAATGATGATAAAGAATGACACAAATGCTTTATAACAGACCAAAGTATGTGGAAGTGAAAGAGTATAATCATATATCTCAACAACAGAGATTTGTAATGGTATTTAATAATTTTAATTTTGGCAGAATTTCAAAATACTGAAAACAGATATGAGAGGAAATTTGGATGATTGCAGGTTGCCTCTGTTGTTTCCATTTTTCCTTCTTATTGGCTGATGTCAACATAGAAGCTCTAAATTAGGAAACTGTAATAGGAATGTATATGACAGTACTTTGGTTAGCCAATCATGCTAGTGAGTATCGTAAGTGGGAGAGAGTAGGATTATGTCACAGCTGGAGATATAATTACTGTATAAATTACTCTTTAATAGCATCTGTGCTATGTATTAGGGAAAATGTCTCTCAGTTTTACCAATTAACCTACTGAAAATACCTCCCAGTAAATTCAGCTGTGTAACTGAAGAGACAAAGTGGTGCTCGTGTTATTTTTACACTGTTCTATCTGACCACATAGTTTTCATTAGTGAAGTTCTATAAATTTCCTGGGGAGCAAAACAAAACAAAACAAAACACAAACAAAAAATTAAAAAAAAACCAACCAACCAACCAACCAAACAATCAAAAGCAAAAAACAAACAAACAAACCAAAACAAAACAAAAAAACCCAACACTTTTATGGCTATAACATTTTCTGACTCACAAAATGAGAACACATTGTATTCCTTTGACCTTCTACTTTTCAAACCTTTTCAGCGTGAAAAGTGTATCTACCCCAAAATGACATTCTCCTGGCTAACAGCTGTAGAGCCACCTTACTCGGTATTTAGATCAGAATCTGTAAGTATTGGTCTCAAAAGTGCTGGCCTGAATTTCAAGCCAGATGAAACCAAATGTTAATCTAAGCACTAAATATAATTTTTTTTTTATTTGACACAGAAATTAAGTAGCACCCTTCCATCCCATAGTTCCTAGGTCATACATGTTAATCTCTCATAGATATCTCAGATTTTCTCCCAGGGACTAAGAATAGATGGGATGCTGAAATCCTTTTATCATATATTGAAACTGTTTTCTGGAATAGTCAGTCAGATTGACACCAAAAGTAGATTGAAACTTAAAAAGTCAGTGATAGAATCTGATAATTTTAATAGAGAGTGTTACTCATATATATAGATACGACTGTTGTGTTTTCTTCTTTTCTTTCTTAATTTTTTTTCAGTATGATATTGAAGGTCTTGGAAAGAAAAAAAAAAGATAAAATTTACTTAGAAAATTTCAAGATGTATTATTTTTTTCTTAAAGTATTAGTTTTTTTAAAATTTCAACCTTTTAATATTGTTATCATAAGTCTATGAGGGGATTTTATTCTTTGCATGAGAAGCAGTAATATAGTAATGCAATTGTCCTTGCTTAGAACAAATAGGATAATTTTTTAATGTAATAATTGGAAATACATATTGGAAATTGAACACTAGAAGATTCCACAAATTTTTTCCTACTTTTCTGCATGTCTAACTCTTTATGTTGACTTGAACAAGCATTGAGTGAGTGCTCTGAAACTTTTACTGAATTTTGCTTTATTCAGTCACTCATTTATTCATATATTTCTTTTAAATCAGCATTTCTTATCTCTCTGGAATATTCACCCTCTTTCCTAGGTGACTATGAAGTTCCCGTAACTTTAAAGTTTACAAAAATATACACAATCATATGTTTAGATCACAGAAATAAGAAAATTAAAGGCAAGGGCATGATAACAGTAGAGGGAAGATTTAATTGCAAACCTTTTCAAATATTTTTAATTGTTTCCTTTTTTTTTCTCATAGAAAAGTGATCACAATTTTGATTTTTATTTTTCAAATGTAACAAATCTAAGTAACAAAAATATAACAAATATAGGTTACTTTATATTAGAGTGGGCAAACTCTTATTATCAATCATAAATTAAATTCAGAAGATAATTATATGTCATTTTCTTTCAAATGATACTAGCAGAATTTGTCTACCTCACAAAAGGAAAGATCAGATTAAGTTTTCAGTCTTGTCTTTGGAGAAGCTTAAACCCCTTGTCTTGTTTTTGTCTTGTGGGAAGGACTGAAAAATGGGATAGAATTTCTGGAATCACATATATACTTTAAATTACTAAATTCCTACATCATATAGATCATTGATTTGTTTTTCCTTGAAGGAACATTCACCAGTTTCAGAGTAATTCATACCTATTTGAATGTCTTTAATTTTTATTGATGTCTTAGAGTTCACTACCAGTCAGAAAATGTGAGCTCTATTATCTGAGTATGCTGAGATCATTGTATCCCATTCTCACACACCCTTGGCAGTAAAAAGGGCTCTAGGTAGTAAAATAT
>VXAU01001397.1:3674-13692 GCA_013399695.1 Formicarius rufipectus
ATCCAGGGTATCCAGAGCATTCAGTGCATCGAGGGTATCCAGGGAATCCAGGGCATCCAGAGCATCCAGGGTATCCAGAGAATCCAGGGTATCCAGGGCATCCAGAGCATCCAGGGCATCCAGGGTATCCAGAGCATCCAGGGAATCCAGGGCATCCAGAGCATCCTGGGCATCCAGAGCATCCAGAGCATCCAGGATATCCAGGGCATCCAGGGTATCCAGAGCATTCAGTGCATCGAGGGTATCCAGGGAATCCAGGGCATCCAGAGCATCCAGGGTATCCAGAGAATCCAGGGTATCCAGGGCATCCAGAGCATCCAGGGCATCCAGGGTATCCAGAGCATCCAGGGAATCCAGGGCATCCAGAGCATCCTGGGCATCCAGGACATCCAGGGTATCCAGGGCATCTAGAGCATCCAGGGTATCCAGAGCATCCAGGGTATCCAGGGCATCTAGAGCATCCAGGGCATCCAGAGCATCCAGGGTATCCAGAGCATCCAGGGTATCTAGAGCATCCAGGGATCTGCAGGGTGAAGCTCTTTGCCACGAGGGGATCTCCACAGCCAGAATTCCTGCTGGTGGCTGGTTGTCTCTGGGTCCTGCTGGGTTGTGGGACCTGATGGGAAGCAGATGGGAAGCAAACAACTTCCTGCCCTGGTTTGTTATTATTGCTTCTAATGAGAGGGTTTGATGTGCCCAGAGGGTGGGGACAGAGTTTTAAGAGAGCCCTAAAGTGCTGCAGTGGCCTCTGATGGGGCTGCAGCCCCAGGGATGGCAGAGGAGGGTTGGCATGAGGGCACACTCTGCCCCTCTCTGCCCACGGAGGGGCATCCTGGCACCACTGAGAGAAAAGTTGGTTGGATTTTTGTGCCCTTCTGGGCAGTCAGAAGAATCAGAAAGGCTGTTGGGTGTGCCCTGAGCCAACTGTGATGTGTGGCTGACAGTGAAATTCAGATTCAGGAGGCTTTGGAAGGTCCCTGGGGAGGGGTATTTCACCCCCAGGACTGGGCTCAGCCTCTGCCCTTGTTTTATTCGTGTTCAGCCCTGTAAGAAAATGCTTTTTTTTTTTCCCAGTTGGGATGCCAACTGCTTTCCTGGCTGGTTTTGTTTGTGTACAAAACCTTGGATTTTCCAGGAAGGCTCTGTGGGCTCATCAAACCCTGCATTTCCTTGTTTTTCTGAATTCCTCCAATATGCTATAAAGCACCCTAATGATAATTTCTTTGCCTAAATTATTACACTGAGCCCATATCTAATATTTCCTAGCTAATGCTGCCCTTCTAGCTGGATTTCAGTGCCACAACAGATGGAATCAGCTCAGATTTAGGAAGCTCTTTAGAGGTCTGGGGTAAAGGTTGCATTTGAATTTCAGATATTCCCTCAGAAGGGGATCTTTGAACCACTCCTTGTGCTGCTAAGAAGTTAAAAATGTGGATAGCTGCTCTCTCTGCCCTTCAAGGGAATATTTGGGAATATTTGCCTGTAGGTTGTGGCTGTGTTGACTCTCCCCATTCCCTCCTGTCCATCTCTGGGTTTTGGGAGCAGTGTTTTTCTGTGTGTGTGTTCATGGTGTCCCCACTGATCCTCTTGGCACGGGCAGCACAGCCCAGCAATCCCCCCCAGTCCTTCCTTCCTCCTAATCCTGGATATTCGTGGTTGGGCATCACCTGAACCCTCATCTCCCCCATCCCTTTGTTCTCTGCCTTTTCCTGGCCAGCAGCATCTTGGCTGGCACCAAAGTGCCCTGGTGGGCTCATTTTGGGGAGGGTTTTAAGCCCAGTTGTTGCTGGGGAGCTGCTGATTCCAGGGGGGCAACACAGACCTAAATAAAGCTGCAGAATAAATAAAGCTCTGGGACACTGAGAGTGAAGAAATGGGGCAGAAGAGGGCAATGTTCCACTTCTTTTATTTCCCCAACTGAAAAATAAGCATTTGAAAAACTTCAGGGGTTGTTGTCATCAGTTCCTCTGTCTGGTTTGGGTCAAGGAATGAATAAGCCCAACTTCATGGGGGAGTTCTCAAATTCCTGTCCAATCCACTCATTTAATTCAGATTTGACAGGGAAAGATGCTCTTCCAGTGCCCGACTCGACACTCCAAAGGGCACCTGCCAACATCGCAGCTGCAGTAAATGGCTCATTTTCAAAGCATCGATAACAGATTAATGTAGGTCAGCACACCCAGCACAAATAATCCACTGTACAGGAGGATTGAAATTTAGGTCTGGCTCAGGCAAGGGGCTCAGTCCTGACCTCCTGCAGACCCTGCTCCGTGCTGAACCAATTCATTTGAAGTGCAAAAAATGCAAATTGAGTTACAAACGCTGTGTTAGAGCTCTGGGAATCAGAACAGGCTCCTCAGAGGTCATGCCTGCTTGTTAATCCCTGGATAAAAAAAGACTGTGGTTGGTTTTTTTGTTTTAATAAGAGTCAGAAGGGAGGTGCAACCAGAGCTTTGCTTCTGCAGCTGCTCATAGTGCACAACCATTTGACACCAACGGGGGCATCACGTCTTAATTAACCTTTTACAAGGCAAATGTGGGAAGTGAAATGGTGGTAATTAGTACCAGTCTCGTTAATGTGATGTAATCCCAGGCTCATTAAGGTTGGAGAAGCCCTCTGAGATGATCCAGTCCAACCATGGACCAAGCCAGCAGTGCCACCTCCACCACATGTCCCCAGGTGCCACCTCCACAGCTTTGGGTCTTCTCCTCCCCACCCAAAAGGCCACTTGGGGCTGGGGCAGAGCTCAGTGTGCCTCCTCTGCAGTTCTCATTTACAGCAAAAACATCTTCTGGCAACAGCAAATTGCTCCCAGAACAATTCTGGGGTATCTCCAGGCAATTTCAGGGGTCTCAGGGAAGAATTCCAGGACAATTGCTTTGGTTTTTGCCTCGGATGAAGACCAAGAAACAGCAGCTGTTTGTTTTAGCTGGAGGGAAATTCAGGATGCACCAAAGCCTGTGCCCTGTGGGGCAGCTCAGCAGGGCAGGGATGGGCCTTGTGTTGACAGGGCAAACCTGCAAAGTGCTTGGGGTTTGTCCTGCTGGGACAGCTGGGTGGGAATTCCTGGATCCTGCTGAATTCCCAAGATGTGTCGGGGGGAAAACCCTAAACAACTGGAAGGGTTGGATCTGTGCTTGGGTTGCACTGTGCCAACCCAGCTGAGCTCTGTAGGAAACGAGCCCATTTTCAGTGGGGGTGTTTTAACCAACTGGTTTTGTTGTTTTTTGCTTTTTCTTCCCCCCCTTTTTGAATGATCCCTTCCCAGTTTCCCCTTCCCATGGAGCCCTTCCTTCCTTTTCCTTCCTTCCTTTTCCTNNAAGGTTGAAAAGGTTAAAGAGAAAGAATGGAAGGGCCAGGCAACCAAATATGAGTGTCAATGTGAGAGAGATTTAAAAATGGGTGATGGGGAGGATTTAAAGGTGCCTCTAAAGTTTGTTAGAACTGGCCAATCCTCAGGAGCCAAGATCCCTTTTTCCTTCCAAGGTCAGGGAATGCTGTTTGTGCTCAGCATCTCTCAGTGCCCAAAGTGAACTATTAAACAGATTATCTCTCCAGAGTCCTGGTTCAGGTTGCCATGGTCCCTTCTGGATCCTGCTGGTGCTGCTCTGAACCTCCAGCAGGACCTGCTGGCAATAAAACCTGGGGCTGTTTATGTGGATTTATCAGTTTTTCCAGAAAAGGTCTCATTTGCACAAATCAGCTCCCCCTGGGATGTTGTTTGGATTCCAGAAATCAGTCTTAAAGCTGAGTGTGTAAATAAGCACAGAGATACATTATAAAATACATAATATTCATGTTTATAGATATTTTCTGCCCAAGCACATCCCCATTTCCAGCCTGTTGGCAAAGAGACCGTGCTCAGCCCCCTGCACTGTGGCAAACAGGGATGTGCTTCCCATTCCCAGTGTTTCCTCCAGGACAAGGATGGGTTTTGACAGCAAACTTGCCTCTGGTGTGAGCACTCGACTTCCTGAGCCCCTGCCAAGATCATCAGGTGTCTCCAGGCAGGAAGGAGGGAGTTGAGGGAGGGAAAATGGGATTTGTGTGCCAGAAACACCATGGACAGTGAGGCTTCTTCCACTGCACATTCCCACAGCAGGAGAACCAGGAGTGTTTAAACTGGGACAGAGTTTGTGACTGGCCGTGTCCACTGATAAATAACCTGCCCCAAAATTTGGGAGGAATCACAACAGTGATTTTTTTAAGATCCAAGGACTTTCCTTTGGGTTCAACAGGTGTGGAGGAGATTTTTCTGATTGCTTCCCCCACTTCTACAGTCAAGTTCTGAAATCCAGGAGCCCTTCAAGGATGCAATCCCTGCTAAGGCTCAGCAGTTAAACTCAGATAGCACAGGCAGGGCTTAAGCCTGTCTTATTTGCCCAGGTAGGATTTAAGCCTGTCTGTTTGCCCAGGCAGAGTTTAAACCTGTCTTACTTGCCCAGACAGAGTTTAAGCCTGTCTTATTTACCCAGGCAGTGTTTAAGCCTGTCTTTCGTGCCCAGGCAGGGTTTGGGCCTGTCTTATTTGCCCAGGCAGGGTTTGGGCCTGTCTTATTTGCCCAGGCAGGGTTTGGGCCTGTCTTATTTGCCCAGGCAGAGTTTAAGCCTGTCTTATTTGCCCAGGCAGAGTTTAAGCCTGTCTTCTTGCCCAGGCAGAGTTTAAGCCTGTCTTTCTTGCCCAGGCAGGGTTTAAGCCTGTCTTATTTGCCCAGGCAGGGTTTGGGCCTGTCTTATTTGCCCAGGCAGAGTTTGAGCCTGTCTTATTTGCCCAGGCAGAGTTTAAGCCTGTCTTATTTGTCCAGGCAGGGTTTAAGCCTGTCTTATTTACCCAGGCAGAGTTTAAGCCTGTCTTATTTGCCCAGGCAGGGCTTTAGCCTGGCTGTTTCTTTCCAGCAGGCTTTCCCCCCAGGTTTTTTGGACAGGAAACAAGGCACAGCCACATTTCTGGCTCCTTCAGGCACCCCCAGGGCTCGGTGTGCCCCGTTTGTGAGAAGGAACATCCCAAGCCCGGAGCAGCTCTGAGGTTTCTTCTCGAAGGTTCACGGCTCATTAGTGGCTCTGCTCGTTTTTCCTGGGGGATTAATTCCCTCTGACAGCCCTTTGCGAGTCGTGGCGTTGGCACAGGGATTGGAGACTTGGCTGGAGAGCTCAGGAGCTTCACCCTCCCCTGCCTGAGCCGGGCTTTGGGCTCTGCTCCTTCTTGGTGATGTCCTTGTCCACCAGAGCTGAGGGTTCTGCTCCCGGGGCTTTGCACTGCAGTTCATAAATCCACGTATTTTGGAAGTGTGGGAGCTCTGGGGTCCTGTTCAGGCTTTGCTGGTGGAGGGGAAATTCCTTTCTGGGCTGGGGAAGAAGATTTTAGACACTGAAGTTCTTTTTTGGCTTCTCCAGATAAGTGAGCTGAGCTCTGGACAGGGAGGGGAGAGTTGGGATAGGGTTTGGTCACTGGGACAAAGTGCCCCTGTCAACAAGCTCGGGGTCTTCAGTCTCCCAAACGCTCCAGAAATGGGCATTTGCCAACCTGAGATCTCTTTGATAGCACTTTTCAGCTCATTTCAGCCCGGATTTAGGGTTCACTCAGCTCATTTCAGCCCAGATTTGATTGCATTGATTTCATTTCATTGCATTTGATTGCATTGATTGCATTGATTTAATTTGATTTCATTGATTTCATTTGATTTATTTCATTTGATTTCATAGATTTCTTTAATTTCCTTTGATTTCTTTGATTTCACTTGATGTCATGCAAATTCAAGTGCAGATTTTGAGGGTGATGCTTGACACCCCCGTGTATCAGTGGCCACGTGGCTTTTAGTCTGTGTATCCTGAATAAGCTGCTTTCTCCACCCTCCAAACTGTTGAATTTCTAATTCTTCCCCCCCAAAACCGGCAGAATTTCTAAATACAAAGTGTTCTTCTTTCCCCAGGCTTTCCCCTTGTGCTCCAAGCTGTGCTCCAAGCTCTGTGGAGGAGAGGACTTGCCTGGCATGCTGGAGTTGCCTGGCACTGAGAGTGTGCCCGCAGTGGGAGCCCAAACCCAACCAGCTTGGGTTGGCACTGCCAGGGCAACATCCTCCAGCTTTTCCAGGGGGGCATTGGGTAAAATTCGAGAGGTCCAGTGGAACTGGGGAGCTCAGATGTGTCCCTGGGCTCAAATTCGTCCTCCCTTGTTCGACAGGGCATTTCAGTGGGTTTGTTTTGTTCGGTCCTCCCTGGACTTTGGTTTCTCCCGAGTGCTCGGGATGTGGAATTTTAGGAGAAGCCTGTCCTGCTGTGCAACAACTGGTGTAGCATTTGGGTTTGTTAAAGACACCGGTGCTTGTGCAAGTGGGTGATTTAAGTGCTTGTTAAATGCCAGGCATCTCTTCTAATTGTATTTCAACTGCCTGCAAATCTCCTTGTGGTTTCTGTGCAAAGCTCTGCCTCTGCTGAAAGCCTTGTCTGGGTTCCCGTGCTGCCTCCTAAAGTCACTCAAGGAGGATTTATTTTTAAACTAGGCTTTAGGGCTTTATTTCGCTCCCATAACTAATGCTGGAGTCTTGCTTTTTTATTATTTTTTTTAAGATAGTATTATTTTGCTGGTAGTTTGTGTCTTGGATACATTAGGAATGTCCAATTTCACCGTCCATGATTTTGTTGCCTTGCTTGCTGCCAGTGCAGAGTTCTGATTTCCTTGACTGTGGATTGCTCCAGGAATTACCTGGTTTGGGGAGAAGGGGATTTACTGCTCAGCCATAAGACTTTTTAGCTCTTTAAATCTGTCACTGCAATCAGCACTGCAGCAGCATTTCCCATAGTTTTCCATTTCCTTGGAGTCTTCTCTTTGCCTTTTTTTAGAGTGATTCTCCCCCTTCTTTTGTTCCATCTCCTTTTTTCCTGGCAGAACTGGGAAGGGCTGAGAGCTGTGGAAGGGCTGCTGGATCCAGGATTCCTCTGGGGCTCCATAAAAGCTTCTGCAGGGAAAGCAGGAGCTGAGGAGAGCAGGAATTCTGCATTCCACCCTCTGTGTTCCCTGGGCAAGGGGGCTGGGATGTGGCAGCATCCCAAGCTCAGCAGCCCCTGCCCTGCTGGGCCTCCCAACCCTCTGCTCTTCCACTCTGCAGGACTTTGGGATGTCTTTGGATATCTTTTCCTCTGGGACTGCATGGAAATCCACCTCAGGGTTCCCGAGGCTGCTCCATGATGCATCATTTTAGGAGAGCTGGGGGTTCCTTGGGGTGCAGGTGCCAGGGAATTGCAGTTTGGGGAGGTCTCCACCAAACTGGGGCAGGCAGTGGGTTTCCCTGGAGTGAAAAAGTGCCTCCTGCCCACTGCAGTGAGCCTCCATCCCTGGGAACCTGCTTTGCTGTGGAACTCCCTCTTGGATTTGGGCTGCACTGCCAAATCTGAAATACTTTTCCTGCCCACCTCAACCAAATGTACAAACCTTGGCTCAGTCCTAAGTGAGAGGTGAGCAAGAATGTGAAGTATTTCACCAGGTTCCTAAGGGCACATGGCATTGGGAGCCCTTGTGGTTTTCCTTCCCTCTTAATCCTTTAATCCTTTCCCAGTGCAGATGTTTCCTGACCCGAGGGGCACTTTGGCAGTGCTTTCTCAGCACCCCTGGTTGTGTTCCTGCCCCACAGCTCTGGAGTTCAGCAGGTGTTTGCAGCTGGGGCAGCATTTGCAGGCTGAGCAAAGCCACATTCCTGTGACGTTCCCTGGGTGCTTTGGAAACTGCCCTGGTGGTTCTCAGGGACCTGGGAGGAACTGGGCTGGCATTTTCTTCTAGAGGCCTGGATTTGAAAGCCTGGAGGAGAAGGGCAGGGTGTGGGGGTCGGGGCTGTGTCTGGAGGGTCCAGGGGAAGCAGAGGCAGAGAAACTTGGCAGGGCAGGAGACCCATCATTTGGGGGAAGCTGGACTGGACCAAAGAGACACCTGCAAGCTTAGGGACCTGGCAAGGACATGAAGATACAGTTTGGTTCTTCTCTTCTGTTTATATCTCCTTTTCATAGAATCATAAAGAGACCGTCAAGTCCAACCCTTGATCCAACCCCACTGTGATCCCCAGCCCATGGCACTGATGCCACATCCAGTCTCATCTTAAACCCCCTGAGGGCTGGAGAACCCCCCCCCCCTCTCTGGGCAGCCCCTTCCAGAGCCTGAACACTCTGGAAAGAATTTCTTCCTGATGTCCAACCTGAACCTCCCCTGGCAGAGCTTCAGCCCGTGCCCTCTTGTCCTGGGAGAGGAGCCCGACCCCACCTGGGTACACCCTCCTGTCAGGGGGTTGTAGAGAGTCATGAGGTCCCTCCTGAGCCTCCTCCTCTCCAGCCTGAACCCCCCCAGCTCCCTCAGCCTCTCCTCATGGCTCTTGTGCTCCAGAGCCTCGTTGCTCTTCTCTGGACCTTCTCCAGCATCTCAACATCTTTCCTCAACCGAGGGGCCACAACTGGACTCAGCACTCAAGGCGTGGGCTCCCCAGTGGGCAGGCTGTGCCCGTGGCTGTTGCCTGGTGGAGCCCTGAGGTGCAGGCTGGGGCAGGTGGCTGCTCTGGGCACCCTTTGGCTCCTCTCTGCAACCCCAGGAAAGCCCAGCTGAAGCGTCAGGGAAGGAGCCTCTGTCTCCACTGCCCCACCAGGTTTGCAGCCAGGTTTTTCCTTGGCATAGCTGAGTCTGCTGGGATGATGAGGAAGATCCCACCCAGAGCTGGCACAGCATCTGCCTGGAGAAGCCCAAGCAGGTCCCCCCTGTTTTGGGGAATAAATCCCCTCTAACCCAGGGAGGTTCTAGAGAGCTCCGTTCATTCCCGGCCCGGGCGCAGGGGGATCCTCCTCCAAAAACATGGCCCTGGTTGAGTTACCAAAGGGTTTATATGCAATTAAGTCATACATATTCATTTGTCTTTTATGCATAAACATGATTTCCTTAGAGAAGGCGGGGTTATTCTAATGAGCCTCAGGAACTGATTTCCATTCTCTCCACCCCATGCTGCTGCTCCTTGCCCGGGCGCTGTTCCTCCTGGGAATTCAGGGTGGGGGTCCCTGGGGGTCTTTAGGGATGAAGTAAAGTGTCTTCCTCCTGTGAACTCTTTACCTTTTGCTCCAAACTGGTCCAAAACAGTCTTGTTGGCAACTGTAACTGGTCTAATTGGACTTATCTTGTTCTTTTGACATGTTTTCTGATTTATCATGAGGCATCCTGGCTGTTTTAATTGGTCCAAGAAGTCCTGGGCCTCTTGGCATGGCCCCTTTCAAGGCCACTGTGTGAGTTTTGCTGCAGTGAATTTCATACTATTAATCAAATTCCATGATAAGTATAAAAGCAGAGAAAATAGGTTATACATAAGCCCTGGGTAAATAAGCATAAACAAAATAGGCATAAACAAAATGGGCATCAGAAAACAAAATAAGCATCATAAGCCCTGAGTAAAATAAACACAGGCTCCCCTTTCCCCTCCTCCTCATCCCCCCCAGCTCCTGATGGGGTGCAGGCTCGTGGCAGGAGCCCTTTGGCAGCCCTGGGTATCCCGAGGGCAGCAGCAGAGCTCGGGCAGTCGAGGAGCATCCTCTGCTCCAGCCCAGCCTGCCCTCCCTCCATCCCCACTGGGAGGCACTGGTGGGGTAGGGACACCACTGGAAATGCACCTCCTGGAGGCACCGGGAAGTGCCTGGAACCCCGGGAGAGGGAAGGGACACGCTCCTTGCTGTGTTCCCTCGGGAGCAGTTTGTCCTTGGGTGTGGTGAGGCTTTGGAAGAGGCTGCACCCACCAACAGCAGCTTTGGGCATCTCACACTTGGGCAGGTCATCTGGTGGTGGGTTTGGCTTTGATTCCTGGGGGGGTTTAACTGGGAGAGAAGAGGAACAAGGGTGGTGGGTGGGTTCATGCACAGCCTGCCCACCTCAGTTCAGGGGCAGTCCCACAGCTCTGTGCTCCCTGCAGGTGAGAAGGAGCTGTGTGAGTGTTCTGGAAGCATCCCTGATGTTTGGGGCTCATCCCTGATGTTTGGGGCTCATCCCTGGTGTTTGGGGCTC
>VXAU01001397.1:38406-62543 GCA_013399695.1 Formicarius rufipectus
CCTCCCCTCTCCCCTTCCCTCTCCCCCTGCCTGCAGCTGTGAGGAGAGAATTCCTTGTTCCTGCGTGACCCAGGGGACAGCAGAGGGTTGCAGATTAACCTGCCTGTGGCACTGCTGCAGCCGTGGGGGGGATGAGCCCGAGGGGAGACGTCCCAGGAGGCACAGGAATTCCTTGTGCTCTCACCCTGCTGCTCTCAGCACCCCCTTCCAGAAGTGAGCAGTGGAATGGAGCTCAATAAAAACACCCAGCACACAGGCCAAGCCTGGATGTATTTGTAGAATCTTGCTGGATTTTGGGAAGAATTTCTCCACTGAAGCATTGGGATTGCTCAGGGATGGAGTCCCCAGCCCTGTGTGGATGTGACACTTGGGGACATGGTTAGAGGTGGCCTTGGCAGTGTTGGGGGAGCAGTTGGGCTTGGAGGGTTTTTCCAGCCCTAAGGATTCTCTGATATAAGAAACCCCCCCCTGCAGGGAGCTGGGTGGGCACAGGATTTGCTGCCCAACATCTGCAGTCCTTGGTGGAAGTGCAGTGAGTTCCCCCTGGGAGCTCTGAGATCCCAAACACTCAGGAATGTCCCTGACCCCCCCCCCAAGGCCCTGCCCTGGTGCAGCCCAGTGTTTATGGTGCTCAGGCTTCAACTTTGCACTTTGCTTTCCCCCAGTCCTGCCTGAGCTGCCATAAAAGACAAGTCCAGGCTGCCAGAGCAGAGTCCAGGGCTCCTTCCAGCTGTGCGTGGATGGGCTCGTGGGGCCGGGCACGGATCACAGTTCCCCCCTCCAGCACTTCCCAAGGGCCAAAGTCCAGCTGGAATCAGTGTGTGTGACCAGGAAACGGGGCAGTTCATCTTCAGAGGGGTTGGATTTTACACAGCTCATCAGCAGTGGGAATAATTTTAATGCGGGTCAGTTCTTGGATGAGAGAGAATCGAAGAATTGTGGGATCAAAGACTGGTTTGGGTTGGAAAGGGAACTTAAAACTCCTCTCCTTCCACCCCCTGCCATGGGCAAGGCCACTTTCCACTCCCTCAGGTTGCTCCAAACCCCCTCCAACCTGGCCTGGGACACTTTGAAGGTGGATGTTTGGTTGGTCTTGTGTTGCTGTCTTACTCCTGGTGAGTCAAACAGCAGGACAGGGGTTTAGGGGTGAGACAACACCCCTGAGAGGAGCATCTCCTGAAGTCTGAGGCTTCTCTGAACATGCAGAGGCTGGGGGGGGGATGATGCCTGTGAAGTGACACGTGCAGGGGGACAGTAAAAATAAATTCCTTCAGCTCTGTCCTGTGCTGGTTTCCACCTTCATGTAAAGTTCCCTCTGAGGAGAGGGAAGAGCTCCAGAAAGGAGCAGTTTGGAATGAGGGTCCTGGAATGAGTTACAGGATCAACTATTAAAGGGCTTTTTACTGTTTGTTTTTTAAGGAAATAGTTTTTTTTGAGTTGATGATCTTTTCCAAACCTTGATGCTTCTCAAATTGAGTTAAAATAGGAAGCTTTTAGGGATAAAAGCATCTGTATTTCTTCAGGTGAGGATGTTCCCTGTTAAGTCTTTACATAATCCCCTGTTAATGGCAAGAGATTTGGGATTTCTGTGCCTCATTTCAGACACCTGGAAGTTGTCCCAGTCTCAGCTGGGCACAGAGTTTGGAGCAAAGGGCACTTCCAAGCTGCATTTGGGCTGCTCTGGGTGCTGCTGGGGTGCTCCATCCCCTGCCTGTCCTCCTCCCACCTGTCCTTCCTGGCTCATCCAAGGGCATCAAGGACAGCCAAGAGTGACCTCCTTCCACCCCACATTTTTATCTCTTGCTTTCCATTTCCATTCTCCTGCCCCAAAACAACCTTCTGTCCCTCAGGTCTGGATTCTCCATGAGCTTCCCAAGTCTCCTGGCACTGGGTCACAGACCTCCCCCCTGCTCAGGTGGTGCAGGTTTTCCGTGCTCCCGGACCTTTAGCTCCCTGTGGGAGTTTGGTATGTGTGGAATTCAGCATTTTGGGTGCTGTGGGTCATTACCCAGCCCAAAGGTGGGGCTCGGCCCCTGCTGGGTGTTGGGAAAACCACCAGGGGAGCTTGGTGGGAGGCTTCGTGCCCCAGGCTGGACAAATAGTTCTGATGCCAGTGGTGTGCTGAGAAAATAAAAATAAAGCACAAGCAAAGCCTGCCCAAACCCAGGGAGGGAACTTTGCAGGAGATTCAGAAAGGACAAAAAACAAAACCAAGGCGGTAGGAAAGGAAACGTGCCTGATTCTTCAGAATGAGACCCATAAAACTTCTGCTTCCTGTTAATGGCAGGGAATTAACCAGTTAAGGGACCCTCAGAGGTGCAATAAACCTTCCAGAGCGGCTCAGAGATGCTCAGGAATGAGCTGAAGGAATTCCTTCAGCTGCTGTGGTGATGAAATGGGTCCCCTTGGGTGAGGCAGCCACGTTTCCAGCCTCTCCCACTTTGTTTCCTGGAACTGCCTGAGACAGCAAAGGGAAGGAGGGAAAGGTGATGGGTTTTGGGGTGGGAGATGTGCCCAGTGCTCCACTGAAGGGGTGGGTGTCCCCCTGGCCATGGATTTTGGCCACCTGCAGCTCAGTCAGGGACTTCAGTGCAGGGAGATTTTCAGTGCCAGGGGCTGAAATGGCTCAGAAAAGGAATAAAAGCACCCTGAGGATCATCATTTCTGTCCCTTGCCTGGGAACGTGGCTCTGGAGAGGGCTGGGACAACCACGGGCACCAGTTCTGGGCCCCCTGAGCAGAGGGTTGGTGGGGCTGGAGGAAGAACTGAGTGTTCCCCTGTGCCCTCCCTGCCCCTTCCCCAAAGGTGGTGTCTGTCGGGGTGCAGGGGCTGTCAGCACTCAGTGTCATCAGGCTGCTGGTTGTAATTGCAGGAAGCCACAGTAATTAACTGACATGAACAGAGCTTTAGTGCTGCTGCTGCATCCCAGGAGAGGAAATCTCCCTCAGCTCCCTGCTGGGATGTCTGTCTGGCTCAAAGCTGGGACGTGGTTTGGGATCAGGGAGCCAAAAAGGGGTTCTGGACTGCTGAGAAGTTCACCTGCAGCAGGGCAGGGATTTATGCAACAGATGGAGACAGGAACCAAAATACCCAGTCAGAGCTGCTGTAGGTGCTGGTCTTGGCACACCTGATGTCCCCAAAATGAAGTCTTCACTTGTGCTGTTGTGCTGCCTTTTCACTGGGGAGGAAAGAGGCTCTTCTCCCTCCATGTGTGTGTGTGTTCATCTCTCAATAGGTGTGTTTGGCTGAAGGGCTGGGGATTCAGAGGGCAGGGGGAATTTAAACACACCTCCAAGTGCCAGGTGTCATCTCTGCTCAGAAACGTGAACCATCAAGTCACCACCCCAGCAAAGGGCCCCCAGGTACAACCGTGGCCTTCCTTGAGCTTCAGCCCCTTCTCCCCCAAAATGTCTGTGATATATGTAGCTTAAAGAACCCACAGTCCTGGTGAGCAGATCAGGCAAGGCCTGGAACAAACCTGCTAGGGCTTTTTTCAGGATATCCTAATTATTCTAACCGTGCCCAGGCTCTTCCATGACACAGGAGTACTTCAGGCAGGGCACTGATGCTCCTCACCTTCCCTGCTCTGCTCCACACCACCAGCCCAGGTTGCTGCTCAGCTCAGCTGGCCTGTAAAAGTTGTTCTGCCACAGCTGGATGAACTCCAGGAGGATGAGATGGGCCCGAAAATGCTGTTCTGCCACAGCTGGATAAACTCCAGGAGGATGAGATGACCCAGAACTCATTCCCATGGCCAGTCCTTCCTTTAGGAAGCGTAGGCAGATGTTCCAGCTGTGCCCATGGTGGGCAGATAAACAGGAGAGCTGATTATTGCCCGTCCCTGGAGGGAACTGGTCAGGCAGGGAATGTACTATTTATTTATTTGCTTCTTCTGGTTTGTTTTTTTGTTTTTGTTTTTTTTTTTTGGGTTTTTTTTTTTTGTTTGTTTTTTTGTTTGTTTGTTTGGTTTTTTTTAAATTTTGCTTCTTGATTTATTTGCCTGTTTCTTATTTCGTTATTTCAACGTGTTCTACTGTTTTCAAGGGGACCCCTACTGAGGTTCCAGTAGGGACCATTCAGGCCATTTGGGATTTGCAGCATTAGCAGATCTTGCCACAGCAGTTGAAAACTTGGGAAAACTCCTTTGCCCAACCCTGTGGGACTCCTGCAGCTGGAAATGCCCACACTGGTGGTCCTGCTCAGAGCCCACCAGTGCCAGGGTTTCCTCCTGACATTTCCTCCACCTGCAGGGACAGCACGAGGTGGTTTTCCTTCCCCCAAAAATAGCAGCCCTCGTTTTCCAAGGCTCTTTGCTCAATTGCAAGGGCTCTGCTTGTCCCAGAGTCTGCACCTGGCGTTGGAAAACAGTGGGAGATGCTGCAAATGCCTGGGAATGAAAGAGCAGAGCCTGCCTGCCTCAGTTCTGCCTGTGTCTTGGAATAGCCCAGGGTCTGTGTGACTGACGGGATTTACTGGGTTCATTCCATCCCCTGCTCCAGTGCAGACCTGCCCTTTTCCTGGGATGCACCTGCTGGTGCCCAGGGAAGCATCCCAAAGGAGTGTTCCCTCCTGCTGGGCAGGGCTGGGGGCACGGGCAGAGCAGCAGGGCTGAGTGGCAGATGGCATTTGCTGCCTGATCCGAGGGGATTTGCCACACGCCCTGTTGGGAATGTGTGACAGAGGGCACACTGATCAGAGCTGGCATGCCCTGTAAGAACAGATCTGGATCAGCAGAGGAGCTGTGGCAGGAAGGGGGCTGGCAGAGGGCTGCTCGGGGAGCCCAGCTTTTCCCAGCTGGATCTGCTGCTGCTCCCAAAACCTCCCTCCTCCCCATGTGGTCAGGGCTGGTTTATCTCCCTTTTATGGATCAAGTGGTTTGCTGCTCCTTGAGCCTGCAGGGGTGGGCACAGAGCTCCTGCTGGTGAGGCTGGGAAGCCAACTGGAAGGAATCAGTGGCTGAGGCAGCTGGAATATTGACCTGACACCTGATTATGTCCTCTGGGCTGATTTTTCCCTCCTGTCACCCCCTACTCTGTCTGCACTTTCTGGGAGTGGGGGAAATCGTGGAGCTCTCCACACTCCAGCACACACTGGGGAGGAAATGATCAGCTGTAAAACTCTCCTGGCTGTGGTGCCAAAAGCAGCACCTCCCTGATGTTTATGTTTGCTGGAACCAAGCAGTATACATTAATCCTGTGTAGGTTGGGAAGGTAGTATTTATTCCAACTTATAACTCTTCTGGAATGGGATTGAACACCATGGGAATGGTGATGGGGCCTGTCAGCTGGCTCTGCCTGACCAGAATGGACTTTTATCAACCCAATTCCTATCCTGGCATGTCTTTATTAATATAAACCCCACCTGGAATGGGATTGAACACCATGGGAATGGTGATGGGGCCTGTCAGCTGGCTCTGCCTGACCAGAATGGACTTTTATCAACCCAATTCCTATCCTGGCATGTCTTTGTTAATATAAACCCCACCTGGAATGGGATTGAACACCATGGGAATGGTGATGGGACCTGTCAGCTGGCTCTGCCCGACCAGAATGGACTTTTATCAACCTCATTCCTATCTTGGCATGTCTTTATTAAAACAAACCCCACTGACCAGTCTCCACACCAGCTCCTGAGGTGAACTTTCTTCCCTCCACGGAAGAACTAAACCCCCCTCTGGGGGCACTTTATGGCACCTGACAAGACCAGGCCTGGCCAGGACTTCGTGCCCTGCTGGAGTGACCAGCGGCTGTTGTCCTTTAGTCCCGCAGGTGCTCAAGAGCTGCACGGAGTTCATCGAGAAGCACGGCATTGTGGATGGCATCTACCGGCTCTCCGGCATCGCCTCCAACATCCAGAAGCTGCGGTAAGGGCTGGTGCCCCCCGTGGGCACGGGCAGGGGTCTGAGTTTAGAGAACTTAGAAAATTTATAACTACAAATTATATTATTAAATTATAATAGTATTATTATATATTATTATATATTATAATTATTAATGAATTATAAGTATAATTAATAANTCTATATCTATATATCTATATATATGATATATATCTATATATCTATATCATATATATAATATAGAGATATATATCTATATATATCTATAGATATATCTATCTATACATCTATGATATAGATATATATGATATATGTATCTATACATCTATATATATATTCAAGATAAACAAAACAACCAGGACTAAATGAGTAAAAAAACCCTGAGCCAAACCCTTTCCCCCCCCCCAGTCTCAGTCCCTGTCGGGCTCAGGGGTATTTACAGGCAGCAGGTGATGAGATGAGTGAGCGATGCTGAGTTGCCCCCGGGGGTTGGTGGATGGGAAGAAAGGCTTTGGTGTGTCCCTCCAAAAGCTGTGCAAATCCCTCTGTGGGGTCGGTGGGGAGAAAAGCCCCTCAGGAAGGGCAAAGGGCTGGGATCCTCTTTCCCTCGGCTTGTGGTCTGTTGGCCTCTGGGCTGGAGCCTCCGATGTAAAGATCCCTCTCGTCTGGGCTGGGCTCCTCCCCAGGAAACAAAAACCCTCGATGTAAGAGCCCCCGGGTAGTGATGTCGTCTCCTCTCTTGGGCACAAGGAAAATCCAAAAGGCTCCGTAAATCCAGGGATGGGAAAAAGAAAACAGGTGGAAAAGGAAAAAAAAAAGAGACCAAATCCTGTAGGGTAAAGGTTTCCCCAAGAGCTGTCTCCCCCTCTCTCCTCCGGCAGACTGCAGGATAAAAACCAAAACCAAAACCAAAACGTGTGCCCTCTCCCACCACACCCAGTGAATTACCAGTGCCTGGGTTACCCTGTGCTTCCTTTGTCAGAGGCAAGGGATGAAAATAGACCTACTCACCCCTCATTCTGGTGGTGGGGAAAGAAAAATTCCATTAGATTCTGAAGCTATAACAGCAGGGCACGGGCTGTGCTTCCAGGGACACAGCCACTCTGCAGGAAGCTTTCCTTGGGGAGAAAGGGTCGGGAGTTGCTGTGCTGTGGTGGTTCAGTGCTGATCCGTGTCCCTCCTGGAGCCCTTTGGAGCAGCTCTGTCTGTCCCTTCGGGCTCCTGGCTCAGGAGTGTGCAGAGGATACCTGCCTGATCCTTGGGTGCTGTGCTGGGGGTGGCCGGGTGTGTGTCCTCCAGGTTAGGAGCTGTTCTAATCACAGCAAACTCTCTTTCTCCCTCTGTGAGACTGTTTTTCCTGCTGCCCTTTGGAGTGGAGTGTTCTGACAGTGCCAAGTGGGGTGTCACTATTGCAGTGCTGCCCCCCGGGCCTCACAGGGGTGTTTTCCATGTGCAGAAGACCCTTTCTGAACCAGCTGTTCCCCAGCGCCGTGGGCAGGTTGGAGCTGGGGCAGTGGCTGTACAGCCCCCGGGGTGGATGGGTTTATTCTGCTTCAGAGAAATCCTGGCTCTCATTGCAGAAAGTCTCATTTTAAAATTCTGCTCCTGAAGGGTTTTAGGCAGGATCCAGAGGCTCCCACTGGAGCTGTGGCCCACAGCAGTCCTGGCTGAATAAATAAAACCTTTGCCTTTGCTCCAGTCACATCCCTTTAACTCCCCATTTTGACTTGTGCTGGACCATCCTAATCTGTGCCCTAGTCCAGTTTTTCCCTTTGTGTTGCCAAGACCATTTTCTCCTTCACTGTGAACCAAAGGTACTTTAAAAATGGGTTTCCAAGACTTAAATGACATCATTCCCTGGTGTAGTGCAGAGAATGAAGTGCCAGCCTGTTTTCCAGATTTCTCAGATGTTCCAAAGACAAAGGGGAGGGAGTGCATGGCATAACTTGCTGCCTCTGTCCCTGTGCATCTCAATCCGTGCACATTTGCAGTGTTTGATTAAGGCAGGACTCGCTGTGTTGCTTTAGTGCCCAGCTGTATAAACAGGGCATTAGGCTCATTTCAGAGCTGGAGCTGCAGTGTCCTTGCAAATGAATCCCTGTGCTTGGGTTTCACACAGAGAAACTGGATCTCCTGGATTTAAAGGGCTTTTTGGTTGGAGAGAAAGTGAGAGAATTGATTCCACGTGGGAGGTTTCCACGGGGCAGGGGCTGGCTCTTCAGCAGGGCAGTAGCTGCCTTTATGTGGCAGGAGGACAGGCAGAGCCAGTGCTGGCTTGGGATGTTTATCCCTGTAATCCTGGCCCTTTTTGGGAGAGGTGGAGTTGTGTTCTTCCACTAACAAAATCTTCCTTTAGGGTCAGAAGAAATAATGTGTAGTTCTTGAGACAGTCCTTGCAGAGTGGAAGGGCTGGGCATAGTAGGAATTCTCTCTCTTCTCTCCATCTGAATAGTCACAGTGGGAGATTTATTCCCAGGAAAACATACTGGAGTAGGGCAGGATATGGGCAGAGGGTTTGAGTGCCCCTGCTCTCCCTTCTGAGCTTTTCTCTGGGCAGGGAACTTTCTCTCCCAGCTGCGAGGAAGGGGTGATGGAGAAGGTGCCTGTGGAGATGGTGTGTGCTGAGCCCCGAGGGCTGTGGGGGCAAACAGGAGCCTTCCTTTCCTTCTGTGCTGCCTCTGGCATGAGGAGCAGAGCTGCCCTGGCCACCCCCTCGTGCCCCTGAGGGTGGCAGTGGCAGTGCCCGTGTGCAGGGATGAGAGGAGCTCCTCCTGATGCTGGGAGGGATCAGCTCCCCCAGCCCTGGTGGGCTGGGCAGGTGCTGCTCTGCAGGCAGGGCAGGCTCAGTGCTGCAGCTCTGCCTTGCCCTCTGGGCAAAACTGCCTGCTCTGGATGGAGCAGAGAGCAGGGCTGTTGCCCCCAAGCCCAGGCACAGCTGTGGGTGCAGTACAGGCAGGATCAGCCCTTCTGATCCTAAAGGGACCCCGGGGTCCAGCAGGACCAGCCGTGTTCCCCCATCGCCACAGCGACCCCTGCACATCTGACCTGCTTTGAAACTACCCTTCCCATGCCCTTATTCCAGCCCTGGGCCTTCTGAGCTCAGCTTTTACTTCAGAAATGTTTGTGATTTGGAGTTTTTTTCCCCTCTCTCTGAAAACCAAAGGGAGTGATCAGGGGTTTTCTGGCTCTCCTCACCCCGTGGCAGGGGCTGGCTCAGCTCTCCAGGCTGTACCCCAGGGATGGTGCACACATTGGTTTCCTGCCCATGGCACTGCTGCTGACACAGCTTCAGCCCTGCAGTTCCCAGGCCTTTGAAATGCAGAGGGACAGCAGCTTTCATCCCCCCCCCCGGGCAATCCCAGGCTCAGCCCTTGGGAGTTAAACACCCTGTCCTTGTGGTCTTGCGCGGCTTTCTCTGGAGCCTTGGTGGAAAGCCCTGATGCAGCTAAAGGGATTGCAGCCACCTGGTTGTAAAACTGACTGAAAATGCCTTATTATTAAAAAAAAAATCAAATAGAATTTTGGAAGAATCCCCTCTAGCAGCCCCAAAGCTTTGGTGACTGAGGATTTTTGTCCCTGGAAACCCCTGCTCTGTCATCCGTGCTGGGGTTGGTTCTGCTCCTCCTCCAACCACCTCTCCCCGTTCTCCTTTCCAGCCACGAGTTCGACTCAGAGCAGATTCCCGACCTGACCAAGGACATCTACATCCAGGACATCCACTGTGTGGGCTCCCTGTGCAAGCTCTACTTCAGGGAGCTCCCCAACCCCCTGCTCACCTACCAGCTCTACGAGAAGTTCTCGGTGAGTCCAGGGCAAGTGAGAACCGCTTCCATTCCAATGGGACTGCAGGTAGAGCAGAGGAACACTGAGAGGACCCCATAGCAGGACCCACCTGCCTTCCACACACCTTCCCCTGCCTGCTTTTGCTTGATTTAAGGCTTTTAGAGCAACCTGAAGAGCCCACCTCCAAAATCACCAGCTGAGAGCAACTGGGTCTGTGCTGCCCCACACACCAGATCCCCATCCTGCCATCCCACGAGGCAGTGCAGGAGACTCCAGGGAGTTGGAGGCACCTTTGGTGTTGCCCTTTAGGTCACTCCCAAGTGCTTTTGTCCCCTGTGCCACAGTGGGTGGATTCCACTGCCCCAGGGGAACTAACAGCAGTTCCCTGATGGTTTGCCATCACCCTCTGCAAGGACCCCTGTCCAGTTAAGCCATAAAGTGTCCCAGATCATGACTTCCTCGGCCCCCTCACACGTCCCCAAGACAGACCCCTCACCAGGGGAGGGAAGAGCAGCAAAGTTCTCCTCAGTGCCGGAGAAGAGGCCACGAGGAGCAGGGGGAGGCTTGGAGGTTCTCTTGCAGCTGAATCCCTCCCTTCCAGGATGCTGTTTCTGCTGCTACGGACGAGGAGAGGCTGGTGAAGATCCACGATGTCATCCAGCAGCTGCCCCCTCCCCACTACAGGTGAGAGCTTTCCTCTGCTGGAATTTTTGGAGGGGGATGGCAGGATTCCAGCTGCCCTCTTGGGATGTGTTTCTGCATGTTGAAATGGCTGTGTCAAGCTGGTTTATATTTTCATCAGCTCCTTGCCCAACACTCGGTGCTGTACATGGTCTCATTTGACTTCCTTGGCAACTCTGGATAGGAGGGAAATGCAACCTTGCTATAAGTAGTTTTATTGCTGGGAGGGCACAAAACCAGCTCTGGGAGTGATACTTTAAAAAAGTGAAATATAGCCAGAAAATAATCATCTTTTTTCTCTTTTTTTAAGATGAATTTCTTAATTCATCTTTTCCCTCTCCCAACAATAATAGTAACTGGCAAATAATAACAGTTCTCTGTTAGAATAACTGGTGTAATTAATTATATTGGTGTTCTGTATTAGAATAACTAATAGGGTGTTGAAAAATCACCAGTCATAGTACTAGATTCAAACTAATTCATATTAATCTGTACTGTATGATGATGAGTCTTGACTAAGAATAACAACATCTTAACAGTCATTAGTATTAAAAATTGTGGCAGGCTGTGGTAAAAAGGCATCAGACAAATTGGTGTGGTGATTGGTTTTAATAACTACACATAATACTCTATGTTAATGAGAGTTTCAAGAATATTAGTTACTATTAATAACTAACGCTGCATTTATAATCACAATTGATTATTGTAATATATGTTAATTTGCAGGACTAGTTAGAATTCTGTACCCTCAGTGCTGCAGATGGCCAGTTGTAACACACAGATAATTATTGATAATTATTTCAATTCTAATTTATGCTAACGAATATTTAAATTTCAGATCTTGGGATAAATGGTGATTAGCTGGACAACTACAGTGCTGCACCTGAGTGCTATAAATAACTAATTACAGTGGTTAACTAGGATTTAACTAATTGTTGTAAGCTACCTCTGTGTGCTGCCTGCCCATTAAATAGCACTGGCTGCTCAGTGGAGCAGCTGGTACTTTGGTAACTAATTGCAGTATTTATTTGTGTTAATGAAGGGGGCATGGCCTTCTCAAAAGTAAACTCACCTCCTTTGTTTCCAGTTTGTTCCCTGTTTCTCCAGAGCTTTGCACCTTTTCCCTAAAATGACTTTTCCTGTATGTGCTGATTAAACTGGTGCTGGTGCCTGTGGAGAGGAGGCACAGCCAGGCCCAGGAATGCTGCTCCCTTCCCAAGATTTTCCTGAAAAAAGGAAAACCACTTTATTTTTCTGCTACTCAGCTGCAGGCAGAAGATGTCAGTTTTGTTCCCAGCCAGAACCATCTGTCTTCCCTTCAAGGCTTGTCCGTTTGTGGAATTCTGAGCCCCAAAACACCCCCCTGTGCTCCACCCCCCTTCCCAAACCTGAAGATAGAGAAATCAGGGCTGCTGCCAAGCACTGAGGATGGATCAGCATTTTCAGTGCCACCTCCTGCTCCTCCCCAGAGGGAACCACAGTGTTTAATGCATAAATATTTATTAATATATAAATACATATTTTTTGATGGGAGCACAACCCTCTGAAGTTTAAACCTTGTGTCTGCCTCACCCACCCCTAACAGATCTGCAGTTTCATCAGCAGAACTCGGGTACAGTTTGCTGGTGTTTGATATGCTGGGGTGTCTGAATAAATATTCCCCCTCATCCCAGGACTGCCATTCCACATCCTTCCCCCTGAGCACCTCCCCAGGGTTGTCACACACCTGCCAGGAGGGTGTTTCTGGGGCTGTATTTTTGGGGCTGTGTTTTTCTTGGGGCTGGACACACCAGGAGGGAGTCCCGCCCCTGTTGTTGTTTGCTGAGCACTCCCCATGGTCTTGGGGACAGTTCAGCCTTTCCTTCTGGGAGCTGTCAGAGCAGAAGGGAATAATGAGCTGGCTTTGCTCTGGGCTCCCAGCCTGGCTTTGCTCAGTGGTGCTGAACATTTGCCTCTCTCCTGTTTTCCAGGACACTGGAGTTCCTAATGAGGCACTTGGCTCGTCTGGCTGAATACTGCTCCATCACAAACATGCACACCAAGAACCTGGCCATTGTCTGGGCTCCCAACCTCCTCAGGTACTCCAGGCTTTCCCCACTTGGTGTTTTCCCATTTCTATGTTTATAAAATATACCCACTCTCTGGAAAATCCTGACTCCCAGCAGCTGGAAAGAGCTCTTCCTTTTCTCATCCTCCTGTAAAACATGGGAAAATACTCTAAGGATTTGAGAGCAACTGGCAGGTTCCTGAGCTAGTGGTGTAAAACAGCCCCCACCCCAAAACCACCCCATATATTCTGGCTCACATGACCCAGTTCCACTGACTGCAGGTCAGCCAGTATGGGCAAGGAAGAATTCCCTCGACCCTCTTTTCTGGAGGGTAATTTCCCCACTCCTGGTTAGATGAGACCAGTGTGCCCTTTATCATCCTGGGAAATTTCTTCAGTGGCATCACTGATTTCCCACTGCAGAAGTCACTGGAGACTAATTTGACAACTTCTGGCTTCGAGAATTCCAGCTTACTGAAATGATCTTGCATAAATCTGTCCCTTGAAATTTATTTTGAATGTGCACAATAGGGTAGTTTAAAATTAATGGTGTCATTTAAAAATGTTGCTTTAAAAGAAAAGAAAATATCACCCTGGGTTTTATTGTATTGATTTCTGAACTGCTTTTGTTACCAGCCTGAGAAATCTGAGTGTGCAGTTCATCACAGAATCCCAGAATGATTTGGGTTGGGAGGAACCTTAAAGATCACCCAGTCCCACCCCGTGCCATGGGCAGGGAACACCTTCCACTCTCCTAGGTCGCTCCAAGCCCTGCCCAGCCTGGCCTTGGACACTTCCAGCTCACACAGGTGAGCTCCTCTGCCCCTTCTGGCAGTTCCCCCCAGGCGGTCGAGTGACGTCCTGTTTGAGCTTCCCTCGGTGAATCTGGGGGCACTTGCAGAGCGGGATCAGTTGGAGACATTCCCTGCTCCAGGAAAAATCCCACCAGAGGCCACAGTGAGGTTCATCCTGTGCCAGTCAGGGCACCTGGACGTGAGGTACGAGCTCCCCATTCGGGGTGCTCCATCCACGGACCTCGAGCCAGACCCACCTCACACCTTTTTCCCTTCTAGCCCGGCCTTCCTCTTGTGTTGTTTTATGGAATAAACCCCCTCTAACCCAGGGAGGTTCTAGAGAGCTCCGTTCATTCCCGGCCCGGGCACACGGAGGGTCGCTCTTCCAAAAACATGGCCCTGGTTGAGTTACCAAAGGGTTTATATGCAACTGAGTTATACATATTCATTTGTCTTTTATGCATAAACATGATTTCCTTAGAGAAGGCGGGGTTATTCTAATGAGCCTCAGGAACTGATTTCCATTCTCTCCACCCCGTGCTGCTGCTCCTTGCCCGGGTGCTGTTCCTCCTGGGAATTCAGGGTGGGGGTCCCTGGGGGTCTTTAGGGATGAAGTAAAGTGTCTTCCTCCTGTGAACTCTTTACCTTTTGCTCCAAACTGATCCAAACCAGTCTTGTTGGCAACTGTAACTGGTCTAATTGGACTTATCTTGTTCTTTTGACATGTTTTCTGATTTATCATGGGGTATCCTGGCTGTTTTAATTGGTCCAAGAAGTCCTGGGCCTCTTGGCATGGCCCCTTTCAAGGACCCTGTGTGAGTTTTGCTGCAGTGAATTTCATACTATTAATCAAATTCCATGATAAGTATAAAAGCAGAGAAAATAAGCATCATGGTAAACCCTGGGTAAATAAGCATAAACAAAATAGGCATAAACAAAATGAGCACAAGCAAACAAAATAAGCATCATAAGCCCTGAGTGAAATAAACACAGGCTCCCCTTCCCCCTCATCAGTGTCAGCCAAACCTCTGCCTTTGACCCCTCCAGTCGGTGCCATCCCGTGTGTGGCACCGAGCTGGGGGTCCAGCTGTGGCTCCAGCCCCCCCTGCTCCACGTGCCCCTCTCTTGCAGGTCCAAGCAGATCGAGTCCGCCTGCTTCAGCGGCACAGCCGCCTTCATGGAGGTGCGCATCCAGTCGGTGGTGGTGGAGTTCATCCTCAACCACGTCGATGTTCTCTTCAGCTCCAAGCTCAGCTCGGTCATCCGGGACGGGGCAGGTGCGTTGTGGGGCTCATTTACTGATGGTGCCCATTTGATGGGGGTGCAAACAGAGACATTTATTGAAACTAAAACATACAGGTTCAGCAAATGAATGTTCATCTCAGGGTTTGACTTATGCTAAATATGGGAGAAGATGTTACAACTAGGGGATAACATTGGGAGGAGGCTTTATAACTAGGAGATAACACACTACTATGGAGAGACATGGTAATGGACACAAGTTAGAAAACACAATGAAGTCTTCATCCAGGTTCAGGGTGTATCCACAAAATTGAGGCAGCTTCAAACATCTTGGAGACAGGGAGGCGACAGAGATTCACAGGTTTTTAGCTGTCAAGAGATGTCCATTCAGGGTTCTCCCAAGGTTTCCTCGACATCCCTGTTAACTCCTTTGTTGCCAAGCAGTTTTGTATTCCAACAGTGCTGGAGTCCCCAGGGACCTTTGGGGTTTGTGGGCAGTCTGACCTGGGGGACACCTTTCCAGGGCTGTGAGGGCAGAGCCCCATAGATCAGGCCTGGGTTAAGAACTTGCTGTCAGTGCCTTTGTTAGAAAGCAAGGGCAGAATCCCAGAAGCAGCTGGGTTGGAAAAGACCCCTGAGATCATCAAGTCCAACCTCTGACCCAACACCACCAGACCATGGAACTGAGGGCCACATCCAGTCTCTGCTTAAACACCTCCAGGGATGGTGACTCCACCACCTCCCTGGGCAGCCCATTCCAGTGCCCAACCACCCTTTCTGTGAAGGATTTCTTCCCAGTGTTCAACCTAAACCTGCCCTGGTGCAGCTCAAGACTGTCCTCTTGTCCTACTCCTGGTTGCCTGGGAGAAGAGGCCGACAGGACACCCCTGTCCCTGATACAGGAGGGCACAGAGTAATGTTTGGCTGCTGCTTTTGTGTCCCACCACTGAGAAACTGAAGGAATCACTTAAATCTTTGTCCCCCCTGCTCCCTCTCCTTTTAAAGCCACCACCATTGATGCTTCTGCATACTTACCCCTTGGAGCTCCCTTTGCCTTCATCCATGCCCTTAGAACACAAGTAGAAATGAAGGATTTAAAGCAAGCACGCTGTGTTCAGTGATGTTGATGCTGAGGAACTTAGTCATGCTCTAAATAGGGGTTATTTTGACATCTGCTGTGCTGGTTCTTCCTTCTGCACAGCCTGGGTGGGTTCCTGAGCAGGGCTGACCAGCCACACAGCTCAGGCTGGTGTTGCTTAGGATGGAGAATAAACCATAACACATTTGTGCCCAACCCTGGGGCACCTGAACCACAGCCTTGGAACCTACAAATTCCCGTGGGTAACTAAGACCATGTCCCTGTTCCGTGGAAAAGGAGCAGAGTTACACCAGGAAGAAGGTTTCCTCTGCCTGTTTAGATCCACAAATGGGGCCACCTCAAGCTGTTCTGCTCCTAAGCAGCATTAAGGGTGCACCATCTGCCTTGACAATCTGCCCTTCCCAAGGAGCATGCAGGGCCCATGCAGAGAGCTGCTCTTCCACTGTACTGGCTGCTCCCCTCTTTTAAACAAGCCATATTTCTACTCAGGAGAGCAGAGTTGCTCCAAGTCCACCTTGAGTTCCTCCTGGAAGGGAATTCTAAGTGAGCAGGAGCCCGAGTTTGGCTGAGCAGGGCCAGCCCCCACCAGGCTGGCTCTGCCAGGGGAAGATAAGCATGCACAGAATCCCAACCAGATGATTATCCAGGCTTAGAATGTAAATTCAGCTAATTGTTTAATGATTTGGTCACTCACATTCGGTGGGCTTGGACGCCAGACTGGCAGGGAGAAGGGTCAGGCTATTTGGCAGCATGTTTAGCAGGAATGCTGAACTCCAGCACAGCTTCAGGAGCCTCTGGGACTGAGCACAGCTCCTGCAGCCACCTGCAAGAGGTGCTGCCAAGGCTGTGTTAACCCACAGATCACCCTGGGCAGCATTTCCAGCTCACACAGAGCCAGTCTCCTGGGCACACCTCCCTCAGGGACCATGGCAAGGGAACCAGCCAGGATGTTCTGCCGTGGCACGTTTGCCCCACACCCCGAGCTGCTCTGGGAACAGCCCCATAAACACTTGGACAATAAGCAATGGCCACAAAGGAGAGCTGCTGGGATCTCCTCTGCACTGACGCTGACAGCAGCAACAGCAGCTGCTTTCACAAAGCCTCCCATGTTCATCCCAGGCACAAGGGCAGGGCACAGGGCAGGTTGTTTGCTGGGTGCATCTGCACAGGGCTTTGGAGCAGCTTCAGTCACACATGGCATTTCCTCTTACAACCTGGGAACGACCCAGCCAGGCTTTGTACAAAGAAAAAAACATCCTTTTCTTTCTGTACAGATGAAGCTGAAGTAAAGTGTGTCAGAGAGGTTCAAGGGGAGTATGTCACAAAGCTTTCTAATCCACCTGCTTCCCTCTGCCTTTTGTTTTTCTAACCCAGCAGGCTACTCAGTGAGAGATTCTTGTTGTCACAAGCACATCCCTGACCACATTTTGCCCACGTCTTCCAGTGGCTGGGATAACAAAGGTTCAGAGAAACACGGCACCTCCCTAAACACACAGGGCTGAGCTTTGATCTCTGCACTGCTGCTTCTCACTCCCCCTGTTCCCCGTGGTTTTCCCTTTGCAGGGCACAGCTCTCTGTCCCGGCCCAAGTCTCTGCTGGTGTCCTCTCCCTCCACGAAGCTGCTGACCCTGGAGGAGGCACAGGCACGGACACAGGCCCAGATCAACTCTCCCATCGTGCCAGACAGCAAGTACATAGAAGTGGGAGAGGGTCCAGCAGCCTTGCAGGGGAAATTCCACACAGTCATAGACTTCCCATCGGAAAGGTAGGCATGAATTCCTCCCCAGCACGGGTTTGTTTGGAATACAGCAAGCACTTGCTGATACTGAGGCTCGTCAGATGACAAGTGTTGTAGCTGTTTTTCCACCTGTTTGAGCTCTGTGAGTATTCAGCTTTTTATCAGTGGACTCATGGACTTCATTTACATGTGCACCACTCCCTTCTTTTTAGCAGGGTTGTCATGAAAGGTATAAATCCATGATGGGTGTGATACATAGAGGTGACTGCACTAGTCACACAGAAAGAGGGGTGAGCAGAGTGACCACGTGGAGACATTGGGGTTTTCCAGGTTTCAGGTCTAAGTGCCTGTGACAACTCCAGGCTCCTTCAAAGTGGAGAATTTGCACAGGCTCGATGACACTAGAAATTAAATATGGCACTGGGAGGAGATGAAGGTGATTTTACAGCACGAGTGAGAGGTGCTTTTGGGTAACTTAATGGCCGCACAGCTCTCCAGAGAGCTGGGCCACCTCCCAGCTCCAGAAAATCCATCCCTCAGCTGCTGTGCTGGACAGGCAGGAGCCTTTGCTGACCTGCTCTGCCCCTGCTTGGCAGAGCCGGGTGGAATTTACCCAGCAGGACTTCAGGAATGAAAACATCCTCAGCTGTTGGGAAGAGGGAGTTTCTAAGCAGAAAGCAGGGAGTGCTGAGGGTCCCACGTGCAGCTTCCCCCTCCAACCACATGCTGTGTTTTTCCATCCCAGGAAGAGGCCTCCCAGCAAGATGAAGAAGTCCCCAGTGGGCAGCTGGCGCTCCTTCTTCAACCTGGGCAAATCCTCCTCCGTGTCCAAGCGCAAACTGCAGCGCAACCCCAGCGAGCCCTCGGAGATGAAAGCCATAGCCCTGGCAGGTGAGCTGCAGTGCCCCCAGAGCTGGGCACACATTCCTGTGCTTTTACCTCCTTCTAGCGTCCAAGCCATGCATGACACTCCAGGCAGCTGCTCTGTCCCACACGGAGCTCCGGAGCCTGGCAGAGCTCACACCTCTGCAGATTCGGAGTGACAATGTGTGGGTGCTGCTGTAATAAGTCTCAGAATAATTCCTTCTGGTTATGAAATGAGAGTACAGTTCTGGCTCCCTTTGCTGCCCTCAGAAGATTAAATTAGGGAAAGGCTCCTTCCTACAAACGCTCTCTGTACCAGTGTAATGAGAACACATCCCTTTGTAGCCAGGATACGTGGGCTGAATTCTCAGTCTCTTCCAGATACAATTTTCTGCCTTTTTACAAATTTAAAAATAGCAGCAGTGTGTTTTTGCAGTAAAACACACCACAAATCCCAAAATGTGCTCCAGTGAGAGCTTTAATCTCATCTTCTTCCAGGTCCCATTTTCAAATTATAACCCTCACACACTGTCAATGCCCTTTGGGCCTGTCCCTTGGAGACTGAAGCCATGCTTGTTTAGTGCTCATAGAACAACCTGTGTAAATGTTATTGTCTTCCCCGTTTTTGAGGGGTTTTCCTCGCTGGCAGCAGCCAGCCAGTTATCACAGGCACATCCAGAGTGTGTAAGAGGATGATGTGGGGAGTTGTTCCCCAGCCTGTCCCCTGCAGCAGGTACCATTTGGGTGGGTTACCTTTCCCAGGACTCCAAAATGAGCATCAGAAACCCAGCCCCAAAGCAAAATTACTCTCAGGGGGGTGGCATTGTTAGAAACCTGCACGTCTTTTTCCTGCCATCATCACACAACCAAATGTAAAGCACTTTCACGACTCAACCTTGCCCTGTCTGGGTTCCCTCCCTCAGGTGGACGAGGAGACAGCGGGACCCTGCGCTCGGCGAAGAGTGAGGAGTCCCTCACCTCTCTGCATGCTGTGGATGGTAAGGCAAAACCCTGCCTGCCCTTCTAACAAACGGGGACTAAAGAAGGCAGTCTGACATTCCTGGGTGCAGATATTCCACAGGGTGGGTTTTCCAGCCCTCCAGGGAAAGCTGGGCTTGCTAATTAACAAAGCTGCCCAGCACAGATGGGTGTCACAGAAATTTTCTTGGTGCCTTTGTCTCCTCGTAAGGTAAAAAACCAAACCTCTTGCTCTGGGATAGCTGGCACTGCTTCTGTTCGTTCCTTGCCACCTCCCCTCTCTATTCCAAGGCAGCATCATGAAGGAAAATGCTCTCTGAGAGAGCCTTAAGCCTGCAGCACATTTAAACTGGTTCTGCTTGTGCCCACAGCTTAGTTTCAGACTGAATCAGACCCAGAAACTGCTGCAGAAGAGTTGAACTAAAGTAAAATAAAAGAAAAATATGTATGTTTTTGTAAAACTCACATGAGAGCTCGTCCTAGAGCCACACCAAGGCAGCACGGGCCCCAAGGCTCAAGAACTCACACAGACTTCGTGCCGTGAATCAATTCAAAAAACCTTTATTCTCAGACCAAGCCTTTATAATCTGTGGCTTTTAGTTACATCATTATATGAAATGATTGGATAGCTTGAAACTGTCCCAGCTCAGGCCACCTAAGTTTCGCGGTCCATTGCTGTTAATGTTAATTAACTCCTCCTGAAAGCCCACCCCGTGATGGCTTTCTAGAGGAATTTTGGGAGTTCCAGCAGATATTCTTCTTATAGATAAGTTCCTGCCCCAAAGCTGCAAACTGCTCTCTTGAAATATGTAAACAGACCTGCTTTTCCTAGGAACTGTACAATGGATTGTTCACAGAATATTCGCAGAATATCCAATTTTCTGCATTCTGCCACATTGAACCAAACCCAATAAACAGCTACTGCTGACCACGTTCCTTTTGCATGCAGGGCTCACAAGCTGAGCCTCTTGCTTTAACCCCTCCACCAGCCTCCTGGACACCAAAGCTGTGCCATAACAACCCTCCTCGTTTGCAGGTGAATCCAAACTGTTCCGGCCCCGCAGACCCAGGTCCAGCAGCGACGCCCTCTCTGCTTCCTTCAACGGGGAGCTCCTGGGCAACATGAACCGCTGCAACTCCTACGACAACCTGCCCCACGACGACAGCGACGGCGACGAGGGGCTGGTCCACGTGCCCGCCCTCATCTCCCCCCGCTCCTCTGAGGACGTGGACCTGAGCCCCCCGGACATCGGCGTGGCCAGCCTGGACTTCGACCCCATGTCCTTCCAGTGCAGCCCCCCCCAGGCGGAGTCCGAGTGCCTGGACAGCAGCACCTCCCTGCTGGAGTCGGTCGACATCAACAAGGACAAGTCAAGCGTGCTAAAGAAGGATTTGGAATCGGGCAGCCAGTCTCAGACCCCAGGCAGTGCCACGAGCTCTGAGCCAGTGTCCCCTTTCCAGGAGAAGATGAGTCCCTTCTTTACGCTGGACCTGAGCCCCACGGAGGAGCAGCCCTGCAAAGCCCTCACCTTCTCACCCAAGATGGGCCGAAAGCCCATCAAATCTCCACCGCTGGCTGCAGAATCCACCTTCTTTGCACTGCCCAGCCGTGTGCCAGAAGCCATCGGAGCGGTGCCCATCACATCCAGGAACTCCTCTGCTGCCAGCTGGAGCAAAGGGCTGGGCATCACTGAGATCACAAACAGGTCCCCAACCCAGATGTCCTTGTCCCTGAAAAGCAGTGAAACAGGAGCAGGGGAAGGAGCCCAGCAAGAGCTGCAGCATTCCCAGCTAGTGGCTGCTGGCAAACCAGAGTTGCCAGAAGAAGGGGAGAGACCCATGCCAAGCAGTCAGACTAAGGCTGTACCCACTGGACACACTCAGCCAGGTACAGTGTATTTTCCTCCATTCTTTCTTTAAGTTCCAGAGGGAGCTGCTCCCAGAACCGCCCTCCTCTGCGTGCCTTTTAGGAGAGGGGATTTGCCCATCAGTTCTGATCACGAGTGTCCTGCAGGGCTGTGCAGATCAGTAGGGTCTTCACCTCTGCCTCCTCCCCACACCACCCAAATCTCCGATGATTTTCCATAATGCTTTATGTGCTGCTTTCCCCCCCGCCCCATCCTGTCATGTGTGAAAATCTCTAGCATGTCCTTCTCAAATCATTTCAGCCACTAAGACCATCTAAGGCTTTTTTTCTTTTTTAAATTAAAAATCTGCCAACACTCGAAGAAGGGACCTTTTCGCCTAAAACCTTTTGATCAAAATTGTTTAGGGGTATCTCATTCTCTGCTACCTCCTTCCTACCTCTCTAGAAATTCAAGAGGAGCCTTTAGACAATCTCTTGTGTGTTTTTTCCTCTTTGTGATGAACTGCTGTGCTGTTGAGCAGCGTTTGCACGTGAGACACAAGTGTTTCACCCCGGAAGGAACCGCCACTGTGAAAGCATGGAGAGCATCTATTTTTTTAATAATAGTCGTTAAGGTTAAGGTCACTCTCCGTATTGGGTAACATACAATCACTCTCTCTCTCAATTTTCCCCCCATTAGGAGCAGTTGCCCTCGACTCCCCCCAGGATCCTGTTCCCGTCAGTTCTGTGTCTCTTATCCCTCCTCCTCCTCCGAAAAACGCAGCGCGCATGCTGGCCCTAGCGTTAGCCGAGTCCGCACAGCAAGCATCCGCCCAGTCCCACAAAAGGCCAGGAGATGCTCATGCTGAAAGCACAAATAATGGCGAGGCTGAAGCTGGCACAGCTCTAGAAAAGCTCCATCTCTCTGCTGGTGCTCCAGACAAGCTCCACCTGTGCACTGCTCTGCCCGACAGCCGACTCCACTTCCAACCCGCTGCGCCCCTAGAGCAGGACTTGCAAGGTAGCGGCGCAGCCGGGGAGCAGAACCACCCGCCGGGGGCACCTGGAAGCCAGGACCCTCCTCCTCTCCACACGGGCATGCCCGGGGACGTGCCCGGCAGCAGAGAGGCAGAGCAGGAGCGGTGCAGCTTCCATGCCGGCAAGGCTGGGGACAGAGAGCCCTTCCCCGAGCGGGAGCACCCACCCCAGCCCTCTGCAGAGCCGGCTGTGGACAGAGCCCAGCTCCGGGCGTGCCTCTCTGGGGACAAGCTGCCCACCCCCAGCTGCACAGCCCAGGAGGAGCCACAGCCCCCTGCCCTGGGTGCTGCCGGGGACAGGGGCGCCCCGGGGCCGTATCTCACCACCATCCCCAGCGCGGCCGCAGAGCCCTCGCAGGGAGAGGGCACCGTGCCACGCACAGCCACGGGCGGCCAGCCCACCCCGGCACAGAGGCAGGACCACCAGGCAGCCACGGGACAAGTGCCAGCAGCCTCCAGCAAAGCTCCAAGTAACTCCAGCCAGGTAGGTTCTCACTCGAGCAGCGGTTGAGCTTTGGGGAGATCTGTCCCCTTCCCAACCCAAAAAAGGGGGGATTCCCAGGTTTGGGC
Source organism: Formicarius rufipectus (assembly GCA_013399695.1). Taxonomy (NCBI): domain Eukaryota; kingdom Metazoa; phylum Chordata; class Aves; order Passeriformes; family Formicariidae; genus Formicarius; species Formicarius rufipectus. The sequence goes on from VXAU01001397.1 coordinate 60,925, forward strand.
ACTGGGGAAATGTTTGAACCTGTTGCTCTAAAGAGGCTCCCCTTCCTGCAGTTGGGCTTTTGCAGAACACACCAGTTGTGAGGGGTTCACACTGCTGTAGTTACAGTGCAGGCACAGGAGATGCTGTGTTTGCTAAGTGAACATCACAACGTGCCCACTTGTCTTGGTTTTAAGGAAAGAAAGTGTCTGTGGTGGGGAGTGGCACAGGGAGTGCTGGTTCTGAAGGGGCCAGGAACAGGAATTTTTGCATCTTCTGATAATATCCTCTTCCAACATGCTGTTTGACATCTTGATGAACTAGCAGTAGGACAAGAAGACGTAGTCTTAAACCTCTCCTTGTGCAGCTTAGGTTGGACATCAGGGAGGGTGACTAGAAGGTGGAAGGGGCTGCCCGAGGAGATGGTGGAGTCCCCATCCCTGGAGGTGCCCAAGTAAGGACTGGACGTGGCACTCAGTGCTCTGGGCCTGGTGACAAGGTAGGGGTCAGGCAAAGGTTGAACTTGATGATCTCTGAGGTCTTTTCCTCAGTGATTCTGTGGTTCTGTTTAACAGAGCAGGTCAGATTCTTTGTGCTGGGGTTTCTTGTGCAGTGTTCCCTCAGCAATCCAAAGCAGCTCATCCCCGTGGAGCGTGTCCAGCTGCAACCTGGCCTAAGCTCCATAGCCACACTTGGGGCAGGGATTTCTGCTCTGTTACAGTGTTTGATCTGCTCACCAGGGCTAAACCCAGGCACGTGTTCAGGAGGATGACATATCTAAAAGCAGAGCACCTAACAAAACACTGGGGGCACTGGGGAAGCGTTTGGATCTGTTGCTCTAAAGGCACAGCCATGTCCTCCCCTTCCTGCAGTTTGGCACCAGCTGTGACGGGTCCACGGTGCCCTTGCCGAGAGGGGGACCCTGCACACCTCTCCTTGCAGGCACAGTCCGGGCACGGGGGCTCTGAAATCAGGCTGATCCCTCCAAGTGTCTGCGGCATTTCAGCTACAGGTCTGGAGTGGGGAGAGCCACCCGTGCCTGACTTCTGCTTCCCTCGCTGCAGGTGTGGAGCTCTGCTACACCCGAGAAGCCCCCGGAGCCCGCGCCCGGCTTCATCCCAGAGGGCAGTTCCACGACCCGTGTCTCCTCCTCCTCCTCCGTGCCCGGGGGCCCACAGAGCCACGTGGAGAAGCCCCGGGAGCCCACGCGGGCGCCGCCGCTGCACCTGCGCTCCGAGTCCGTCCCCACTCACCCCTCCTACGGCTTCGCGCCGCCGGCGCCGCCCGTCAGAACACTGGAGAGCAAGATCGCTGCGGCCATGCACTCCGGCAACGCGGACACCATCAACAACGCCACCTACCACGCCTTCCTGGCCTCCTCCATGCTGGCCTCCTCCGTGGAGGAAGCTCTGCTGCCACCGCCACCGCCGCCGCCGCCCAAGCACGCCGTGTACGTGCCGCCCCCCAAGCCGGAGAGCATCCCAGAGCCGCCGGGGCCGGACGCGTACCTGCACGCCAAGCCGGCCTCCGTGCACACCTACAGAGCCGACAGCGTGCCCCCACACGTGTACCACGGCAAGCCCGAGCCCCACCAGGCTTACCCCCCACGCTCGGAGCCCCCCGGCCCGGCGGGCACGCGCTA
>VXAU01001397.1:82970-102627 GCA_013399695.1 Formicarius rufipectus
GGGGTGGGCAGGAGAAGGCAAGGATGGCCAGGAGAAGGCAGGGATGGGCAGGAGAAGGCAGGGGTGACCAGAAGAAGGCAGAGCTGCCAGGGCCAGGCAGGAAGGGCAGCACAGCTCCCTGGCAGCCTCGGGTGGGTGATGCCCCATCCCTTTGTCCCACCTCCCCGTGGTTGCACAGGGAAGCTCCTTCCTACAGGACACTTTTCAAAGCAGCAGCAGCAGCAGCAAATATTGAAGGTATTACACAGCAATGCACTGAGCTGGAAAGAGATGTTATGGAGGGAGTTTTATCAAGATAAGATAAGCAGCAGCTCGGCCTCAGAGACAGACACCGGTCAGAAAATGTGATTTGTTTGGCTCCCTGGAGCTGATTTATATTTGGTGCAAGAACAAACCCAAACATATATATAAATATCTGAGACAGATGCCATCGTGTCCTCTGGAAGGGGAAGCACACCTAGAAACACAGTGGTTAGCAAGGTTTAAGCTTCAGTGTGGCAAAAAAACCCAAACAAAGCCATTCCAAGCCTTACTTCTGGCCTGATCCAAAAATTCACGGCAGGGAATCATTTTGGAAGACAGGAGCCCCAGAGATCATTAAGTTGTGACAAGTTTTATGGAAAGAGCAGCCAGGCAGAGGGCAAGAAAGAAAGCCCAGCAGCAGCCCTTGCACAGAGGCTCTCAGAGGAGGCAGATGTTCCTCAGGTCCCTCTGGAAGCTGCAGGAGCAGCTCCTGGAGGCTCCTGCCACCCCTCACGTCCAGAGCCTTGCACAGATGCAGCTGAGTCCTGAACAGCAATTAAACTTGAACCTACACTAGAAACTTAATGAACTAGCTCAGCTTTTGAAGTGATTTGCAGTTGAAGGAGCTGTTGTTTCCCAGCACAAACAAGGCCACAGGTCAAGTGCAGCTGTTCCATCAAATAGAGGCTGGGGAAGAAATAAAACAAGTGTCTGAGTGAAGACAATTATTACTTTTACCTCCTTCTGTTCACAAATGGACTGGGGCAACTTCGAGCTTCCCTGAGCCTATTTCTGATGGGAAACTTGTAGGATTATTCCTGCAAATAATTAGTTATTGATCCCTAAGTTTGCTTAGGGAAAAGCTCTCATAAGGAAGTCAATCTGTTATTCAAACCACATTTGTTTGGGGATTTGTGGCACCGGAGCCACATTTTTGGTCTCCTCCTGATAAAGCACAACTTCAGGTTTATGGGGGAGGGAGGTGTTTGAAATCCCGTTTTTCAGAATCAAACCTTTTTTGTCTCTTCTTCTTCCAAGAAATGCTTTTCTCCATTATTTGCTTAAAAGGTTTTGAATTTTTCTTGGCAAAAAAAAGAAAAAAACCCAAACCAAACAGGCAGTTATTTTATTAATATTCTAGGAACATTTTCCCAGCATTTAGATGCTCTAACAAATAACAACAGCATTAAGTGAGACTTTGAATTCCTCTCAGAACACGGGGGCAAACCCAGATGCACAAATGTGGGCACAGAGCTTTAACCTCTGCTCAGCTTCCTGCTGCTTATCACGACAGACACAGCTCTGATCACCCCCAAAACACCTTTTATCACACCCCCCTCCAGATTTCACCCAGTCAGGCCATACAATCTTTTCCCAGTGTCAGGACCTGGCAAGGGGCTGGAATTCTTCAATCCAGGTCAAGAAAAAAATGCCCCCCTGATGCTCTCAAGGTCAGTATTCACCAGGGAAGAGGCTGAGCCCTCTCCACAACCTCTTTCCTTAGGTCCTTTTCCCCAGAGAGAGGGGAATTGACACTTTTCTCCTGTCCCCATCTTCCAGAAGCATTTCTTGCCTTCTGATTTGAGTGCTGGGTGGACTGAGGCACTCGCAGAAAAGCAGAGCAGACTTTGAGTCTGCAGTAATTAGAGGCAAAAACGAAGCAAATTAGCTCTCCAACTGTTTCATGCTTCCCTGGGCTTTGCCTGAAAAGGCTGCCTGTGCCTGATATCAGACTTTTTACAGGAGAAAAATGAAGTGTCTGGGGGTGCAGCAGCTTGAGAGAGCGCTCAGCACATCTGTGTGCTCACACATGGCCAGGCACACACAGGTCGTGGCTGCAAGGCAGGAAGCAAAGGGAGCAGCTGGGACTGGCACAGTCCCCAGTGCCAGGGAGGGCTGGGGAGGTCACAGCACAGGATCATGGAATGTCCTGAGCTGGGACACACCAGGGTCAAACCCAACCTCTGGCCCTGCACAGACACTCCAACAATCCCACCCTGTCCCTGAGAGTGTTGTCCAAACACTCCTCCCGGAGCTCTGGCAGCCTCGGGGCTGTGCCCACTGCCCTGGGGAGCCTGGGCAGTGCCCACTGTTCTAAATGACCACCCGGAATGACCAAGTCACTCAGCAAAAAAGGGTCGTTTTAATTGTGTAGGTAATGAAAATTACAGAGTAAACAAAAAGGCAGCGCTGGGTGTCCCACAGAGTCACCACTCTGTCAGTAACACTCTGTTAGATCTCGCAGGCTCTGTTTATATACAGTCAAAACATCCAGATTCTTTATTTCTGGTTAAATCATTGCCTTTTAAATCTTGTCATTTGACTCTGCGTGGTGCTTCTTGGTAATCATGGGTCAGGAAGGACTCTGATATTCTTAGCTTCAATTTGCCCTAGAGAGGCTCTGTTGCTGAAGTTCCATCTCTCTCGTCTGGGGGTTCTTCCCTCCTTACCTTGCTTGGTCTGTGGCCCAATTGTGTTGAGGTACCCGGTTAATCTTCGTTTCCATTGTCTCTGTCTTGTATCAAAAGGCTGCTCAGTCATTAACTTTGGCTTTCTTCTTCTACCCCCTTTTTATATGTTAAAATCTTATGTTTGCTAAACCTTTACGGCACATTCCCCAACCCCCACATGTCCAACATTCAAAGTTTTCCCATTGAATTACATGAATTAAGCCTGTATTTCTCACACCACCACCCTCTAGGGGAAGAACCCTGCCCTGGCACCACCTAACCCTGCCCTGGCACCACCTAACCCTGCCCTGGCACAGCTCAAGCCACTGGGTGGGGTGTCCTGCCCTGCACCAGAGCAGAACACACATCCTGCCAGGAAGCTGCACAAGGGAGAATCCCAAGCAAGCCCTTGGGATTCCAAGCCTCCAGACTGGGCTGGAACTGGGAAAGGGGAGAAGAACCACAGCTACAGGAGGCACTGGTTGTGCTGAAGGAATGAAACTACTCAGCAGCCTGCTCAGTGTTGCCTCAGCCCATGTTGCCCCGAGCCAGACCGTGCCCCGTGGCAGTGCAGGGCACAGAGAGAGAGCCCAGAGCAGCCCCCAGCCAGCCCCACACTCCAGGGGATCATCACACAGCCCCACACTGGCTTGGCGTGGCTTGGCTTGGTTTGGCTCGGCTTGGCTTAGCTTGGCTTCATTTGGCTTGGCTTGGCTTGGCTTGGCTTGGTTTGGCTTGGTTTGGTTTGGTTTGGCTTGGCTTGGTTTGGCTTGGCTTGGTTTGGTTTGGGAGGGACCTTAAAGCCCACCCAGTCCCACCATGGGCAGGGACACCTCCCACTAGCCCAGGTTGTTCCAAGCCCAACCTGCCCTTGGAAATGATTCCTCATAACAATGATGAGACTCGCAGCTTTTCTTCCTGAATATAGAGGGAAAAATGTCTTTGAGGAGCATCGCCTCCACCAGCAGGAGACCCCCTGGTGCAGCAGCACTGCCAGTCCCTCCACACCTTTAGGTGAACTCTGGTTTTAAAGGTCTTGTAAAACTACCTGGCCCAGCCCTCTCCTCCCTGTCTGGACTCCTGTGATTTTAAGTGCTACTTGAGCTCCTTGACATCCCATTTCCCTGCTTATCCCCCACTCATTCTCCAGCAATTCTTCAAATTGTGTGCAACAAACCCCTCCAGAAGTGTTCCTTCAGCTGCTGCAATCATAAGGGATGCTGGTGTGAAATGATCAGCTCCAGCCCCAGCAGGGTTTGTTAATGCAAATACCCTGAACCGTCCTTAAGCCTTTGCCTCCCCTCCCTGCCACAACCCATCCCCGGCATCAAGAGCAGCTTTAGAGCTTGTTTAACAGGCCCTGCAAATCTGTATTACCACACCACGATGAAGTCAACAAAAAACTGCATTTTCAGTGCAAAGGAAGGAAATTTCTGTTTGGTCTTGGTCGGGTTTTTGATTTTTCACAGGCTTGTTGTGAAAAATAAAAGCTGGTTTTGGAGAGGCAAGAGACAAATCTGCCTCTAAGGGGACAGCCAAAGAGGAAAAGTACATTTCAAGGTACAAGAGCTCCCTTTGATGGCACAGGGTGGGATCAATAGCTGCTGGTTTTCCCTGTTCTTGCTGTCAGACCCACACGGGGGGTTTGGGGTCACTAAAGTGCTGAACACGGGAGCATCTGCACCATCAGTGGGATCCCCACTCAGGGCAGTGCTGGGACACCCCAGAGCCCAGCTGGGGACCAGTCCCAGGGCACAGATCAGCATCACAGACACGTTTCCTGCATCACTCAGCCCCACAGGCTCCTATCCCTGCTGGAAGGTTCAGCGACATGAAGGAAAACCTGACCTCAGGCACAGGCTTTGGGTTGGAAGGGACCTTAAAACCCACCTTGTTAAAGCCACAATCTGCATTTCACCAACCTCAACTGCATTTCACCAACCTCAACTGCATTTCACCAACCTCAACTGCATTTCACCAACCTCAACTGCATTTCACCAGTCATTTATCCCCACATTAGGATGAGCACAGCATCTAAACTTCAGGGAATGGGAAACACAGAATAGGAACATAATTAGTAACACATTGCAAGGTGCCTTTGCACAGGTTAAGTGCCACTATTCCACTGCCAAGGTGAGGGGACTGGGACACAGATGTCCCCAGCAGCAGAGGACAGCAGCCCTCAGGGCTCGAGATTCCCAAGGCAATGCCCAAACTTCCAAGCTACATCTGCTCTTACAAGAACAATGATTTATTTCAGTATCAACTGACCACCAAAAATCAACCCCAGAGGATTAGGAGTTGCCCATCAGTTCCCACAGCAGCTGCCAGAAACTCCTGCGACTTTCAGAAGTCACTGTGACATTCAGGAGTGTCACAACTGCCTGGAAAAAGCTCTGCTGCTGAGCAAGAAAATCACCTGGTCTGCCCCCAGCACCGACCAGGGCACATCAGAACCCCAAATTCAGAGGGTCAGGGAGTGAGAACTGACTCCCACAGCCTCTACCACTGTTCTGCACTTCCCACACTCCGAGACTGTCAAGAGGAAATCAAGTGTTTGGATTTAAAACACTCCTAATAAGAAGCTCTTAAAGAGTAGAAAATCAGTATGCAAAGCATCTCTGTGCTGCCAGTGGAACAGCACAGAGCAAACTGAGAGTGAAGAGTCTCAGCCTTCACTTAAGCAGCATCCTGGCTGCTCCTGGGGAGGTGGCACTTCACAATCTCCAGCACACTTCTAAGACCTGCCCTGCTGCAGACCCTGTGAAATTGGTTGTGCTCAAAGTCTGGCAGTGCAGGAGGCAGCTGCAAAACCCACAGGATCCCACTGCTCTGCCCCACACAGGCCTGTCACCAGTGGGTTCTTCCACCTCCTCTTCTTCTGCCCATATTAATGCCCTTCATCATCACAAGGATTCCTGCCCAGTGCCAAAACTCAATTTTACACTCTTTACTTTAATGACCCCATTTGTCATCCCTGCATGTGCTCCTGCCCCTGGGGTTCTGCTGCCACCAGGTCTCATTTACAGTTTGCTCTTTCATTATTATTTTTAAAGATTAAATTGCCTTCATTTGAAGGCAAACAGGCTGGGAACTCCCACAGCCCAGAGGACACCGAGATACATTTGATCCGTTCATTTTGGGGTTGTGTCCATCTCAGTCCCCACAGACTGTCCCATCCACACCCCACTGCACCATCCATTTATTGCCATTATTATTCCTTTTAATCCTTGCAAAATACACTGGCTAGGGAATTCGAATATTGCCATCACATGAAGCTGTGGGAAGGATTTTAACTCTTTTTTGAAGGGAGGAAGGATAAGAGTGGGATCTTTTCCTTCATTTGTCTGTGTAAACCACATTTTTTTATCTCACAGCCTGACTTCTCCAGAGAGCCACATTCCTTCCTATTAGATTATATTTCTCTCTCACAGCAATCCTGCCATGCTCAGTAAAATTCAATGGTAATTAAGTCATGTAAATAGGTTAGGGAAGAGCATAATGCTTCATGTTTCATTATAGCACAGTTTAGTGCAAACAGTGCTAAAACTGCTGGCCAGGAGCCAGGGGGAGCCCCCAAAAACCCAGCACCAAACCAGCCACCTGCCCTTTGGAGGGGCTGGCACTTGGGAAATGATTTATATCTCTCAGTGTTGCAATAAAGCACTCCCCAGCTTGTTTGCAGTGCCTTTAAAAGGAGATGTTACAGCCCATTTTCCTGCCTGGGAGCCTTCCCTTCATGTCCCCATCACTCCCCCCAGCTCAGCCTCCAGCTGGCTGGGACGGGGGGTCCTTCCAGCACAGCCTGCTCTGCCCTCCAGTTCACCCAGCAACATTGACATACAGGGGTGTCCTCCCAGTACAACCTGCTCTGCCCCCCAGTTCACCCAGCAGCATTGACTGGGACAGGGATGCCCTCCCAGTACAACCTGCTCTGCCTCCCAGTTCACCCAGCAGCATTGACAAACAGAGGTGCCCTCCCAGTACAACCTGCTGTGCCCCCCAGTTCACCCAGCAGCATTGGCAGACAGGAATGCCCTCTCAGTACAACCTGCTGTGCCCCCCAGTTCACCCAGCAGCATTGACTGGGACAGGGGTGCCCTCTCAGTACAACCTGCTGTGCCCCCCAGTTCACCCAGCAGCATTGACTGGGACAGGGGTGCCCTCTCAGTACAACCTGCTGTGCCCCCCAGTTCACCCAGCAGCATTGACTGGGACAGGGGTGCCCTCTCAGTACAACCTGCTGTGCCCCCCAGTTCACCCAGCAGCATTGACTGGGACAGGGGTGCCCTCTCAGTACAACCTGCTGTGCCCCCCAGTTCACCCAGCAGCATTGACTGGGACAGGGGTGCCCTCTCAGTACAACCTGCTGTGCCCCCCAGTTCACCCAGCAGCATTGACTGGGACAGGGGTGCCCTCTCAGTACAACCTGCTGTGCCCCCCAGTTCACCCAGCAGCATTGACTGGGACAGGGGTGCCCTCTCAGTACAACCTGCTGTGCCCCCCAGTTCACCCAGCAGCATTGACTGGGACAGGGGTGCCCTCTCAGTACAACCTGCTGTGCCCCCCAGTTCACCCAGCAGCATTGACTGGGACAGGGGTGCCCTCTCAGTACAACCTGCTGTGCCCCCCAGTTCACCCAGCAGCATTGACTGGGACAGGGGTGCCCTCCCAGTACAACCTGCTGTGCCCCCCAGTTCACCCAGCAGCATTGGCAGACAGGGATGCCCTCTCAGTACAACCTGCTGTGCCCCCCAGTTCACCCAGCAGCATTGACTGGGACAGGGGTGCCCTCTCAGTACAACCTGCTGTGCCCCCCAGTTCACCCAGCAGCATTGGCAGACAGGGGTGCCCTCCCAGCACAACCTGCTGTGCCCCCCAGTTCCCCCAGCCCCTCTGGCAGGGCAGGCTGGTCATTGGCTGCACAGCACCTGCAAACCCCATAGAAAGCTGAGCAGAACAGATGAATTGCTTTGTGCCAGACTCTGAGTCACCACGTTACCAGTCCCTTCACTCTTCCAAAGCCCTTTTCCCAGGCTACCAGAAACTGCCTTTTAACAAAACTGACAGCAGTGAAACTTCCCTCATAACAAACTCCAAGAACTCAGAGTTATTTCAAAGTTAACAAGCACCTGTCTCATTTTCTTCAGCTCTTGCATCTTCCACAACTTCTTCTTTCCTGTTTACCTTCCATCCAAAACATTTGTTTCAGTCCCAATAAACATTATGAAAACCCTTTGCAGCGATTTCCAATATGCTGATGTGCTTCTTCAGAAGCCTTTGCAGTGAATAAATTGGTCCCAAACTAATAGTCCTTGTTATTTACACAGACACCTCCTTGCTCTTCTAAACAGACTTCAGCAGGAACATAAGGAATAACATCTTTTCCAGATATATTTGAGCCTGATAGAAATGTAAGTATTTTCTGCAGAAAAACATGCTTCAGATTTCTCATCAATATTTATATTAAAAAAACCCCACAAGACAACCTTTTCAAGTCGCTTCCAGATAATATATGATGGTAACTCAACAATAACACAATTTTGCAGGTTATGTATTATGTATAAAAGCACATAAATACTATTTACTGTCAGAGGATGAAGCTCCTGGTACGTAGGGAGAAGATGGAAGTTCTGAGAGCTCAGTCTTCCCTGGATTCCCTCAAGTGCTGCCCCGGATCATCATCACATGCAGGCGAGAGGAAAGCCAGGCTGAGGGAAAACAAACCACAACCGACAACGTTGGCCCAGCAAAAGCTTTCCGAGTGGGGTCTAAAATAATCTGCTAACAGAGAAGCAATAAAACAGCAGCAAAGCTCTTGGAAACATCAGGTGGTGCCAAAAACAGAGGCAATGATTTTAGAGACACTGAAAAATGGCTTTTAGATGTAACAATATTACTTTTCTTCTTTTCTTTTGTACTGTTTTTAGCCTTTTCTGGGGAGGACTCATGTTATTAGCATACTCTACTCTGATGCCCAAGGCTGAAAAGGACTATTTACAAGATCTCTACTAGAGGGAATTTCAAATAAAAATAACCCATTGGAAGCCCTACAGAGTTTGCATGTGAAGCAGGGGACAATTCCTATTGTTCCTTGCAGGGAAACCGAGGCACAGAGCACTGAAATCTTTCCAGAGGAGCTGCAGAGCTGGGACAGGATGCAGAGCTGGGATTCCCAGCTTGGGAAAAACCTCCAAGCTCATCGAGTCCACCCTGTGCCTGAAGCCCACCTTGTCCCCCAGCCCAGAGCACCCAGTGCCAAGTCCTTGGGCACCTCCAGGGCTGGGCACTCCAAACCAACCTGGGCAGCCCATCCCAGTGCCTGCCCACCCTTCCCATGAGGAAATTCCTCCTGCTGCCCAGAACGGGATGCAGCAGGAAAGTCCATCTCACACAACCCCAACCTTGCTGGGATCTGGATGCTTTGCCCAAGCAGCTGTGCCATGCAAAGGGTGGCAAGTTTAACAACCCCCACAGCCCTGGCATTCCCTGTCCAAAGGGTTTCTGAGCCACTTAACCAGGGAAAGGCTCTTTCCCACAGCCACGAAGCTCTCACACTTGGTGTGTTCCAACACCTTCTCGGAGGGGGTGGAGGAGGATTTGTAGTCACAGCAGGTAAACGAGCTGTGGACAGGGAACACAACTAATTTAAAGGCATGAATTATTTACACATACATTCAGGAAAGCCATCTTGCTACACAGCAGTCCCAGCAGCAGGGATTATTAATTTATAACTCAACTACAGCTACATTAAACACAATGAGGTTTCCATAAAAACTTAACTGTGGAGACACAGGAAATATTGCCTGGCCCTGCCAGGGCTCTCTGGCAAAGCCTCAGTGTTTAGCCAAAAACCTGTCACATTTCTGGGGTAAAATGCCACAACATCCACTGGATTCCAAGTGCATCCAGACAAGTCTGTCTGTCTGCAGAGCCCAGCCAAAGAAATGCACCTCTGAGTAGGATTTGCCTTTAAGCTTTTGCCAGGTTCCAAAATAGCATCACATTCCTCCCTTTAGGAACATCAGTGCCAAACTCTGGAAGAGGTAACAGGGAATGTCCCCATTTCTGCAATGTCCCTGCTGGGCCCCACTTCTCTTGATGGGAGCAAGGGGGAAAAGAGACATCCCAGAGGGAGAACAGGAGAAGCCTTTAGGGGGTGGGATGCTCAGAACAATAGGATTTGATGTGAAGCTGCAGAAACGAAGGAGGAAAGGAGAGAACACCTGAACAGAGAGTCAGGGAGAAGGAAATGGGGCATGAGCACTCCAGCAGAGTCAGAGAGGAGATTGGGGAATTCAGGCAATTCCAACAAGGAAAACCAGGCAAACAGAATGGTCCAATTCCCTCCAGAATAAGAGATGCAGATGGTAAGTCTGTCAGGACAAACCTGGTCAGCAATATCCTGGAAATGGATAGAGAAGAGGCACCTTCCTTATCCACACAAGGTGCTCCACAGCCCCACTGGGCAGCTTTAACACAGCCTGGAGCCCTGGGTGTGTGCATGACAGGCACCCAACGTGTGTCCTGCAATCCCGTGCTCTGGTTTTAGGGACACATGGCCTTTTCCCTTGGTTTTGCCAGTGTTCCACATTCCCAAATCCTGCATGTTGCTTTGTACCATCTGCAGACAAAGAGAAGCCACCACTCCGTGTGTGTTCCCAGCTTGCTGAGAAACACAAGAGCAGCAGGACTGCTCCATCCTCACCTGCTTTTGCCCCCAAGAGATGGCTGAGGCAGCAAATTAATCTCCCTACAGCAGAACATCAGCCCTCTTAAAGACTGGAAACCCTTCCCAAAGCGCTGTGAGCAGCATGAAATGATTTCACCAGCACAAGCTCCTGGCAGAGCAACTCTGCTGTGAACTCTGTGCTCGAGGTCTCAGGGCAGGGTGGATTGCCTGTCCTGGTGATTCTCAGCATTCCTGTTTTCAGGAGAAGGGTTTGGTGCTTCCTGAACACAGAAATGATCTCACCTTGGGGCCAGAGGAAAAGGCTCCCAAGGGCACTTCAGCTGCAAGGAGAAAGTACATGATCAACCCATTAAAGCAGCTTGTCCTCAAGCCCATCTCTGGCACTTGCAGGAAGGCTGTGTTTGACCTACTTAGGGATCCCCTGTGGTGCTGCAGAAACCACCAGCCAGTGACAAATCTTGGGTCAATCCCTTCCTTTGGGCTGGAGGAGCATCCTACTGGGCCAACCTAGCAACCTCCCTGTCCCCCCTCCCTTTAAAAACCTCCTTCCTCCTCATCCTGGGTCACGTTTGAGCTGCCTGCAAGTTCCTGCCAGGGCACAGTCAGTGGCACTGCTGTGATTTCCGTGGTGGCAACACCTGATCCTCCCAAAGCCCTGAAGAGGGACAGGGAAGACTGTGCCAGTGCACCAGGACAGTGAGGTGGCAGTCACAGAGCCCACACAGACAAAGAAGAATTGAAAAAAAAAACCCCAAACAAGCCCCCAAAACAACAAAGAAACTACTAATTAGCTACAAATACTGGAAAGGCAGAAAGGTTAATGATCCCAGCAGGGTGGAAATTGTCCTGTGTCAGGGGGTTTGGGCAGCATGAAAGGCAGTTTTGTACTGAATTTGGGAGGGAAGAGAAGAAACTACTTCTTCTGAGTGTCCAGAGAATCCAGTGGGACAATCAGGAGACAAAGCCTTGCAGAGGTTCTGCCCTTTAGGTGCCACAGAGGAGGAGAAACCCCCCAAGTCACCTCAATGCCAGTTCTGCCAGCAAGAAGGATCCTCTCTGCCTCCAGCATCTGCCTCCAAAAGTGCTGCACTTTCCAGCCCACCTTTTCCCTGCTGGCACAAACAGGGGCTTTGCAAGCCCTGGAGATGGTCCAGGAGCTCTGTGCCTCATTTCCCCCTCACTGGAAGGCCCAGTGGGGCAACCCCCCACTCTTTGCTCCACAAAAGAAAGGTGTGTTGAGAGCTCATCCTTGCTCCTTGGTCTCCTTGGTTTGCCTTTTACAGGACGCCAGGGGAGGAAACGAGTGGATTTCATTGCCGAGTTCTTGCTCAAGCCTGTCATGCAAACTTGGGAATTATTTTTTCATGAAAATGTCCACTTAGGAAAGAGGCAATTCACTTCTCTCTTGGGAGGAAACAGTTTCATTTAAAAACAATAAAAAGGTTAAAAAGTGCTTTCTAATGAGAGGCTGGAGTTTCTTCTAAAGTTATTAAGTATCAGCCCCGGACACACAAACATACTTTGTTATCCTCCCCAGTGCCTACACTTGCAGCAGAGAACATCCCTGACAGGCCTTTTGAGTTACCAGCCAGGAAAAAAATAAAAAGAAACTAGTCTGGCACACAATCTCTATTTGTGATTTACAGCCAGACTTCCAAAGCTTAGCCCAGGTCAGAGCTCAGCTCTGCCTTGTTCAGCAAAGGTCCTGCCTGCTGTGATTCCAGCAGAGCTGTGCCAGGGAGCAGTTGGGATGGGGGGTGTTTTAAATGACAACCTGGAATGACCAAGTCACTCAGCAAAAAAAAGGGTAGTTTTAATTATATAGGTAATGAAAATTACAGAGTAAACAGCTCTGGGTGCCCCGCAGAGTCACCACTCTGTCAGCAACACCCCGTCAGAGCTCACAGGCTCTGCTTATACATAAACACACACATTCTTTATTTCTTGTTTAATGATTGCCCTTTCAAATCTTTTTGGTAATTGTGGGTCAGGAAGGATTATGATATTCTTAGCTTAAAATTTTACTAGAGACACTCCATTGTTCAAGTTCCATCTCTCTCATGTGAGGGTGCTTCCCTCCTTATCGTGATTGGTTTGTCTCCCTGGTGTGTTGAGGTACCCGGCTTAATCTTCGTTTCCATTGTATCTATTTTGTATCAAAAGGCTGCTCAGTCATCAACTTTGGTTTGCTTCTTTTACTCCTTTTTATATGTTAAACTAAGTTCATGTCTTGCTTTTAGTTGCTGAATCTTTACGGCACATTCCCCAACGCCCACATATCCAACATTCAATGCTTTGGGAATCCCACTGAATAATTTGGCAGGCCACACAGTGTACTTTGTTATATTTTTGACACGAATTAAGCCTGTATTTCTCACAGGGCTGGATGGCGGATGGATTCAGCACGTTTCTGCTCTCTCAGAACCACTGCCAGGCTGGGGTTTTGTCTCGACAGATGTTAATCAGAGAACCAAGACAGTTCCCATGCCATGATGGTGCCAGCCCAGCCTCGGGCATTTGCAGCAGCTGATGCAGCACTGCACCAGCTGCAGGAGCATCTCTGGGAGGCAGGAAAAGTGGGAAGGGGCAGGTTGGGAAGCCCAGGGAGTGGGTGCTGCATCAGCCGTGGTGCTGCTGCGGGTCACCCACCCTGCGTGTCCCCAGCAGGGACAGGGAGGGGCTGCATCCCTCGCGCAGCACCTCGGAGGTGCCTGTGAGTGCAGCACGGGGCAGGCAAGGCTCAGTGTCCATCAGCAGTGTCCATCCTCTCTGTTCCCTTTTTGGGGATTCTTTATGCCTCGTTGGTGCTGTGTGTTGTAGGGATGCAGCCATGCAACAGTGTGGATGCTTCTCCTGGTCCTGGTCCTCCATAACCAAGGAGAAAAAGTGTGTTCCCTGCCCTTCCCCACCCCACGTGCTCCCTGAGAGACCCAGAGAAAGGACACACAGAGACCACCCCAGGGGGAGAGGAACAAAAAAGAGAGTTTATTCGTGGTCAAGGGTTTATATGGACTTTAGAGAGGTTCAAACCCACCAGTGAGTGTAGCAGTCGTGCACGGTCCCAGTTTGTGGTAGATCAAACAAGAACATTTATGTGAGGTTACAAAATACAATATATAGGTTCAACATTTAAATATTCATCTCAGGGGCTGGCTTTATGCTAAACATGGGAGGAGATAATACAACTAAGAGAGTACATTGTGGTTGCTCTGAAGGGTATTCAAGAATGTAAGGCTAGTTTATATTTAATGAACACGAAACAGAAGAAACAAAGGGACTGATAAGGAAAGTTTCTACCCGGCCTTGTGAATACACAGAAACCCACAAATCTTGTCAAATGCAGGGCTTGAAGCAGTAGATGTCTGCAGACTTGAGTCTTATCAGCCAGGGAGGTTCCTTCAACATTCTCCCAATACACTTTTTCAGGGTCTCTTTGACTTTCCAGACAGGCTTCTTGAAACTAAGATATTTTCAAATCCCACAAGTAAGAGACAAGAGGGGGGTCTGGCTCTGGGCCAACAGGAGTAAAGGAATTTGCATTCATTAGCAGAGGGATTCAGGTAACATCATGTCACAATTCTTCTTCCAGCCCCCTTAGCTCACAGGGGTGTTCTGGGAAGAAGAAACAGTGACTTGGCAAAAAAGACACTTCAAACAACATCAAAAACATCAGTTGTTAAAGCGTTATCAGTAGCTGGTTGATTCTCTTCACCAGCCCATTTTTGGCAGGACTCTTTCCACGCTATAAATTGTGAATTGATCCCGACACCTCTCTGCACCCTACAGGGCTGTTTGCTGCTCCTCCAGCTCCCATGAGGTCCTCACTTGCCTGGTTGGCACGAAGCCACCTCCCCAGAGGCTTCAGTCACTGCCCCTGTATTTATAACCACGATATCAGTGGGCTCCTCCCAAGGCTGACATCCCTTGCTATTCTGAGCTGTGCGAGAAGAGAAGGGCAGAGCTCCTGCCCCAGAGAATTCACAGTTTAAACAGGCAGGGACAAAGAGTTTGCAGCCAGGTGGACACAGGAGTATGATCTGATAACTGAATTATTGTTTGCTCCCTCAGTAACTGGCCAAAAAAAACCAAGTTTCCATAAATTTGCAATTCCAGAAATTCTGTTCAGAGCCACGGCCCCAAAGCACTGAAGGTCTGGGGGCTTTTAATGAGCCACTTGCCCCACTGTGGGTCTGTCAGCCAGAGCTGACCACAGTCCCTGTGACTGCTGCTCCCTCAGCTCCCACCAGCTGATGGAAGCTCTCCCAGCACCTCATTGCCATCTCTCCCAGCTCTGCCCCACATCCAAGGGGTTTCCTGAGGCCCTGACAGCAATTTCCCTGCTTTGACAGCAATCTCCCTGCTTCCAGGGGAAAGCTCTTGTGAGGTGTGTTGGGATGAAATGATTTAAGGGAGATGGGATAGGGTTTGTCCAGAGAGGGAGAAGCTCCAGTTCACACCCCAATGTGCACAGTGGAGGGTGATCCCTGCAGTGGGTGGGGAAGAGAATCATACGCAGACTCTGAGAATCCTGGAATGGTTTGGGTTAGAAGGAACCTTAAAGCCCATCTTATTCCACCCCCTGCTATGGGCAGGGACACCTTCCACTAGCCCAGGTTGCTCCAAGCCCTTTTCCAGCTTCACCTTGGTCACTTCCAGGGATGGGGCAGCCACAGCTTCAGGGTCTCTCAGTCTCTGTAGGCACGTGGGGCTCTGATCCTGCTGCTGGTGGGAAGCAATGGAGGTTCAGGTGATGGGGACTCACCAAACAACTTCTCTGGAGTGAGATGGAAGCACAATCCACCCACAGCCCTACAAAGCAGCTTCAGACAGGGAAAACTGAGTGCCCAGCCCCAGAGTGGACCTGCCTGACTGTGCCCAGACCTGCCTGCACTGTGACAGATTTTCATCACTGTTATTCCTCTCTGAGCAGAAATTCTAAAGGAAATAAGTGAATCCTTATTTCCCAACACTGAAAATGCCTTCAGGCATCACATCCAGAGCAATCTCCCTCGCGGCAAAAGCCTGAGTGTGGTGTGGCCCTGCCACAGTCCCTGTGGTGCTCTGGCTGGGGAGCAGGGGGTGACCTGCATGCTGAGTCTCTTGCACGAGCAGATCTGGTTTCACCACCATCCCACAGAGCCCAGCACCACGAAGCTGTGCCCTTCCCACAGCATTCCCAAGGCAATCTGCTCTGCAAAGCCAGGAGGGCTGCAGCTGCAGCTGCCTGATTCCTGGGAGCCCTGCTCCAGGCAGCTGTTCAGGGCAGAGAATTAAAGATGGGCTCCAGCTCCATAAATCAAAGAGGGAAAGACCTTGCCTAGGGGAACAAAAGGAAGAAAAAGAGATTTAAAAGCTTGCCCCGTGCTGTACAACCCTCAGACAGGTTCATTGCAGGCACAACTGTGCTTCAGAAGGAGCCTGCTGAGACTGTGCAGTGCCCTGAGAACCCGGGTGGGGAGAGGCATTGAGGCTCCAGGTGTTTGTGTGGCTCTCTGTGCTTTGCTCTGCTCTGAAACCACAGCCCTTCTCTCCTGCCTGGCCTGCTAGGGGAAAAGCAGAGGATGGAAGATCCCCAAGGAAAAGCTGTGGAGCAGAGTGGACATGACAAGCCATGACAAAATACTCAGGGAGAGCAGAGGGAGATTTTTCTCCACGGTCCAGCTACAGGAGGAGAAAGCTCAGCCGAGAACAAACCTCCAGAAATGCCTCCACCAGGAGCACTAACATTTTAGCAGCTCAGTAAAGTCACAGAGGAGCTGGGAGGGAGAGATCCCACTCCACACCAAAGGAGAAGGAGGGAGAGGAGGAGGAGGCAGTAGGTCCACGTGCATGGAAATACTTCCCAGGAACCACCACCAGTGGCCATTCCTCAGGCAGAAACCAGCACTGTGTTGGTTTGGAAGAGGCTGCAGCACAGACCTGAGACCTCTCTGCACTCACAACCTGATGTTCCAAGCAAGAAAAGCCTCTGATTTCACAGGAAATGGGGATGGTCTGGGCCCCAAACAGTCCTGAATGAGTCACCTCTAAAACAGGGAGCACAGAGGTGTCTTGCTTTTGGGGAGGCCAGAAGGATGGGTGCTTTCTTTTCACAGCACATCCTCTCCCAGAGCTGGTCAGAGCTCCTGGGATGGGATTTTCAGTCTGAGGAGGGGTGTGAGGATGGTCTGTGAAACCCTCAGACCACAGAGGGCTCTGGAGAGCAGAGAGGGAGACTGACTGACCCAGGAAGACGCCCTGCCAGGAGGTCAGGAGAGCACTGCCCTTGTCCGCTCTCAGTGATGCTCCTGTTTGCTGGTTTGCCTCCAACCCTCTCAACCTGCTCTCTCACTCTGCAGAGCTCTTTGTTAACTGTTTCCTGCTCCAGTTTCCATGGAAAACAGAAAGTCACATGCACCATCTCCCAAGAGATGACAGAAGTGCCTCTGGTCTAACAATCCCCCTGCCTTTAACAAATGAGGCCAGAAAGCAAAATCATTGAGATGCAAACCAGGGATTTCAAGTCCATCTGCTCAAGTGATGCAAAATCTCAGTATTTTAGATTAAGCAAGTGCTAAAAAATTTCCAAGGTGTTCAGATAACTCCACACTGAGGTATTCATCCCCCCACAAAAAAAGGGCAACAGGAGGCATTAAGACTGTGTATTACCTGAGTGCCTTGGGGAAATGACATATATTGTGACTTAGAGCATTTGATCTTGCTTTTCCCTGGTGACACTTGTTTGTTCCCATTATTTCTGAGGCCTGGGCCAAGGTCCCAGCTGTCACACTAGAACCTGTCTTTCCTGATGTTTTATCAATTCCCCCAGAGCTCCTCCTGGCTCTTGGATAACACCTGATCCACCAGCAGGACACCTGAGAGCACCTGAAGTCCTCCAAGCCAGTGCCTAAAGCTGTGAAGGTGTCCAGAAGGGGGATGCCTGGTGTGGGCTCTCAGCAGTGCTGTTCATTTGAAACCTGATGTTCAGCATCTTCGTGTCTCATTTTCGGTGAGAAACACGTGACTCCATCTCACTGCTCACCCGAAGGTGACACAGAAGGGAAAGTCAAACACGGTAAGTAATGTTTGCAAACCAGCATGTGTTTATTTTCTCTGGAGACATCCCCACGAGGCCTCACCATTCTATTTTAGGCTGAAATCAGTTTTTTTTTTCCAGTGGTTTCATCCGAGCAACATCTGCCCCATGACATACAGAGTACAGGGGGTGGGCAGAGGTTCAAGTTGCCAAGGATGGAGAAGACACCCAACTCTGAGCAGCTGTGGGTGGGGTGAGGGCATTCCAAATGGAAAAGCTCCTGCTCTGCTGTGCCCCAGGCAGAAGGGTCTTGTTCTGGGGGCTGGTTCTGTGCAGTCTACCTGGACCTAAAGCAGAATTCTTAATGCAACCAAAGTGCACAGCTCTAAATTTAGATGTTCCATTAATGTGTTTAAAAGCCACATTTCACTCACAGTGGCTGGTCCCATCAGGACAGATCTGAAACACTGGAGCCAGTGGGAAAAATCCCACTGATCTCATTTCTGGGGTCCCTCCCTATCTCTGGTGGTCCATCTGGTGACTGCTCTATGTGTCTGTGACAACCCACACTTGTGGATCCTTGTAATTCCATTTCTGCATTGCCTTTCCTGGCAGCAAAGCAGCAAAGGTTGAGTTTGCATTGGAGAGACAGCAAAATAAAGAGCAGGCCAAAGAGCTGCAATCCAAGGAGATATCCATCTTCCCAGCATCAGATCTGCTGGGCTGATACTCTGTTTGTGTTGCAAAACAGGCCTCTCTACTCCACTCCAGCTACACTCACATCAGATGTGCCATAAATCACAGGATAATACTGACAGCAACTGGGGCTTGTCTGGTAAATCACTTTCTGCTTGTAATATGCTGATCTCTGTGGGATGGGGATGGATGAGATCCATGGATTGAAGGCAGCTCTGCAATCTCTGGCCTGTTATACATGAGGGATGTTCATATCAAACCCACACTGCAGCTTATTGCTTAGTCAAAACAAAACCACCCCTCAATTTACCAATATTTCACCTGAGAAGAACATTCCTTCTAAATCCAGGCACGCAGACAAGCTTTGCAGTGCCCAGGGATGATCAAGATCAGCTGGGTGGATGCTGGGGACTCCAGAGGGACACAAAATCAAACTGGAGTAGAACTTGTGCTGGTTTAGAGTTAAACCGGCAGGAGAAATGAATCTACCTCAGAATGGGATTGCAAGGCAGAAGCACAATTTAATGAAAGATCACAAAATACACTGAGACAGAAGGGAAATTCATTTGTGCCACAAAAAACACCAGATGTCCAGCCCAGCCCAGGGGGGCACGAGGAGGATGGAGCTCACCAACCCCTGTGCTGAGCACCACGTGGGCCCTGAGTGTAGAGTAAGAAGAGAGGAAGAAACCTGATGGTGAAAATGATGGTTGCAGTCCAATGGCAGTGTCAGTCTGGTCGGGGCTCTGCTCCTCCTCTGGATCCCACCAGAGATCCCAGTCCCCAAACCCCAACTTCTCTCTGCTTGGGCTCAGCTGGGAACGCCCAGTCCCTCCCCCAGGGTGGGGAGTTTCCCAGTGGGGGATTTACTCTGGGAGGTCAATCCTGGCATATTTTTGGCATCCCTGCTGGCCCCTGAGCAGACATGACCCCTCAGGTGGGTGTGGAGGCAGGAGAACTTCCTTATCTCCCAGAAGTTCCTAAACCCCCCTGTGCCCTGAGGGGTGGGGTGTGCCCTGGGCAGCTGCTGCCAATGGGCCATGGTGGGCAGCTCATGAGAAAAGTGCCATAGAGGGTTTAGAACCCACACCCACCGGTGCCAAACTGATCCTGGCCACCAGAACCAGGACAAACTGCAGCCAATCAAGCCCTCCTGTGCTCCATTCCAGCGGGGCAGGTGCTGTGAGAGTCAGGGGTTAAAGCTGTTGTGGCTGGGCAGGGGGGAGCAGGACAGGGGCATTCCCTCATTCCTTCCCAAACCACAGGTCACCTGTCCTGCCCACCTGCCCCCCTCCCTCCTCACAAGGCCGACACCCTCTGAGTGGCGTAGCCATAAAGCTCAGCCCTGCTCTGTGCCCACTGTGCCCCTCTCTGTGCTCACTGTGCCCCTCTCTGTGCCCACTGTGCTCCTCTCTGTTCCTGCTGCTGCCCCACTCTGTGTCTGCTGCTGCCCCACTCTGTGCCTGCTGTGCCACTCTGTGTGCCCGCTGTGCCCCACTGTGTTCCTGTTGCTACCCCACTCTGTGCCTGCTGCTGCCCCTCTCTGTGCCCACTGTGCCC
>VXAU01001397.1:103943-223685 GCA_013399695.1 Formicarius rufipectus
ACTCTGTGCCCGCTGTGCCCCGCTCTGTCACACACACCTCCTGCTGCCAACAGCCTGGTCTATTTTTATTGAGCAAATACTTTCACAGCTCAGCTTCCCCGTGTGGTGCCCACTCCATGTGCTGTTCACACCTAGTTGGCTCTTCACAGCCCTCAAGGAGCTGGCAGAGGGGTGGGCAGGGATCCCTGCCGTGCCCAGCCGTGTGCCCCCCTGGGAAGGGCCAAGGCAAAGAGGAACCAGAGTTGCCAGCAGCACTGGTGGCTCTGGGAGGGCAGCAGAGGAAAGGGCAAGGGAGGGCACCTCCCCTCCTTCACCACTGCTGCCCAGTTGCAGCCAGTTTGGGGTGGGAGCCATCAGGAAGAGCTTTTGGGTTTGTTCCATCCACCTTTCCTGCAGCTTTCCGTGGGCAACAGTGGGAGCACAACCTGCCTGCAAGGGGTGCCCTGACACGTGGCCAACCACTGAGCAAGGTTAAGGCTCACAGCCCCAATTTAGGAATTTAATTGCTGTACAAGCATTCCAGATGTGCTAAAGGTTCCCAGTGCGGTCACTGGGATCACAGGGACCAGACTGGGTCGGCTCATCCCTTTAGGATTGCCAGGCAGGACAGACAACCCTCCTGTCCTTCACCACTTGCTATGGCTTCAGGAAGAAGTGCTCAGAGTGGGTCTTGGAAATATTCCCAAAACATCCATCTCAGTGACAATCAGGGAAGAAATATGAATCCCCTGTTATCAGTTTAGAGTTTTTCCAGTAAATTCCTACTTAGTCTTTGGAACGTGCACTATTTAAAGAGAGAGGATAGCAAATTTCCTTGGGGTGGGAAAAAAAAGTATAACTGGGCTTTAAAGAATGACCCTAATATTTAAAAGCTGTCAGTTTTGCCCTCCCACCTCAGTTATTAATAGTAGAGGTGCAAAAGCAATCGGGCACTTCTCCTGGGATGAACCAGGCTGTGGGCTCGGCCACCCTGTGCCCATGTGTTGGGCTCCTGAAGGGCATCTGGGTCCCTGCAGATCAGAACATTGTGTGCAAATGCCTTGCTGAGCCCAGCCTGGCTGTGATTTACCTGCTAAGAATAAACACTTCCTAAAAATAAACCTGTTCTTTCCTGCCTTTCTTTCTTTTCTTCCTCTGTTTGTTTTCATTCTCTCTTTCCTGCTCCCTACCTACCCATCAGTCTTCTCTTCTGTGCTTTGAGAGGATTAGATATTCCAAAACACCTCTCCTTTGCAGCCCCCCAGCACACCAGGTAAACGACAGGACTTTTAAGTTCACTTACTAAAATCACTGAGATGAGAATAAAACATTTTGGAGCCAGGCCTCTGTTTTGCAATAATTTACCAAGACTGTAATTTCATCCTTGTAGCAATCAGCAGAATGTGTAACAAGTGAGTCACTGAATTGATTTGGATGAAGAAAAAGCTTCTTCTTCATGTCAGAATTACAACAGGATGGATTTAAAACCTGTTTCCAATTGAAAAACAAATAGAAACCTCAATGGTTCAGAGGCCAAAGATACTCACGGGCAGATGATGGAGAACCACCACAACAGCACCCTAAAGCCCTTTCCTCATCACTTCTTCAAGTCAGATGTCTCCACATCCCTCACTTTCCCTACAAAAAATAGTAAGATCAGCACAAAAGGCATGAGAAATTAATAAGACTCTTGTTCCTTGTCCTCCCACTTCCCCTTCTTCCTAGAGGAAAGTCCCAAATCCAAGGCAAAGTTACCAATTCCCCCCATGTCAAAAATAAGGGCTTTAGTTCTTTCCTCTGCCGTGATGAGCAGGGCCAGAATTTTCATTTGTGTCTGAGGGGTCATTTTGGAATTCCAGCTGAGCCTCCAGGGAACACCCTTTCCCTCAGCCAGCAGTGTCTCCCAGCTCACCAGAGCACGGGGCTCCTAATGATGGAACCTTTTTGATCCCCTCCCTCCTGCAGAGCCACACCAGTCTGGGTGTTCTCATCCCAACTGGTGCCACAATCCAACTCTTTCCCACCAGCAGTGATGGGGAGAACCCTCCCCAAAATTTATTATTTCATTGCATGTTTCCAACCAGGCTACTTTTTTTTTTTTTTGTGCTCTTTATTTGGATCAATCATGTTAAAAGCCAATGTTGCATTATTTAATCTTTGACAGGGAGAGAATTAAGATGCAGGTTTATTCACTTACAGAAAATGTCAGACTAGAATTAGATGATCACTTAAGGGATTGAACTTAACTACTAAGAGAGCTGCTTTTTCAAGCAGAAAACCTTAATATTCTTGCCTTATTTCTTCCCTGGGTTTTCTGGTGGCGCAAAAATGGGATTTATTAGAACCTGGACTAAGTTTGTGGTAAATTACCCTGTTCTTTTCTTCAGCACAAACAGCCTATAACTGAATATTCAGCACCAAACTGTAGCAGAGCAGGTCTGGAAGCACCCGAGGTAGTGAACACTCACACAGGAATTTTAAGGACTCGTGCCCCAGGGCAAGTCAGCTTGTCTGCTGCAGACTGGCTCTTGTCTGGCTTCAGACAGCTCCGGGGCTGCGCTGATTTACAGGGCCGGGCTCGTTCCCACCTACAGAGCCCAGAGCTCTGACAGCTGAGCTGCCCACGGGGTGGAACTCATCCCCCCGGGACAGGATGAAGTCATCCCTGACCAGCAGTGTGTCCTGGGGACCAAGAAGGCCGATGGGATCCTGGGGGGCATCAGGGAGAGCATTCCCAGTGGGTCAAGAGGGGATCCTGCCCCTCTGCCCAGCCCTGGCAGGCACATCTGCAGGGCTGGGTCCAGCTGTGGCTGCTCAGCACAGCAGGGACATGGAGCTCCTGGAGAGGATCCAGCAGAGGGAAACCAGAGATGCTGAAGGGAGTGGAGCATCTCTGGGAGCAGGAAGGGCTGGGGGAGCTGGGGTTGCTCAAAGGGGACCTCCCGATGTGTGGCAGTGCCTGCAGGGAGGGGGCAGAGCACAGACCAGGCCCTGCTCAGGGGGCCCAGCCCTGGCACAAGAAGGACGGGCAGGAAGTGATGCCCAGGAAGGTCCACCCGGCCAGGAGGCAGAACTTCTGTGCTGTGCAGAGACCAGAGAGGATGTGGAGTTTCCCTCGCTGGGGATATTCCAGAGCTGTCTGAATGCAATGCCAGGTGCTCTGGATGGCCCTGCTGGAGCAGGAGGTGGGACCAGATGCCCCTCTGTAGTCCCTTCCAACCTGACTCATCCCGTGATCCTGTGAAACTTCACTCCTCTTGACACACTCCTCCAGGTCAGGGTGGAGTTAAAAAAGAATAAAAAGAATTAAAAAGAATAATTCTTAAAAAGAATAATTGTTAAAAAGAATCCCATTGAAGCATCTCAGGAATGCAAACCCAGCTCTCCAGCTCAGGGTGCTGCCCTGTGCTGGGTGTCCACTTTGCTGGGTGAAACACCACTGCCATCTCCACTACCCTGTGCTTTGTGCCCCTTACCAGAGGTGCCCCGAGAGGCTGGAGCTGTCCAGCAGCTCTCCAGCCATCCCATCCCTTTGTTCCCAGCAGCCTGGGTACTGCTTCCCAATCCTCCTGAAGGTGCCCTTTGGAAGGAGTGCTGGTGCCCAGCAGGTTGAGAAGCAGCTACACATGAAACAGAGCAAGGATTTCAAAAGTGAACTTAGAAGGAGACTCAGTCCCTTGCCCTGAGGAATGAGAGGCTTGTGAGAAAATAGAACAGGGAGGAGAACCAGATTCCTAAAGATTAACACAGAAAGATGTGGACTACATAGTGGAGGTGGGCTACATAGTGGAGGTGGGCTACATAGTGGAGGTGGACTTCCTACTCTAGTCCAGGAGAGAGAACAGGAATAATGAGTGGGGATCTGGAGAGATAAAGAGGCCAGGAGTCAGGAGGGTTCTGTGAATCCCCAACATACAGGAAGAGAAACAAAGAAGGTTGAGAGGTTCAACGGAGGAAGAAGAGAGAAAATGACCCCCTTGGAGCTGAAGAAACAGGAACGACCACCACGAATCTTCCAAAAAGACGATTCCGCCCCAGGCTCTGCCCAAACCCCGCCCACCGTGAATATTATAATTAGATGTGGAAACCTGATGAATATGTATGTGGAAATGTTGTAATCCCTCAAGAAAAACTGGATAAAACCCCCAACTTTCCACTGGAACTTTAGAACTTCTCTGTCCAATGCAAACTGGGGGCTCTCCAACTGTCAGAGGTGTCTGTGGCTGGATTTTAGTAGAAGGGGGGACCCATCCAGGATGGTCTCTGGGAGAAGCTGCCAGAAGCTCCCCCTGTGCTGTGGAGCCAAGGACAGCCAGGGCCAGCAGGGACCTCCTGCTGGGGGACAGAGTGGAGACCATTGAGAATCCCAGTGCCAGCTCTGGGAGAACAGAGGGAAGAATTGAGGAGTGTGGGGCAGTTGGGAATTCCAGCCATGGGAGAACAACACAGAGCCCAAGGTGGGAGCAGGAGGAGGAGAAGGAGGGACCCCACGGGAGCAGAGGGGGAAGGACTCAAAGCTGTGCCCCCCCTGCAGCCCCTGGGGTGACCCCCAGGACAAGAGCAATGGCAGAACCACCAACTGCAAACCCCCATTCCCTGCTCCCTGGAACTGCTGGAGAGAGGGAGGAGCGGGAGGAGAAAGGTGTTCTTAAGACTGATTTATTTCTTACTTTTTAGTTCTTATCTTGTTAGTAGTAAATTTTGGTATTTTAGCCACTTTGAGTTTGTTTTGCCATTATCTCTCAGCTGGTTTTTGCCTTTTCTCCTTTCCCCTTCCCTCTGGGAAAGGGGGCCCTGGAGTTTTGGGTGGACACTGGGTGACAACATTGCATACAATAAATACCTTTGCTGCTTAAAGATGAAATTCTGTCTTTGAGCAGCTTTTCCATGCTAATTTGGCATCACACACTTTCTCCTCCTCCTCAGCTGAGTTCCAACCTCTTTTCTAGCCTGGAACTTCTCTTCCCACTCAAGAGGTCACGGACTGGCAGCCCGATGTCCTGTGAACCCCACAGTCCCTTGCAGAGGGAACCCCCAGAGGGGGTGTTTTCCAGGCAGTTTGCACCTCCCATCACACTGGTGAGGAAGGGGAGGGATCCCCTCGTACTCCCCACACTGGGATTTTATCACTCAGGATTTATTAACATGGGGCTGCTCTCATTTGAGAGGCCAAACAGTTTGTTTTACCATGTGTGGGATCTATTCCCTTGACACAGTGAGCAGCAGCTTCCAAGAACTCATTTAGTGAGGGTATTGAAAAGCCCTGCACATGATAGAAATATTATGGACAAGGAAGGATCCTTAATACTTTGTCCAACCGAGCCCTGTGCATACAAATTAAATGTAATTGGAATCCATGCTCCCCCCATCAGGACTGAGGGCTACTTTACAACTGAAATGATACCTAAATGTCTAATTTTAATTTTAAATTCACTCTATAAAAGCACAGCCTGATTGTTTTCCTCCCTTCGAAAGAAGATTTATGAAAAATGAGCAAATCTAAGGTTTCCTTGTACGTGAATGAACATCCTCTCAGCTGAAGCTCCTTGTGAAGCAGAACTCCTTGAATATTCATTAATTCTTCCAGAAATCTGATATTCCCTTGGACACACAGTAGCAAAATATTATTGCTCAGTAAATAATACCAGCGTCCCTTGGGAAATTCAGAGATCTGTTTTCAACTTTTAATCCAA
The DNA here is from genome assembly GCA_013399695.1 of Formicarius rufipectus. Lineage (NCBI taxonomy): Eukaryota > Metazoa > Chordata > Aves > Passeriformes > Formicariidae > Formicarius > Formicarius rufipectus. The sequence continues at coordinate 109,616 of VXAU01001397.1, forward strand.
AAGCAATGTGAAAAATTCCATGAATTTGGCATACAGACTGCATCAATATTCACGGAGGAAACTGTGGGGTGGAATCTTAGATTTGGAAAAGCCCTGTGAGATCATCGAGTCCAACATTAACCCAGCACTCACTCAAGTTCTCAGGGGTCACATCTCCATGGCTTTTAAACCCCCCCTGGGATGGGGACCATCCTCTGCCCTGGGCACCCTGTGAAGGGATGGACAGCCCTTCCAGGGGAGGAGTTTTCCCAATGTCCAACCTGTCCCTCTTCTGGCTGTTCCCTCCCATCCTGTCCCTTGTTCCCCAGGAGCAGAACCCGACCCACCTCTGGGTGTCCCCTCCTCTCAGAGAGCCAGAAGGTCCCTCCTGAGCATCCTTTTCTCCAGGCTGAGCCCCCCACCCAGCTCCCTCAGCCCCTCCTGCTTCTCCAGTCCCTTCCCTGGACACACTCCAGCCCCTCCATGTCCTTTTGGTCATGAGGGGCCCCAAACTGCCCCCAGGACTGGAGGTGTGACCTTGGCAGGGCCAGCACAGGGGGACAGTCCCTGCCCTGGGGCTGCTGACACAACCCACGTGCCCCTGGGCTCCTTGCCCACCTGGGCTCACCTGCAGCCACTGTCACAGCACCCTCAGGGCCCTGCCCAGTTTTCCAGCCACTCTTCCCCCAGTCTGGAGTGTTCCATGGGGTTGTTGTGACCCGAGTGCAGGACCTGTCACTTGGCCCTGTTGAGCCTCAGCCCATGGATCCAGCGCACCCAGATCCCCCTGCAGAACCTCCCTGCCCTCCAGCAGATCCACCTCCCACCCAACTCGGTGTCATGTGGAAACTGAGGCTGCACTAGATCCCCCTGGATAAAGACAGCACACAGGACTGGTCCCAGTACTGAGCCCTGGGAAGCCCCACTGGTGACCAGTCCCAGCTGGATTTCACTCCATCCCATCCCCACCACTCTCTGGCCATCAGCCAGTTTTTCACCCAGCAAAGATCACATCCACCCGAGCCGTGAGCTGCCAGTTTTCCCCAGGAGAATCCCATGGGAAATGGTGCCAAAGCCTAAACAAACATCCAACATCCAAAGCCTTCCCCTCATCACCTGAGTGGGTCACACACTCCTTAGGGCTTCTTTTATATCTGGGGGGACTTGGCCACTGCTTCTCCTGGCTCTGCCAGCCGGGACACGAGCTGAGGGCTCCTGGCACCTGACCCCAGTCCCTCGAGGATGGGAACCCCCCCAGGAACCCCACTAGAGCTGTGGATCCAACCAGCACTGGGGCCACTTGTCTCGGTGGCTGCACTGGAGATGTTATCTCCTGGCATTTGGCAATTTAGTTGCTCTATTGAACAGGATTAAGGTATTTAATTTTAGTGAGGTTTGGCATCTGCTCGGGCCTCTCTACTGTCCATTAGTGTCAGAAATGAGCTACGTACTCCCTTCAATAACTGTTTGCATAAACATGTTTGTATACAGATTAATGGAGACTGGAAATCCAGGGGAAGGCACTTCCCAGTGAAACACACGCAGTGAGTCACCCAAAAGATGGAGAGAACTTCAGTTTTTTTGAGGGAAGGATTTTTTAATTAGCCAGGAAAGTGCAGGAGACAACACACCCTCTAAGAGTGAATGAAGGCTGCAGTTAATTGGTAGGAACCTCTCAGATGAAGAGCAGCTAATTGGAAGCATTTTTATATCTGTCTCTCCCAAATATTCCTACTGTTCTGCATGTTTTCTGCTTAAACTGTCGGAGTTAATGTGATTATTCACTTAAATGAGTAGCAACAAGAGATTCCTCATCAAAGGGAGTGGCAAACATGTTAAGCACTGCTGGAAAACTTCCCCGTGTCTCTGTCAAATTCTCCCCATATGCTCCCACCTTTTGCCCAGAATGGAATGAGAGCCAGTCACACAAAAACTGGGAGGTGCAGGAGGATTTCCCAGTGGCCAGGATAAAAAACCCCACCTGCTGTGCTACAAAACACTGACCCTCACACTTAGGTCAGCAGGGAGAGTTGTGTTCATGTGCCACTTTAGAGTTCCCACCAGCTCCAGGAGACATTATTAACCTTAAACCCAGTTTTAATTTTCCCTGTCCTGCTGGAAAAACTCAAAATGTCAAAGGAGAAAATTCTCCCCGGTGGTTCTGGAATGACTTTCTATGGCCTAGAGAGCAAGAGAAGGACACAGTGTGGAAAACAAAGAAAAACAGCTTTACCTAACACCAGAGTTAATAAAAATTAAATGTCAAATGGGACAAGGGAAAGTGATGTGGTAACAGAGAGAGGACAGGATCCAGGAGGGACTCTGAGCAGTGAAAAGGTCAGGGGAGCCTATAAATAAAGCCTGAGGCAGCCAAGGTCTGCAGGCAGAGAGCTCGTCAGGAGGGCACGGCCACGCAGGCAATGAATGGGGGTCACATGGGAATGGGGCAACTGCTGCTCGGGGGCAGAAACTGTCCTTGCTCTGAACATCACACACACGCCTGTCACCCAGCCAACCAGGCTCAAACTGGTCCCAATCCCAGTACAAACCAGGCTCAAACTGGGCACATTCCCAGTACAGAGCAGGCTCAAACTGGGCACATTCCCAGTACAAACCAGGCACAAACTGGTCCCAATCCCAGTACAAACCAGGCTCAAACTGGGCACATTCCCAGTACAGAGCAGGCACTAACTGGTCAAAATCCCAGTACCAACCAGGTACAAACTGGTCACAATCCCAGTACCAACCAAGCACAAACTGGTCACAATCCCAGTACAAAGCAGACACAAACTGGTCACATTCCCTGTACAAACCACACACAAACTGGTCACAATCCCAGTACAAACCAGGCACAAACTGGTCACATTCCCAGTACAAACCAGGCACAAACTGGTCACAATCCCAGTACAGAGCAGGCACAATCCCAGTACAAACCAGGCACAAACTGGTCACAATCCCTGTACAAAGCAGACACAAAGTGGTCACATTCCCAGTACAGAGCAGGCANATTCCCAGTACAAACCAGGTACAAACTGGTCACATTCCCAGTACAAACCAGGTACAAACTGGTCACATTCCCAGTACAAACCAGGCACTAACTGGTCACAATCCCAGTACAGAGCAGGCACTAATTGGTCACAATTCCAGTACAAACTGGTCACTCACTGGGTTCCCAGAGCTTGTGGGGTCTCTCACTGGAGTCTCACTGGTTTTGGAATCACCCACTGGGGTCACAGTGGTTGTGGGGTCTCTCCCTGGGGTTGCAGTGGTTTTGAGGTCACTCCCTGGGGTCACAGAACTTGTGGGGTCACCCACTGGGGTCACAGTGGTTGGGGGGTCACTCAGGGGGGTTATAGAGCTTGTGAGGTCACTCACAGGGGTCACAGAGCTTGTGGGGTCTCTCACTGGGGTCACAGTGGTTGGGGGGTCATTCATTGGTGTCACAGAGCTTGTGGGGTCACTCAGTAGGGTCTCAGCAGTTTTGGGGTCTCTCCCCGGGGTCCCAGTGCCCGTGGGCTGTGTGTGCTGCAGCAGGATCTGCTCGGCCCCGCAGATGCCCCTCGCGGTGCCCAGGCAGCAGGCTGGCAGGGGAAGGGAGGGGTGGAGCAGCGGGCAGGGGCAGCCCTGGGCCATCCCAGCCCGACGGCGCCACATTCAGCGAGGGAAAAAACCCTAAAAACTGCGTTTTCTTTGCTACCGAAACACCCTCCGAGAGCCGCCCACGGGACGGCCCCGCCGGCGCCCTCTGCTCTGCCAAGGGCTCTGCCCCTCTGCTTGCCTTGGCAGCAAGGGTAGGGCACCTGGGGCAGGGCAAACCCCTCCTGGGCAGCCTGGCAGGGGTCGGCAGGGATGGCTCTCCGTGCCTGTGCCTGTGCCCAGCATCTGCCTGTACCTGTGATCTGCCTGTGCCTGTGCCCAGCATCTGCCTGTGCCCAGCATCTGCCTGTGTCCAGCATCAGCCTGTGCCTGTGCCCAGCATCTGCCTGTGCCCAGCATCTTCCTGTACTTGGCATCTGCCTGTACCTGGCCTTTGCCTGTGCCTAGCATCTGCCTGTGCCTAGCATCTGTCTGTACCTGGCCTTTGCCTTTGCCTGTGCCTGTGATCTGCCTGTGCCTGGCATCTGCCTGTGCTTGGCATCTGCCTGTACCTGGCCTTTGCCTTTGCCTGGCATCTGCCAGTGTCTGTGCCCATCATCTGCCTGTACCTGGCCTTTGCCTGTGCCTGGCATCTGCCTGTGCCTGGCATCTGCCTGTGTCTGTGCCTGTGATCTGCCTGTGCCTATGCGTGGCCTTTGCCTGTGCCTGGCATCTGCCTGTGCCTGTGCCTGGCATCTGCCTGTGTCTGTGCCTGTGATCTGCCTGTGCCCGTGCCTGGCATCAGCCTGTGCCCAGCATCTGCCTGTTCCTGGCATCAGCCTGTGCCTGCTCCACTCCGGGAGCAAGGCACACAGCTGAGCCTCGCTCGGGCAGATGGGGCACGGATGCCGTGCCCTGTGCCTGGCACGGATGGCACGATGCTGTGCCCATGTGCCTGGCACGGATGGCACGATGCTGTGCCCATGTGCCTGGTATGGATGGCACGATGCTGTGCCCAAGTGCCTGGCACGGCATGGATGGCTGCAGAGGGAGCTGCCCCGGGTGCGGCTCTGCCCCGCACGGCGGTCGGAGCGCTCATCCCGACCGGCCCCGGCTGTGCTGCGGGACAGGCGGCCTTTCTGTGCCCTCTGGGCAGCGGGGACAGGCTGTTGCCAGCTTGGGCAGCTGCTCACGGGGCTGTGGGGCACCGCTGAGGGTCTGGGTAACTCAGGTACAAGTGTGGCAGCATTTGCTCCCTCTCCATGATGAAAACGCTCCTTTTATTAAAATGTGTCTCTCTCTGCAATTAGTTTTTGTCCCTGTATCCACACAGGATTTGTGGAGTGGGGTAAAATTAAAAAATAACCTGTTTTAAGGTTAGGAGTTTTTGACATCAACCGCCAAAACATTCATCAGTCACCCCGATGGGCATCAGGTGTTTTATGGGACAGGCTGCTCTGATGCCCTGCAGTGCATTTCTGTGCCCTCTGGGCAGCGGGGACAGGCTGTTCCCAGCTTGGGCAGCCGCTCACGGGGCTCTGGGGCACCGCTGAGTGTCTGTCTGGGTAACTAAGGTACATGTGTGGCAGCATTTGTGTCCTCTCTGGGATGAAAATACTCCTTTTATTAACCTCTGGCTTTCTCTGCGATTAGTTTTTGCCTGTAAACCCACACAGGATTTGTTTTAAGGTTAGGATTTTTTGACATCAACCCCCAAAACGTTCATCAGCCAGGACTGTGGTTTCTCAGCCTAGTCCACAGTTGTTCACGCATACAGGAAAAACCTATTTCATTCATTCTGATGAAAATCCCATAAAGGAAAATATATTGAGAGGGATGGGTCAAAAATAAGATGCATTTGCACTCCCAAAATGCAGGCTGCTGTTGCTGAATTTGCACATTGCAACTGCAAAAGGCATGAAATCCTCAAAATATTCCTGCCATGGTCTTCTGCTGAATGAGGAGCTTTATGAATATTTCAATTACAAGATGAGGCTTGAAAGGATTGAGTTGTTTCAATTTTGAATCACCCTTCCTTAAATAACTCGGCCTATTTGGTACGAGACGAGACAGTAAAATCCAACAGCCCCTCCACACGCACTGGGTGAGGATGGAGGCTCAGGAGGTGGAACCACCTCACTGTGCCCCTTTTCTGCTTGGCACAGACCAACCATGGCTTCATTCAGGAGACACCCATCTCTTGCCACCCCCTTGACCAAATATCAGAGGTTTCTGTGGTTGGATTTTGGTAGAAGGGGGGACCCATCCAGGATGGTTTCTGGGAGAAGCTGCCAGAAGCTCCCCCTGTGCTGTGGAGCCAAGGACAGCCAGGGCCAGGAGGGACCTCCTGCTGGGGGACAGAGTGGAGACCATTGAGAATCCCAGTCCCAGCTCTGGGAGAACAGAGGGAAGAATTGAGGAGTGTGGGGCAGTTGGGAATTCCAGCCATGGGAGAACAACACAGAGCCCAAGGTGGGAGCAGGAGGAGGAGAAGGAGGGACCCCACGGGAGCAGAGGGGGAAGGACTCAGAGCTGTGCCCCCCCTGCAGCCCCTGGGGTGACCCCCAGGACAAGAGCAATGGCAGAACCACCAACTGCAAACCCCCATTCCCTGCTCCCTGAACTGCTGGAGAGAGGGAGGAGTGGGAGGAGAAAGGTGTGCTTAAGACTGAGTTATTTCTTACTTTTTAGTTCTTCTCTTGTTAGTAATAAATTGAAGTATTTTAGCCACTCTGAGTTTGCTTTGCCATTATCTCTCAGTTGGTTTTTGCCTTTTCTCCTTTCCACTTCCCTCTGGGAAAGGGGAGCCTGGAGGTTTGGAGTAGATTCCGGGTGGAAACTGCCCCAGCAAACAAACCCCACTTTGGGTGCCTCAAGGTGCTTCCCCTCCTCCTTGTTATTTCCAGCGTTTGGGTGTTAGATTACAGGCTCAGCTCTTTGCTGTGCAGTGCCACCCCTGCCCCACCTCTGCAGCAGGAATTGTGGCTCCACAGCACAAAGCACAGAGCCAGGATCCTTCTGTGGGGACTGAAGAGACACCCAGAGAGCAGAAAATCCCACTGAGCAGCTCATTTCTACTCTAAGGCAGGGAAAAGTCATTGAGTTCCTCCCCTATCCTACTCAGAGACGGACTTTGTGAATAAAAGCAGGGCTATACAACAACTTCAGGACCACTTCAGGTCCTGGTTCTGCTCTCACTGACCCAACCTAAACATTAAATTGATTCTGAGGAGTTACTCTGGATTTTACTGGAGTTAATTAAGCCAGGCTGTTCTGTTTTTTTCATTCGTTCAGATCAGCCCAGAGTCTGTCCCTGCTGGTACAGAGACATTCAGTGCCTGCTGAACTGGAGCAGCTCTGGAATTGCATTCACATCAGCACATGAAACACACATGTCAGTGGAACTTCAGATTTCCTCCTTCCTGGGAAGGCAGTTGCATGTTTGTGCCACCTGGTTCTGCCTCAAGCAGGACAACTTGACAGTCCTGCAAGGCAAAGAACAAACTTCCTCCACCAGAGCTGCAGAATGAGGCTTTATTTTTTAACTGCAGGGATTCACCAGTTGTTCAGCACGGCCTTTGTGTGCATTTTCTGACGCACAAGAGTGTCTGCAAATGCAGTTTACCCCTCCATGCCCTGAAGTAGGACCACTGGTGCTTAAGATCCCAGTCCTGCTCTGAGATACTGGCAAAGCTGAGGGACCCTCTGGAGCACCTCCCATTTCCCTGAGGGAGAATAATCACCCAAAATTAAATCAGAATAAGGCCTTGACTTCTTCATGGAACAAAATGCCAACAATTAGTTCTGCTGCTTCTCACAGCCATCTCAATGGCCAGACACTCCTGGGTATGAAGTGTCCCTCCAAGGGGGTTTTCAGTGGTTAATGACTTTTCCACCAGCCTTGAAATGGAAACACTTTCCTGCATGGACTCAAAGCTTGCCTGGCTTTCCTGTTCCTTAATTAAGCATCTTCTCCATCATCTGCCAAACTCAAAGCTTGCCTGGCTGCCCTGTACCTTAATTAAGCATCTTCTCCATCATCTGCCAAACTGCTGCTTCACACATTCTGGCAATTTGCCCCTCATATGTTGCAGCAGATATGGCTGGCAACAAGCAGAGCTTATTACAGGGTATTAATTACTTGAGCATAAATAACATTCTCTCTTGTCTCAGCTTCATGATCTGCTCTTTCTGATGGAAATACAGCTGTAATAACAAGAGAGGGAGAAAACAATGAGGAGGTAAATTTAAGGCTGAAATGAGTGAGGAGTCTTGCAATGAGTGGAAGTTACTGCCAGGCAAATTAAAGGGAAAAGTAAAGGTGCAAACAGCCACTTGGATTAACCACTGGAACCAACTGCCAAGGCAAGGGCTGGATTGTTTCCTGTTATCCCAGGATATGCTGGGTTAGAAGAGACCCACAGGGATCATGGAATCCCACCCTCAGCCCTGCACAGGACACCCTGAAAGTCACACCACGTGCCTGAGAGTGTTGATATCTTCAGCCCAGTCCAAGAAATGCCCTTTAGTGAAAATGAGGGCTCTTAATAAGCATAAATATGGAAAATCATCCAGGAGAAGGAAGTACAGGGGGCACACAGGTCTGCTTGGCCATCCCGGAGCACCAGTGGCACTGCCCAACAGCAGAACAGTTCCCAGGCTGGGCCTGGGGAAGCAGCTGATGGAATAAGCCCACTGGGTATGGAGGCTTCCCTCCCAGTTGTCCTTATTTTAGTAGCCAGGATCAGTTTGTCACTGTTGGGTGTGTGTTCTACACCCTCTGTGGCATTTTCCTCAGGAACTGCTCACGATGGACCACTGGCATCAATTGTCTAAGGCACACCCCGCCCCTCAGGCTACAAACTGGGTGTTTAGGAACTTCTGGGAGATAAGGAAGTTCTCCTGCCTCCACACCCACCTGAGGGGTCATGTCTGCTCAGGGGCCAGCAGGGATGCCAAAAATATGCCAGGATTGCCCTCCCAGAGTAAATCCCCCACTGGGAAACTCCCCACCCTGGGGGAGGGACTGGGCGTTCCCATCTGAGCCCAAGTGGAGATAAGCTTGGGGGGTTGGCCCTGGGGGCTCTCTTCAGATCCAGAGGGAGAGCAGAGCCTTGACCAGACTGAGACTGCCACGGGACTGCAACCATCATTGTCACCAGCACGTTTCTTGTTTTCTTTTTACTTTAAACTCGGGTTATGGGGCATGTGGTGCTCAGCACAGGGGTTGGTGAGCTCCATCCTGCTCATGCCCCCGCTGGGCTGGGCTGCACAGCTGGTGTTTTTGTGGCACAAACGAATTTCCCTTCTGTCTCAGTGTATTTTGTGATCTTTCATTAAATTGTTCTTCTGCCTTGCAATCCCATTCTGAGTTGGATTCATTTTTCCTGCTGGTTTAACCCTAAACCAGCACACCAGTGCATTCCCAAACCCTCCCACCAAGCCCAGGAGAGCACAAAGCCTTGCTGTGAGCAGAGCCTGCTCCCTGCACAGCTCATGAGCTCTGCAGCTGCAGAGGGGCTTCCAGCTCTGCTGTCACAGGGAGACAAATCAAGCACAAACCCTACAGATGTTGGTTGCTCCAAACCTCTCATGAATGCAGGACACAAAGGCACCTGGGAGCCCATCCTGCCTCCAAACCCGTGTCTGTGCCAGGCCAGGGGGGATTCAGTTCTGTGCTGGGGGGAAATCACCTCAGTGGGCAGTTCTGCCCGGTGGGAAGACAATTTGTGTGCATGAGGAGGCACCTGGACCCTTGAGGAGGAATAAAATCCTCAGGGGGGGTGTTAAAATGCGGGATGCAGGTAGGAATGTTTGTGTCTGGGAGGAGCTGTGTGTTCTGTGTGCACACACAGCTGAGCCAGCTGCTCTGCACAGATGCAGAAGTGGCTCACACAGAAACTGTGGATGGATTCTGTCCTGAATTTGGCTTATCGGTGACACATTCATGAAGCAGATATAATTATTCAGTGTTTTGAATGTGTATTTTTAGCTTGTTTACTGGGTGCATTATAGGAATGGCTGTTTGTGTGTGAATAGTGTGTTTACAGGTTACAAATGTTTCTTGTGGAGTATTAGTTAATATTTTTGAAAGTACACTGATGTGTGGCTAGTTTGTACTGGATATTTACCTGGGTGGACATATCAATGTGATTTATTTCAACTCACAGAAGAGATGCAGACTTGTACTTAAATGCTCATTAAAGCAAAGAGTGGGTCTATAATGTTTTTATTCCCATGGTTTATGGTCCTTGGGGGAAATCAGGGAAACTGATAGAATAAAGTGATATGATTTTCAGAGATGACAATTCTGGATGAGGTGCTGTGCCTTGCTTTCAGAAAAGGTCAATATGCCCACTCAATGAAATCTCTCTCTGGGCCAGATTTCAGGAGAAGGACAACCCTGGGGCCTGCCTGACATGCTTTGGAAAGGGCACAACTGGATTGTGTTGTCAAACCCCAAAAACCGATGGCCAGGCTGCACAACTAGGAAATATGGCTTGAAAATATACCAAACACGGGGATGGATTTTCACTCCTGTCCCCAGTTATTCAGCAGTTATCCAGCCAGCAATATCTGCTGTGCAACAGCCACAATTCCCTCCTTGCAGGGTGTAAGAACTCCCAGTGTCGGGAAGGAGCAGCTGTGTGGGGGAACATCTCAGGGGCAGTGGGATGAAACAGCGGTTTGGATATTTGGAGGTGACTCCCTTCACTCTGGAGGGGAAGAGCCACGTGGCAAGAGGGGATGAAATGACATTCAGTGCCTGCTGAACTGGAGCAGCTCTGGAATTGCATTCACATCAGCACATGAAACACACATTTCAGTGGAACTTCAGATTTCCTCCTTCCTGGGAAGGCAGTTGCATGTTTGTGCCACCTGGTTCTGCCTCAAGCAGGACAACTTGACAGTCCTGCAAGGCAAAGAACAAACTTCCTCCACCAGAGCTGCAGAATGAGGCTTTATTTTTTAACTGCAGGGATTCACCAGTTGTTCAGCACGGCCTTTGTGTGCATTTTCTGATGCACAAGAGTGTCTGCAAATGCAGTTTACCCCTCCATGCCCTGAAGTAGGACCACTGGTGCTTAAGATCCCAGTCCTGCTCTGAGATGCTGGCAAAGCTGAGGGACCCTCTGGAGCACCTCCCATTTCCCTGAGGGAGAATAATCACCCAAAATTAAAGGTGAAGGAGCAAGGTGCAGGGTAAATCCAGAGCCACTTGCCAGGCTCTGTGTCCTTTAAGGGACCCTTCAAACCCTCTCTCCTGTTCAGCTGAGCTGGACAAGGCAGCTCCTTGGGCAGAGTTCAAATACCATCCCCCCAAGAGCTGAAATCATCCCTGCCTTGCCCAGGTCCTTTGCAGTTTTACTTTCCCATCTCCTCCATCAGGAGTTCACTGCAGATTCAGAGGAGAAAATTGCTGAACACCTGCTTTGACACATAATTATCTTGCAGAGGCAGGGTGAGAAGAGAGGGTTTCAGGAAAAGAACAAACCCTTCTAAGAATGTCCTTTTTCTCCCTGTTGTTTAGTGCCTGCTCCTCTGGGGCTTAGCATGGAAAAAGAGGAAGCTGAGCAGAAAAACTGAAAGAAATTCTTTGGAAAAACACTGTTGTCCCCCAGTCTGCAAGGTGCTTTCTAGAACTGACTAGCATTTGGAATGAAGTCACTTCACTTGGAACTCACTGTGTAACGTGATGGTAACTCCTGTGTCCTGGAGGCCAAGCTGGGTGCTGGTTCTTAACGTGGGATTAAGCACAACAGAGTCATGTCATGTTCATTTTCCCACCTCCTCGGGCAAAAGCCCCTCGGATTTCTCTTTTATCTACATTCTAACACTGCATCTCTAAGTAAATAGTATCTCTGGCCCCTATAGCCAGGGATATTCTCCTTCTCCAATATTGTCCTCCTTGTTTCCATGTCAATAAGACGTAGCTTTCTACTTCCAGTTTATCTTGTCTTTGTATTAATATGAAGACACAGAACCACATTTCAGATCCTGAGTGTGCAGCTCAGCCCACCCCTACTACAAAACACATTTATTCCACAGATACAAATACAGTCCTTCCTGTACAGAAAATAACTTTAGCATATTGTATATTCTTCACTCTCTTTTAATCAAGAAGTAGTTCTGCATGGATCTTATATTTTCCACCAAAGTTTCAGGGATCAGGGATAAGATTTTCCACATCAAGGCCATTTTCCCCCAGTATTGTTGGAATGTGTGGAAATCTTTTATCTCACAGGCTACTTTTCTTCGTTCCTTTTCTGGAAGAGACAATCCTCTTTGGGAAATGTGGTTCCCTGGCTCTTTCTGAAGATGAGAATTGTTGGCTTCACTTGTATCCGTGTGTGTTCCCTTCACAGGAACATCAACCTTTATTTTAAATACGTACTTTGCAGAAGAGCAGAGAATTTTGCAAGCTACTCCAGGTACTCTGAAAGTCCAAAACATTCCAGCTCCCACATGGGCTACTTCCTTTGTTTTAAATCATCAGCTGGAACTGAAACTGGGACATCCAGGCCAGAAAAAAGCCTTTACTGGGGCAAGATCTAAACTCTGTCTGATCATGGGCAGCCTATGAAGGGTGTCAGGGATTCCACGGAAAGAGGAAACTTCAGCTGGACAAGACAAAAAGACAAAATGCTGGATAATAAAGATGCTAAAGATATTCAGGGAAAGCTGCCCTGTTCAGATCAGATTTTGCAGCAAACAAATCCCAATGCCTGTGATCCTGAAGGAAAACACTAAAACCTACTTGTAAAATTCACGAAGGCAAAACACTTCACTACATACAAGAGAGGCTTGTTTTTCCCTTTGTGTTTGTTTTTTTTTTGTTTGGTTGGTTGTTTTTTTTTAATTTAGCTGTAACAACGTCTACAATACATTGACTCACAAATTAACTGAAGGTATGAAATCACATTCTTCATAGTGAAAGGGGCCATTCTGGACTTTTTAAACTCCCTCTCAGGAGGGGGACGAGCTCAGAGCGTCCGATGAACACCTTTTGAGACAACCAGTGGTGGGAATATCGGTTTGGCCGGTGATGAAATGTGATGAGCCTCATCCATAGGGATCAAAATGCTCTGCCAGGCAGAGCAGAGCCTCTCAGTACACATAAGAGGGGAGGCAAACAGGCACTGCCGTGCAGGGGCTCTCCAGAACCCAGTCCATGGCCAGCCCAGCGACCCGGTGAGCGTGGGTGGTGTCCGTGCCCCGGCAGCTCAGTTGTTATACAGCCATCTCTCCCGCTGTGCCATTGGCTCCATCCGACCCTGCCGGCTCCCTGCCTTCCTCCTCCTCCTCCTCCTCCTCCTGCTCTGCCTCCCTGCCGGTGCTGAGGAGGGTGGCACTGGAGAGCTGCCCCAGGAGCTGCCCTTCCCGGCGGGACTCAGCCAGCTCCTTGGCACAGCAGGCGGGGGTGTTGGTCTCGTAGGTGCTGTGGAAGCTGTTGTAGTCCACCTCGTAGAAGTCCTTCTCCAGGGTGAGCACGGGCGTGAAGCGGTGTCCCCACAGCACCTCGGTGTCCATGTAGGAGCTGCGAGCCTGGCAGGTCATCCCTGGGCAGAGAGAGAGGGCTGGTAAATGCACAGCTGATTTCTGTGCTCACCCAAGCACTGCTTCCCCTTAAAAGCACTTTCGTGTTCTTTCCATACCTGATTGCTCTGGGACACAGACAAGTCTTCGCTGAACAAGCCTCACAAAAGCCTCTACCATGAAAAAGCTGAGCTCCCCAAGGGAAGGGATGGATTCATGGCCGTGTCTTCTGCTTCCTGAACCTCGTGGGTTTGCAGCTGGAACCACTGAGCAGCTCTCTGTGGCCTCCCCCTGCTCTGCTGAGGTGTTGGTTGAGGTTGTTGACACCACCAGATCTGGGTGAATCGTGTTGGAACAACACCCAGCCCTGCCAGAGCACCTCCAAACCTCACCCCCAGAGCCCTGAGCAGGAGGACTCCCCTCCCTGCCCTCCCTTCAGCTCTGGCCCAGTCCCTCCTGGTCTGCAGCAGTGCCACAACTCCCTCTGCACGCAGATGGGGACACCAAGATGTTCAGCCCAAGAGGTGAGAGTCCCTCAGGACTGAGATGACTTTTAAATACCTCTGGAGGTTCAGTGTTAATGGATTGTGTGAATGAAGTGGGGGCAGTAGGGAACTGATACTTGTCAAGCTGCTCCTCAGCCCCAAGGGTCAGGATTTATTTACTATGGAAAAGTTTGAAGGGAAGCTTTTCAGAGCAGTGATAAGTGTTAACTGTTAACAAATCCTCTCGGAATCAGCTGCCAGTGTCAAGGCTGACTTCTCTTCCAAATATTTTTTACCTCTTTGTACTAACTGTGTTATGATTTTAGAGCTAACTCTGGTGAAATTTGGGCACCTGACCTCACAAAGTCCCCCCACCGTTCTCTTGTGGAGAGTAAGAGATTGGCCTGACTGGAACACACTGGAAACCTGCACTTGATCCAGTTCCTGCCCAATAGTCCCCAGGCTGATTCCTGCAGCCCAAAGCACACAGACAGAAATCGAAAACAAGGGGGCAAAAATACCAGTGTCAGATACTTCAGGGAAGAGCATATCATATATTCCCACTAAGTGACTGAAATCTCAGAGTAATCAGAAAACTCCTTTGCTTTAAAAATCAGCACCTTTGTGAAGAGACAACGTTTTGTTCTCATAACTACTACAGTCCACTGAAAGACACCCACACGAGCAAGTGCTTTGCAAAGCTTTCTCTGACTTCTTTCCTTACATGAAAACTCCCAGGCCAGGAGTGTATCAGTTGCTTTTGGTTCTTGAGAGGGGAAAAGAGGGGCAGTGACACACTGAGAAATCTCCAGCTCTGTATGACAGACTGAAGAGCCAGTTTCCCCCCCAGGATCTGCAGGAGGATTTGCTTCTGGGCAGGAACAACAAGTACAGTGTTAGTCACAGCGTTCTGCTTCCTGGGCCGGAAGGAGCTGGGGAGTGCAGAGGCTGCTCTGAAAAATAAAACCAGGCAGGAAAAAAAAACACCCCAGGTGGTGCTGTCTGAAGGAGAAGCTCTTCCAGGAGCTTTTCAGGGAACCCTCAGCATTTGGTCTAGAACTGAAGACCAGGGCGAGCCCAGTGGTGACTGTGGGGCCACCACAACATGGAGCGTCACCTGCCCTGGGCTCCTCAGCCCTCCAGGTGAGGAGGGTTGAAGTGCTCACTCCTTGGACCTGCTCAGCAATCAGGCAGCCCACGGAACCCTGCTGAGCTGAGCCCTGATGGTCTCTGGGTCGTGTTGGTCCCTGACCCCTATTGATCTCTGAGTCCTGCTGAGCAGGGTCCTGTTGGTCTCTGGGTCCTGTTGGTCTCTGGATCCTGCTGGTCTCTGAGTCCTGCTAAGCTCTGGGTCCTGCTGAGCTGAGTCTTGTTGGTCCCTGAGCCCTGCTGATCTCTGGATCCTGATGGTCTCTGGGTCCTGCTGAGCTCTGAGCCCTGTTGGTCCCTGAGCCCTGTTGGTCTCTGGGTCCTGCTGGTCTCTGAGTCCTGCTGAGCTGAGCCCTGCTGGTCTCTGTGTCCTGCTGATCTCTGAGTCCTGCTGGTCTCTGGGTCCTTCTGGTCTCTGAGTCCTGCTGCAGGTCTTCTCAGGAGGGCTGTGTCACTGGCACTGATCAGCCTGTTGAGCTCCCTGGGAAAGGGCTGTTTGGAGGGCCAGGGCTGCAGGGATAGTCCCATTTTCTGATGCTCCCTCATGCTGGGAGGCCAGAAGGTCAGAAACCAGCAGCACATGTGTGGGGGGGGGAAGGAGATGGTTAAAATAAAGGAGCCTTTTTTGCTTCAGACACGAGAACCCCCAAACTCCTCCAAAGCAGGAGAGGAGACCATGGAGGCTCCAGGATTAGTTCTGTGAATGAACCAGCTCATTCCTATCACAGCCTTGCAAGTGCTGATGAAGGTGTCATGAAGAAATCTCCGAGGCCAGGATGGGGTGTCCTGGTGAATGTGGAGCCTGAGGCATCCTGAGGAAACTCCTGCCTTGTAATCCCAGCCTGAAATAGCTCCTTCCCTGAGGGTGTACCTGACAGTGAACCTGAGCTCTAGGGACACAATCCCAGTTCTCCTGCTGTAAGCATTCAATTAAAGAAGGAACAATAGAAAGATTTCAGCAACCAAATCCTGCACACTGCCAGCTTCCCGCAGTAGCTGCTTTCTGTAACCCCAGGGGTACACTGAGCCAGCACAATAAAACAACTTGTAATTGCTCCATAATCCCATTCAAATATTCCTTTTTAGCACATGTGCAGTGGTGTTTTAATTGCGTGGGGACACAGTGCTTGGCAACTCCTACATCACCCAGTAAACAACAGCATTGTCTCTGCTTCACATTCCATTAAGTGTCCGCTTTGCAGGCTGCCCTGTGCTCTCCAGCCTGGTTAATTAATGCATCTCTAATGTCTCCAGCTAATTATTCCCTCAGTAGGTGCAAAGAGATGGCAGAAGAGGTGTGGAAACAACAAACCTTATTTTTATGAAGAGCACATGGATGCAGCCACTTGCCACTGGCACTCAGTGTTCACTGTGCCCACCGTGCCCTCCTTGCCCAGAATATCCCACTGCCAGCTTCCAGTGGGGCACAGCAAGTCCCCAAACCCTCTCACCCCTGCCTGTGGGTTTCTTCAAAAAGCACCTGTTTAATTTCAAAAGCCTTGTTTATCTGAGCCCATGGGATGTTTGGAGTTGTAGGGGATCATTTGCCATGTGCCCCTGGGCATCCAGAAGAATCACAGAATATCCTGAGCTGGAAGGGACTCCCAAGGATCAACTCCTGCTGCGAACAGAACTCACCTGGGCACCACAAAAACTCTGATCTCTGCAATGGTTCTTGAAGCACTGACACTTTGGGAAGCACAAGAAATCAAGAGAGATTTCAAACTCTCTGAATTTCTTGCAGAATTAATAATGGAACTGATGGCCCTGATAAAGGCTGTTAATCCTTTTCTTGTGGTGGATTTAACTCTCTCTGTAACACAGTTAGAAGTGGTGACTTGAGTGTTTCATTGGAGTAGTCTTCACACCTGAAGAACACAGAATCCCTGAGTGGTTTGGGTTGGGAGGGACCTTAAACCCATCCAGTGCCACCCCTGCCATGGGCAAGGACACCTTCCACCAGCCCAGGGTGCTCCAAGCCCCAACCAACTTGGCCTTGGACACTTCCAGGGATGGGGCAGCCACAGCTGCTCTGCCCAGCCTGTGCCAGGGCCTGCCCACCCTCCCAGGGAACAGTTCCTTCCCAAATCCCACCTATCCCTGTCCTTTGGCAGTGGGAAGCCATTCCTCCTTGTCCTGTCCCTCCATCCCTTGTCCTAAGTCCCTGTCCAACTCTCCTGGAGCCCCTTTAGGCACTGGAAGGAGCTCTCAGGTCTCCCTGGATCCTTCTCCAGGTGAACATTCCCAGTTGTCCCAGCCTGGCTCCAGAGCAGAGGGACTCCAGCCCCGGAGCATTTCCCTGTCCCTATATCCTCATTTTCCCTTTGTCAGTCCAAGTAGATGTGCTTCAAAACTTATTTAACAAGAACACTACAGGCATTTTATAGTTTTCAAGTGTATTGTGTTTTCCGGATTGTAAGACCATGAGAAGTTTCATTTTCTCCTCAACAATCTGCTTTAAAAATGAAAAAGTACATTCAATATAAATGTGTATGATCTGTCAGTTGTGGCAAATATGAAATGATATGTGAAATCTTCAGCTGTCAACTTCTACTTAGAGCTTTGTCATCTCTTAATTCAGCAGCTCAGCTTTGGTTGCAAACAAAACTCCATGTTAATTGAAACCAGAGAAAAAGTCTGTCCAAGACTATAAGTAGATGAATCAGGTTTTCAATAAAGCTGAAACCACTTCCAGGCTTTTCAGCTGGAGACCAGGGGACTGTCTCCTGGCTTCAAGGTCTGCAACAAACAGTTCATAGAGTTTTAATGATAATTTCATTAGAGCAGGAGTGGATTTTTTGTCTGTGCGCTGAAGGCACAGATCAGTAACAGAGCTGGGCATGTCCCTGCTTAGGGATCCTTCCTCAAGGGCTCCATTCTGCTTCCCAGCAGATGAAAAGATCCCAAATATGCTGGGGAGTGTATTGTCCTGGTTTTAGTAGCCAGGATCAGTTTGTCACTGTTTGGGTGTGAGTTCTAAACCCTCTGTGGCATTTTTCTCATGACCTGCCCACCATGGCCCATTGGCAGCAGCTGCCCAGGGCACACCCCACCCCTCAGNCGACCAGACTGAGACTGCCATGGGACTGTAACTATCATTGTCACCAGCAGGTTTCTTGTTTTCTTTTTCCTTTGAACTCAGGGGCCCACGTGGTGCTCAGCACAGGGGTTGGTGAGCTCCATCCTGCTCGTGCCCCACTGGGCTGGGCTGCACAGCTGTTTTTGTGGGTCACATTGATTTTCCTTCTGTCTCAGTGTATTTTGTGATCTTTTATGAAATTGTTCTTCTGCCTTGCAATCCCACTCTGAGTTGGATTCATTTCTCCTGCCAGTTTAACTCTAAACCAGCACATGTATAAAGGCAGGAGTTTCCTCACAGCTGAGAACAGAGTGCCAAGCAATGCCAGGGGCCTGCAGCAGTGCTGGGTCGGGTCTCAAAACCCAGGGGTGTGGGTGGTGCCAACCCATTGCTGCCTGGCTCAGCATGCCAGTGCTGTGCCCAGAGTGCCCAGGGAGCTGCACAGCTGCAATGCCGTGGGTTCTGCAGCTGGAGCAGGGCTGGGCTGCCCTGAGTGCTCCCCATTCCCACGTCATGTCCACCCTTAAAATGCACTCCTTAAAACCAAACCTTGTTATCCCAAATCTACCTGCACTTTCAGCTGGTTGGTTAGCTGGGATGAACCTCCAGGCTCTCTCCAGCTGTTGGAGGATCCTTATTTATGGCAAACATCCCATCCCAGTGAGTACTTCACTGGAGGTTTAATGGGAGAGCCTTAACCACTCGTGTTCATTAGACCAAAGAACACTGTAACCTCCAAAGTCAATATTCCCCCAACTTGAAAAGGAATATTTGAGGTTGGGCCATGGTCATGTGCTTGTTAGAGGACATGGCTGGGCTTAATTCACTTTGATGGTCCTGAGAAAGGCTGTTAATCCTTTTCCTAAATTAACTATAACTACCAATTTTGGTTTTAAATGGTATAGATACAGTTAGAGACAAGTGATATTGGGTGTTTCATTGGAATAACCTTCGTGCCAAAAGAACACAGAGTGGTTTGGGTTGGGAGGGACCTTAAAGCTCATCCCATCCCACCCCCTGCCATGGGCAGGGACACTTTCCACCATCCCAGATTGCTCCAAGCTCCATCCAACCTGACCTTGGACACTCTGCCAACCCAAGAAATCCCCACAGGTCGATTTGATCCCTTCAAGGGCAGAGCTGAACCTTCCAGTTCTGCTGCACGGCCTGAGCTTTCTCAGTGGGCAGAGATGTCCCAACCCCTGGGGCTGTCAAGACAACACTTTTCATCAGCCTAAAATTAACTGTGCTCATTGAAATGCCACGGAGCTCGGTGATTATCTGCCGCTAAAATGTCACGTGGGTGCTCTCTGGGTGGTGGCCACGTTTGCTCAGCTCCCTCTCTGCACTTGACACACGGATCTTGCTGGGATGGTTTCCACTTCTCTGCCCTTGGCTGCACCCACTGGCGGATCCAGGTGATTCCCCCCTTGTCCTGGATGCTCTGGAGCTGTGGCACCTCAGGAGCACAGGGAGCTGATGTCCTCAGAGGTGCAGTCACAGTGATGGGAAGTTATAGGAGAAGTCAGAAAAATTTTAAGTTCTATTTCTGTAATTAAGCAATACACGTCTTTCAATTTTGCATTAGCATATGGTAAGTCATAAAATTTATTAGTCCCTCTGTGTTAATTAGACCAAAGAACACTGTAACCTCCAAAAAGTCAATATCCCTCCAACTTGAAAAGGAATATTAGAAGGTAGGAACATGGTCCTCCAATTATTTGTGCTTGTCTCCTTTAGAGGACATAGCTGGGCTTGATTCACTTTGATTTTTATGCCAGAGGAGAGTAATAGGATTTTAATTTATCTGAATGCTCTCCAGGCATGCAAAGCTTCCAGGCAGTGGGAAAAAAATTAAAATAACAGGACCTTATGATGCAAAGACCGTGTATTTGTCTCTGCCAGGCATAGCATCAAGCCCACACCAGGTAACTGAGCCCCTCACAAGGTGTTTGTGGTGACTGCAGAGGCTCCTGAGATACCAACCTGTGCCTCTGGAGGACAATCCAGCTCATGAAAGGAATGACTTGAGACATCTCCCTCCTCCCTGCAATTTCTTAGGCAGTTTCTGAAACAGGTCTTCAAGGTCCTTCTTGCAGAAAACTTATTTATATGCAAAATGTAAAACAAAGCAAGACAACCTAAACCAGATGATGAATGCAGGAAAACTCATTTAGTAATTTCACCCTTCCTTTGTTCTCCCAGGAAAATCATGATTAATTTCTGCGTATCTTCTGTTATGACTCCTCCATTCGGCCCTGTTTTTACAGCCAGGAAATTGTATTTTGTCCTCTGTAAAGGTGGATAAATTGAGGTGTGAAAAACCTGCTGTTTGCCCCCAGGCTCAGAGGGACAGGAGGGGTTAATTACTGCTAATCATTAAATCACCTTTTATCACACAGATCTAAGCCAGAAAAAATAAATACCTCTACTTACATAAGAGTTTATTAAAACTTCATTTAGAGACTGGACTAATCAGACATTTGGAGTGTTCCTTGTGGCTTATTTGTGGTGGGAATAAGAGGTAAATGAAAATTAGTGAGGAAGGGAAATGGAAAGGGAAAGGGAAAGGGAAAGGGAAAGGGGAAGGGAAGGGAAAGGAAAGGAAGGGAAAGGAAGGGAAAGGAAGGTCTGCAGAGCATGTCATTTCATGGAGTGATGGCTTATAGAAAACACTAATAATTAAAAAATGGACTCTCTAATTGGATGAGCCAAATTGTTCATCAGCACCCAGCTGACTGTCCATCACATGGAGGGGGTCTGACTTTGCTGCCCTTCCATGTCCCAGCAGCTTTGCTTCACTCAGTGTCCAGCACAGGGTCAGGAGGGGAAGGGCACAGGCTTTGGCCACAACAGCTGCTCTTTCCAGGTTGATGCCACTGTGGGAAGCACGGGCAGTGAAAGCAAAGTGTCTTCACTCCACAAACAGGTTTTCCACTTTCACTTTCATCCCTTTTACTGCAGGTCGAATTTGGGGCAGCTGATCTGGCCAAGTGTCCCTTTCTGATAAGGCAAAAGGGAATTAATTCCCTGAAGTGATTCCCGTGACCAATCCATTAGGGAGGCTCTGGGAGTGATGCTGCTGCCCACGGAGCAGCACTGGCAGGCAGAGCACTTGTCATGGCTATTGATTTTGTCTTTACAGTGGTTGTTTCACTCAGCAGTGATCACACTAGATCTGCCCAGAAACTCCCCCTCCCTCTGGCCTTTTATATCCTCCTGGGGAGTCCCAGTGCCCCGTGTACTCAAATATTGATGGGAAAGACCCACATCCATGGGCTTTGTGCCACAGCTGCCTCTGTGGGAGCAGCCCTGGGTCCCTGGAGAGCTCTCACTGCAATAACATCATGTTTATTGTGTTTTTTTCAGCAAAATAAAAACATTGTATTCCTTCCTGGCTGCTGTTCTTCAGTGTGTTGTTATTCAGGCTTTTAAAAATTCAAGTCCACTTGAAAACAAACCCATTGTTTTAAACCACAATGTTTTGTTTTGTTAAAAAAAACCAAACAAACAATGACTACAAGGGTGTGAAGTGCTCAGAATTTACTCTACACTTTTCATTTGAAACTATTTACCGTCTTTGTCTTCCACTGGACCAGAATTAAACTTAAATGTCAGTAAAGAGAGCTACTTGTTTAGAAGAGACAATACATCTGTAATTCGTGTGTGGCTGGTTAAATCTATTGAAAAGAGTGATAAAATTAGTGCCCCAAATTATCAGTGAAAAAAATGCAGTCAAGACATCACTCTTAAATTCCTTTACTCATTTATATGTTGCCCACCACCCTTTTGAGCTGCTTTCCAAACACCTTATGAAAAACACAGCTGGGTTTCCCCACCAGTGCTGGGTGCATTTAGGGGGGATTTGCTCTTGTCTGTAATGATGGAATGAGTTGCCATTAATTTTAACTCCAGACCACAAGTGCTGAGCTGAGCACGTGGGTCTTGGGGCCTCTCGAGCTCCACGGATGGAGCTGCATCTTCTGAACCCTGTGGGGGATGATCCTGAGCTTTCATGGGGGTTACTGAGGCAATAAATGGCCTGTTGTGTTTTTATTCTGCCCTAACCAGGCTGTATCAGTGTCAGGATTTAACTGTGCGAATAAAACACAACTCGTGCGAGCCGGAGCTGCCGTGGGAAGGGAAGAATCCTCAGGACTTTGCCTGGAGCAGATTTTAAAGCGTGGAGGTCGGGATGAACCTCCCCCACACTGCTTTGTCGGTACTGCCCAGTGCGAGGACGACGCAGGAAATCACAAACAGTCTCTGCAAGGGCAAAAATATCCCACCCCCTGCCCCGTTGCCATATGTCCCTCAGAGCCCATCCCAGCCTCTGACCTGGATCCCGGGAGCCTGGAGCTCCCCTCGGCTCCGGGATCAGTGCCGACTGCTCTCCTGGCTCCAGGATCAGAGCAAACTGCTCTCCCAGATCCGTGCAAACTGCTCTCTCAGCTCTGAGATCAGCACAAGCTGCTCTCCCAGCTCAGTGCAAACTGCTCTCCCATCTCCAGGATCAGTGCAAACTGCTTTCCCAGCTCCGGGATCAGCGCAAACTCCTCTCCTGGCTCTGGAATCAGTGCAAACTGCTCTCTCAGCTCTGGGATCAGTGCAAACTTCTCTCCTGGCTCCAGGATCAGTGCAAGCTGCTCTCCCAGATCAGAGCAAACTGTTCTTCCATCTCCCAGCTCAGTGCAAACTGCTGCCCCAGCTCCGGGATCAGAGCAAACTGCTCTCCTGGATCCAGGATCAGTGGAAGCTGCTTTCTCAGCTTAGTGCAAACTGCTCTCCCATCTCCAGGATCAGAGCAAACTGCTTTCCCGGCTCTGGGATCAGTGCAAACTGCTCTCCCAGCTCAGTGCAAACTGCTGCCCCAGCTCCGGGATCAGAGCAAACTGCTCTCCTGGATCCAGGATCAGTGGAAGCTGCTTTCTCAGCTTAGTGCAAACTGCTCTCCCATCTCCAGGATCAGTGCAAACTGCTCTCCCAGCTCAGTGCAAACTGCTCTCCTGGCTCCAGGATCAGTGCAAGCTTCTTTCCCAGCTCCCAGGGCTCCCTCCCCAGCCTGGCTGAGCTCAGCACAATTCCCTTGCACAGATGTTGCTCCCTCATGTCATTACACACTGGCCTGTGCAATCCCTCTGGGACAGGAGCCCTTTTGTAAGGCAATATTATTTCCATGGCATGCTTTTAATTCTAGGTTGTTATTGAGAATGACTCCCTCTCACGTGTGTTGGGCAGAGGTTGAGCTTCCCTGAGAGCAAAAGGGTTTCCAGCAGAATTTATGGTGTCACTGCGTGATGAGGAAAGAGGCTTTGGACAAATAAGGAGCTGCTTTCCATGCTTGGATCAGGAGGTTCTGGTGTCTAAAAAATGTTTAGGCTACCAAATAAGCTGCCATTACAAATCTTTGCCTTTGATTGTCTTTTCCACCCACCAGTGCTCTGCTGGTAATGCCAGATGAATTCCATTTCTGCAGGACAAACCCCAGCCTTGGTGCAGTGCAGCATCTCCCAACAGCTCTGTTGGGAAAATCCTAACCATTAATGTCTCAAAGAAGATCCTGGGACACTGGATCAGCTCTCTCTGTCTTTAAGAACAAAACTGTGGGATGCAGGAATTGGAGAGACTCCCCTTCCTTGTTCCGTCAGGAGCTTGACAAGGACAAATCTCAAGAGGGGAATATTATTAATCGAAAGCAAAGGCCAGAATTTGTGAGACAACGTGCTGATACCTCCACATACTCACATTAAGCTGAAAACTCTTGCCAGTGATTCAGAGGGAACCTCGTCAAGATGGAAAAAAAAATCCAACCACCAGCAACAGAAAAACCTTGGGCTCCCAGTGCCACCTCATTACTAAAGCACTCGAACACCAAAGGGTAAAAACACTTATAAAAGCTTTTGTGCAGCTCTGACTCTTCATTTCCCCACCTCCAGTCAGTAGTTTTCTCCTCAGAGCTGCCTGACATTCCCCTTCCAGCCCCTAATCCCACCAAGGCACCTCAGGCTTGGAAACCCTGCCTGAAGGGACCACCAGCATCTCAGGGTGTTCACACACACTCACTGAGCCAGAGGAGCAGCAGGAAGAGCTGCCAGCTCCTCCTCAAACCTGGACCAAAGGAACTGGCTGGAGAGGTAAAGCTACACCCTCCTCCCCACCCAGAGCTCAGCAGATACCTGTGGGAAGGAGCCTGGAGGTCTCTGTGGCCATCCATCCACTCACCACCTTTCTGCACTTTGGAGAGCCCAGGCACACAGCCCTTCCAGGTTCATTAGGTATGGACACAGCCTTCTCTACCACCTGCCACAAGTGCACCCCTCAGAGGGAGCTGGGAGAGGGCTGAGGATTTCTCCTCTGCCCGTTGCACAGCCCTGGTTCAGCTGTCAAACAGCAGCTGGGCTGCAAGAGGCACAAAAGCAGTTTCTGTACTTTCCCTCTTTGGGCTCCTTGTGAAAACACACGCCCTGCACCACATGCAAGTCATTCAGCTCCAGCACGTGCTGCTTTCTGGGATCCAGGAATCCTGGGAGGCTTCACAGCCCCCGTTAGGAAGCACCACCACAGCAATGCCTAAAATAGCACAGTTACAGCCAATGGGCTGTAAATGGGGAAACATTTGCACCAGGAATTTGGATCATGGGAAACAGGACCAGGAGAGACCCCAGGAATTCCTTTAATCCCTGTCTTCTTTCCCATGGGTTGGTTCTAAGTGGTTATGGACAGCTCCATGACTAACTCCCTTTGCCTGAATCCCAGACTTATAAAAGAAGTGTGAAGGGCTGCAACAGGAGCTAAAGGACCCACCTTTCACTGCTGGGTGTCTCCGACCACGACATCCCACCTGAGTCAGTCACTGGAGAAGGACAAACCCCACCATGTTCCAGTCCAGGTGACACTGATGGTGAACTCTCACTGCCCTTTGTTTCACCCCTTCCCCTCTCCAAACTGTGACAGATCCTTACCTGTTGCTTCCACCATTCCTTCCAGGATGACCACAATTTCAAACTCCTCCTTCTCCAGCTGGGTACGAGACATCTCCCAGAAGGGGCTTTTCTCATTGATTTCGTGTGAGATGATCAGAGGTGACACCAGGAACAACCTGTCATCTCCAGTGTCAAATCCCACGTTGATGTCCGTTTGGTTGAGGGGAATAAACTCTCCTTCTTTGGTCTGTTTGGACTTAATCAGTTTGGCTCTAATGGAAGCCTCGACAATGTGGGAATTGCGGAGGTCCCCGACCCGGAACATGAGGCAGAGCTTCTCGTCCCTCATGGAGATCACGGCGTTGTTCGAAAACATGAGGGTTTCAGCCCTTTTCTTTGGTTGGCTGATCTTGACAAACATGCAACCCACCATGAAGGCGTTGACGATGGAGCCCAGGATGGCCTGGATGAGGAGCAGCACGATGCCCTCGGGGCACTTCTCCGTTATCACCCTGTAGCCGTAACCGATCGTCGTCTCCGTCTCGATGGAGAACAGAAACGCAGAGACAAAGCCACTGAGGTTCTCCACACACGGGATCCAGTTCTCATCTTCCAGGTGGTCCAGGTCTCCCCGGATGTAGGCGATGAGCCACCATATGAACCCAAAGAACAACCAGGTGATGGTGTAGACCATGGTGAAAACCAGGAGGTTAAAACGCCACTTGAGGTCCACCAGCGTCGTGAAGAGGTCGCTGAGGTATCGGTAGGTCTCCTGGACGTTGCCATGGTGCACGTTGCACTTGCCGCTCTTCTCCATGTAACGCTGCCGGGGCTTCTTCCCTTCGGCTGAGATGAGGCGGGTGCGGTCGGTGGCGATGGGGACATCGTCCCGAGCCTGCTTGGGGATCTTCTTGGGCTCCCTGGATGTAACTCCGATGTCCATGTCCTGGTTCATGAAGATCCTGGAATCTCCAGCCATGGCTGGGCTGCAGAGCAAAGAAAGAGAGCTCAAGGTGGAAGGAAAATCGCTTTGTTTTATTGGCTGACGCAGTAAGGTGGTGTTTTGGGAAAGACTTGGAGAGGGTTCAGCTCTTCTCCCCCAACAGCCACTGAAATATGGTGCTGCTGAGTTAAACATAATAAATGTAAATAAATAATATAATACATACCTTAAATACGTAAATATAATAAATAATGGCCCAGAGATCAGCTCAGTTGGTGAAAACTTGGTGGTGATAACACCAAGGTCAGGGGCTGGGCCGTTCACTTGAGTTGGACTCGATGATCCTTGGGGGTCCCTTCCAACTCAGAATATTCTGTGATATTCTGTGAGATGTAATAAATATAAATTTAAATCAAGTTCAATAATGATTTGCTGTCCACATCAGGGACCTGCCAGTCACTGCTTGGTGCACCAGTGGAACCTCAGAAAACCTGGTGATGGGCACGGCCGGGAGGCAGGAAACATCTTGTAACATCTTTTTGGGTATTTTTTATCCTTAGATTGTTTTTTTTTAACACACTGAATTTGCTTGAGATGGCAACTAGGAACAAAGTAAAGATACATCGACACATCTTTTCAAGAGGCACTGGAGTTTTTTTGATGCCTCAGGTTTTGGGTGCGTATCAAGAGGATCCTTAGAAATGAACAGAAAACCCTGAGCATCCCTGTCTACCTAAACCTCACACACATCTAAATTATGCATGAAGGTTTCCCTCGCAGTCAGCAGAGAGAGGCATCTCCAGGGACAATTCACACTTCAGGAGTGCTGAATCACCTTCTGGAAGTTTATTCTGTGAGCCTTGAACTTCAAATGTGAAGCAGAGCTTTAGCTGAGCCTCTTGAATGGCACATCTGAAGGTGGGGTGAGTGCAGGCTCGTCATCTGCTGCTCATCAGAGGTGTCAGAGCTCACCCTGCCACCAGTGCAGTGAATCCCCAGGCACCTTCCCAAATGTATCAGGCACTTATTAAAACCCCACTGTCGACTTGCAGAACGGTGCTGACAGAGGCCCCAATAAATAACACAGGATGATGGCTGCGATGATATTTGCAGGTCCTAATGGAACATCCTGTTTACTGAGACAATTAGATGCTCTTTAACAAATGAGGGCCTTGACTCTGGATGCAGAGCACAGACAAAGTCTCTGTCAAAGGCTCCCGAAGCAGCCTTGGGGATAGCAAAGATAGAGCAGCAATATTTTCTACAGTGCTCATTCTCTGCATTGTCCTCTGCAAATCCTATTAAAACCTAACTAAATCTGTTACTCCTCCCTCTATCTTTAATCTTCTTATGCTCCTGTGAATGAGAAAAGGTGTGGAGCTACAATTAAGAGTATCTCAGGGAAGACAATTTTAAGACTGAGCAAAGCAGCTTCATCTTTTCCGTATTAAAAAGCGCGAAGGGTGGGCGGGAAGGAAGCAGAGGCAGGATGAATAAATGAGGCAACAAATTTCCACTTCCATTCTGCTGCAGCCAAGTCTGGTTAACAGCAAAGAATTACTCTTAGCCCTTGTATAAGTCACCATCAATCATGACTCCAACGAAGCAGCCGGAGCCTGTTGCTGGAACCAGCCCCGCTGGCTCTGCTCGCAGGGAGCCCGACCATCTGTGCCCAGCTCGGCCCCAGAGCTGCCTCGTGCTGCCACATTTGCTGCTCAGAGGGGTCTGGGCCAGGGCTGAGACAGGAAGGGGCAAACAAGAGGGATGAAAGGGAAATTTTGAGGGGTCGGGTTTGCCACCCCCAGCACATGTGAGGCTGGAGAACCCCAGTGCTCTGTGTCCTCCTCCTCCAACAGCAACACCAAAGATTCTGATGGAATATTCCCCCCTTCCTCTGTTTCTGTGCCTCCTGAGAGGTGGTTCGTGGTGTTTTCAGACACACCTTCAGCCTTTTATTGCTACCTGTTGCAGTGGAAATGTCCCAACCCCTCTACACTGTGGTGTTTGTCCCCACAATTGTGGGAAGCATCTGCTCGAGGGTGTCAAATCAGGATTATCCATCAGATAATGACATATTTGACAGATAATGGTTATCTGTCAAATAATTAGTGTCACTAATGATACTGACTCTCACTGCACGGCGTGTGGAGGCACATGGCACAACAATCACTCATTGTCCTTCAATAGGGAAGAAGACTCCCATCCACTGACTGAAAGGGAACCAGGTACTGAAGAACCTCTTTGCCTTCTTCTCATGCATATCACTCTTGAGGTATGTTTTCATTGACTGATTAATCTAAAATTACTCCTTTTGGACTAAAAAGCTTTTAATCCATCTCAGTGTAAAGCCAGGGAAGTGCAGCATGTTCTCAATTTTATAGGGCTGCTTTAAAGATTTTTTTTGTAGTAAGAGTTATATTTGAAACCTTACACTGACCCTGTGTAAGGGAGAACAACCAGTTTCGAGACATTAATCTAGTGTAAGGTTTCATCTTCTAGGTTCATACCAAAGAGATCAAAACATATTAAAAAGAACAGAATAAAACCACTCAAAAAGCCTAAATCCCTAGAAATAACACTCTGCTGGAGCAGGCAAGAGGAACTGCCCATCAAGGAATGTACAGAGAAACATGCTTTAATTAAAACAACTCAAGGACTGGCAACATCCCTTTTGTAGTGATCTCTAACAACATGAAATCTTTCTGGAAACCTTCAGGAACACCTTTCAAGCGAGCCTTAAAAGCAGAAACATCCTCCTGATGTTTAAGCCTAAACCCTCCCATTGCAGGACAAGCGCAACCTCAGTACGTGGTTACTGAAAATAATTAAGCAGATGAATTTTTGCCTTAGATTCTTTCAAAAGAATGATGCTGGTCAGCAGTTTGAGCACAGCTCTGGATGGCTTCACTCTGCTCCAAAGGATTTTCTCCACAAGTATTTTCTGTCTAATTCTGAGCAAATCACTGCTTTCCCCTCTGCCTTCGTTCCCCAGTGGTAACACTGGTGGGATGGGTATGAGCAGCCTGTGAGATCCCAGGCACAAGAATCTCCTAGGAAATTTGCTCCCATTCCTTTATTATTTTAACTACCCTGGGAAACTTCAGCACAAATGACAAGCTGCTCCAAAAGGAGCCCTGTAACTCTGTAAGGACAGGTTAACTCCTTCCCCGTGGAATAAACTGTCCCTGCTGCAGAGCATAAACACCCTCTCCACAAAACAGTAAATACATGGGAGCATCTCACAAAGATTTAGGCTCTGCTTTGCAAATCCCTGTTCCCTCCAGCACAGAGAGCCAGGAGGTGAAACTGCCTCTTAGAGTCACACACCCCGTGCTGTTGCTTTGCCATTTCATCTTTGGTTGAACGAGGGCAGGATAATAAAAATGTCCCTTTTGTACAAAGCTGCCTTCCTTCAGGACAGGCTCCTGCACAGGCAGCTGTGAGTCAGTGCATTATCACTCTGGCAGAGAGGCTTTTTATCAGCCTTGTGTTCTGAGGCTCTGCCCAGATGGCAGATCTGGGCAGGCAGTGACATTTAGGGCTCTCAGTCAGATGTGCTGAGAGGAGCCAGGCTGGGCTTGGGTGAGGATCTTTGGCAGAGCTGAGGTGCCTCCTGACATCAGGAAAGCAAACCAAGAAAACTCTGCAAGAAACTTTGCCCCTGTTGAGCAGGGCGACCTGTTCCATTGGGACACTGAACTGAAGCAAAGCCAGGTTTAAGTGGGGATGGGATGTGCTGCTGGAGAGGACTAACCTGGCAAGCAGGAGGAGTTGGAAGGCATGAATTTGTCACCAAGTTTGTGTAACAGCAGACTTCTTTTGTTTCCTTTGAACTGACGCCTGTGTTTTCTTCCACTGTGAGAATAATTGAGCAGCTGTTCTTTAGCAAACCTCCCACACCTTCCCCAAAGAGGATTTTACTTAATTCTGTCTTTTTTTTTTTTTTTCCAGACAATGAGTCCTGAACTGCTTAACAAGCAATCAATAATGCTAAACAGACACTACTGAAAAATCTGACCTGGTTCTTTGGCTGCAGTTGGCTCAAACCACAGAAAACAGAGATGAGGTTCCTGTGCCCGGGTTCCTCTGGGCCACAGAATTCTCCTTGGGGTTACACTGCTGCAAGGGAATGAAATTCTTAATTGGCTGACACTAATAACATAGGAAAGCTGGCAGAAGAATAAAGAAAATTAAAGCAGCAGCACCCAAAGAGAATAAAATAATTGACTGCTGAGCGTTGGGAAGATGGAGGAAGAAGAAGAAATCTTAGGATTATCTGAAGATAAATGATTATTATATAGGTGCTGACTTGGGTGAGGCTTTGATTTCCCTGAGAAAGGCATCTTTCCCTCTATCCTTTTATTTCCTGCCAAAGCATGATCGAGCCTGAGCAGTCAACAACACCAACATCAGATTACCTTTCGACACACGCAAGAAGAAAGGCAGGTAAGATTTTGGGTTAAATTGTGTCATCTTTCAGCTTGCTGATTTTATATAAACAGAAGTTGTAGTGGTTGCCTCTTTCGAAAGTGCTGGGAGATCCACAGGGTGGAGGGGAGGCTGCAGAAGAGTTGTGCTGCTCAAACCCAGGGCAGGAGATGGAAAGAAACTGCCCAAGAAGGGAGACCTGTGGCACTTCACCAACAGACCTGGTTCAAAAGCTGCCTCGCCCAAGGAATTCCTTCCCAAAGTGTATCCTCACTAAGCACCGAGGTGGGAAGGTGTTCCTTATTTCCTCTGTGTTTCTGGTGTCTTGGGACTGCTTTCATGAGACAAGGGAGCTCCCCTGGGGAGAAGGAGTCCCCCCAGTACACAGAGGAGGTGAGTGATGGTGCCCCAGGCTGCTGGTGAGCAGAGGAGCAGGATGGCTCTGTGCTCATCACAGGGCTGGGCTGACCAGGCTGCCTCTCTGCCCAGAGTGCTGTTGGCTCAGAAATACCCAAACAGAAGGTGTTTGGTTTTTCCAAAGGAAATCTCTGGCCAGGTAGATAATACGACACAAAGAAAGAGTCCATGGACATTTGTACTTTACTTTGACCAGATAATTATCTCCTAACCCATCCTTCTCCCCAGCAATGCTGGATAATCCCAGTTCTAATACCCCTGAGCCCTTTCCTTGCCAGTTGTGAGATACTCCCAGAGTATCCAAGTGTTTCACAGCATTCAACACAGGTATGACATGTTTTAAAATTTTACTTATTCATTTATCCAGAGTTGTGGAAGAAGGAAATGCTCCATAGCCCCTATTTCAAGATGGAGAAGTCAGTCACAAAGACTCTCCTTCCACGCTCACATTGGGAATCCGTGGGAGGGTTGGGAACTAAATTCATCATTTCCAAAATGCTAAATGAGTGTCTGTAATCACTGCACAACTCTTTGCTCCTTCCAACACTCCAGCAGTGAACACAGTCCCTGTCTGCTTCAGGTGTGGCTAAAGACTGCTCTGCAAAGCCTACACAGCCTCATCTATCAGCATGAATAACTAGTAAGATTATTTCTAATGCCAAGAAAGACAGTTTCTGTTCTCTCTACAGATTTCAAATAGATTTTTTCCTCTGAACTATGGATTGAAGTATAAAAAATCTCACATATAACAAAAGCTCACAGTTGCATTAAATATAATGACTTCAGATCTATGCAGAAAAGAGAGGAGAAACTGAACTTTGGAGAAGATACACTGGGATGGGGTGTGTATGCAGGAAAAAAGAGACAAAGACTAGAAAATGCCTTTTGAGACACCATAATGATCCCAGTGTACAGGCTTCAGCAACCTGGCACAGCACAAGGACTGGAGAATATGGAGTTTCCATGAGGTAAGGGATATCTCCTGCCTGCTCTGCATAGGGTGGATGGGAGGGTATAATTCATGTAACTGTCAGTCAATGAAACTTGATTGCACTAAGGAAGATGAGCAGGAAAAGTCCCCGTGCAAAGGATGCAATCACAGTATTATGCTCTTAGGTGTTTTCCTTAAGTTGGAACAATCAAATGATACTTTCTCTGCCAACAAATAAAGCCTGAAATAAACCAATTTGATCCTTCCACCTGCAAGGAAGTGACTGTGTCTGAGGCACTTTGCAGCCTCTCTGTGTCTGCCCTCTCACCCCAGGCTGTAGTTTTAGGGCCATCATTGACTGTTGCCTTTCTCTCAACGCAACTGAACAAAGAAAAAGAGTCACTTTTGTCCTGAAAAGACTCTGCTACTGGCACACAGCAAACATTGAATATTGGGGAAAACAGGACCTCAGTTCTAAGAGAAAATCCTGCCCCAAGAATACTGACATTCCTGTTCTCAGTGGTTTAGAGATTCCCCATCACAGCCCCTGAGAGTCACTCTGTAATTGGCAGCTGCCTTGAAAAGATACAATAAAATTTCTGATGCCACTTCACACTTCTCCAACGAGCTGCATCCAAACAGTTCACAGACAACTGACCAAACTCAGGTTCTTTTTGGCCCAAAGCCTTCAACCCACTGCAGACAAGAGGAGAGTCACAGAGAGACAAACCAGTCTAAACCAAACTGCTGGGTAAGTGTCAGAGCTCACCCCTCATGTCCAGGGCCTCTCTGACCTCAGACTGAACAGCAAGTGGGTGACTTATATAAAAGGGTCTGGAGACTTGCCCAAGAATCTGACTCCAAAACTCTGTTGTTTTTTGTTTTTTGTTTTTTTTTTATTTCTGGCAAATAATTGGGCTGGAACCTTCCAGAGATGGAGGATATTTTGTCATAGGAATCAGAAATGATCTCGATCCTTTATCTCTGACTGAGCAGGGGCAAAGGACTGAACCCCAGCAGTGAAATAACTCCCCCAGCACAAACAGTGCCCCCCACACTCCCTGTCTCCTTCAGAAGAGACTGGTTTTTTGGACTGTCCAGAGTACAAGTAAGAGGAACCAGTTTGGTTTCTCTCAGAGTTGCTCTACTACAAATTCAAGATCTACTTAAAAGGGGCAGCAGGAAGGACCTGCTTGATGCCAGAAACCCCAAAAGTCAGATGGTAAATTTTTTTGGGACAGGGTCCGTTCTGCCAGTTCTTCGTTGGCTCCAGAAACTCTCCAGTCCAAACCAAGGCAGAGATGCTGCACAGAAGTACATGGTACTCCCAGCCAGCATGTGCTGATCCAAACAGGAGGGCTCCAGGCATCTGTGTGAGTGATGCAACAGGACATGGATAAGAAAACCAGTCATGCTTTTACCTCCCAGAGCTACAACCTCCGAGGGATTCCCAGTATAAAACATTCCCTGTCCCCTCCGAGGGCTGAACATGCCACTTCATCATCGGGAGGCTACACTGCCAGGGCTCTTTAAACTCTAAGCTGACTGGCAAGTATCCTAATTGTGAAAAAATTTAATCTTTGACTCCAGATAAGGATTATGTAGTCACTCCAAGCAGCTCTCTGCTCAGCCTCCCGGTGCCCTTTGCATTCCGGTGATCCCCCCTAACCTGAGCAGTACAGACTTTTTTAATGTGTTTTCCCGCACAACACCTTTCCGAGATCCCACAGTGCTTTTTCCCAGGATGAGCATCCCACCCGCGGCTTCCCAAAGAGTTCCCCGACCGGAGCTGGACAGCAGCACATCTCCAGCCCCCACCGCGGCGGGTGTGGGGAGCCTGGCACTCAGCTGACCCGGCACCTCAGCCGCTCGCCCCGCTGCCCGCGGGGCTGCCGGTCCTTTGCAGGCAGAGAAGCGCAGGAGCGACCTGGAATAACAAAGGAAACCCGGGAACTTACTCGCTACGGGCGGCTCCGCATCAGTGTCGCGCACTCGGGGGCAGCCGGGCGGCAGCGGGCAGAGCGGAGCGCGGCCGGTCCATGCCATCACCGGCGAGCCGGGCTCGTCCTCGGCTCCCCGCGCTGCCTCCTGCCTTCGCTCCCGGCAGCACAGAGCATTTACGTGGCGCTGGAGATGTGGATGCCCACGCCCCTATCCCTGGGTATCCCCTGATTTCCCCGCTCTGCCCTCCGCGGCTGCAGAGCTACTTTTGCCGCTCCTTTGCCCGCTCCTGCCCGCTCCCGTACCGAGGGATTCTCGGTGGAATAAAGCCTTTTAAAGGGCTGGGGCAGAGGGGAGGGAGGGGAGGCTGCGTGTGACGGCGCCTTATCTGTTCTGAATGAGCCGGAGCCTAGGTGGGGAGGGAGGGAGGGCGAGGGAGGGGTTTGGGCTCAGCCGAGCGCGGGGAAGGGCTGGTGAGGAGGGGGAGAGGCGAATCCGAGCCTTGGGAGGTTGGGATCACGGGAGCGTCGGGGCCGGGAGAGCCCTCCGGGCCCGGCGGCCGCACACGCTCCCCTCGCACACGCTCCCCTCGCACTCGTCCGTGCGCCCCCCCAGCTCCTCTCTCCTCCCGGGGTCCTTCCCCGGGATTACGGGATGCGCTGTCATGTTTTAGAGGGTGGGGGCTGTGTTGGTGTTGAAAGATCACACAAACAGAAAGCACTTCCCAGAAACCAGGGAAAAGCCTCAAACGGAGGCTTTCACAGGGAGCACATGCACCGGCACTGTGGGAACGGTCTCTTCCAGGCTGGACCAAGGAATTTGGGAAAAGTGGGGAGCCGGAGGGCGAGCACGATTCCTCTGGCACGTTTCTCTTGCCTGTCAACCATCAAGCCCTTGCCGTGGTGTTTGCTGACGGAATTGTGGTGTTTTCCCGAGATTCATCCAGGGAATGCTCTCAAAGCTCTTCAGTGCTTTGCACTATTTTTTATCTTTCTCTTCTTTTTTTCCTTTTTTTTTATTTTTTTTTTTATTTTATATATATCATTGATAATACCACACTGTCTCCCCAGCTTAGTAAAATATTTCCTTTCCTGCAAAGCAAATGTCAGGCGAGCTGCAGAGATGAGACAGATCTGCCTGGTGACTGCAGGTCGCTCCAGGCTTTGGTGCCCTGTTTCCCTGATCCCATCCTCCTGTCCTCCCTAATTCCCTGCTCCAGGTCCACATGCATTACAGCCCATCAGAAATGTCTTCACAGAAGATTTGTCTGGTCAGGAGAAGAGAACTTTTCAAAACCAGAGCACTGTGCGGGAATGTGTCAGTATTGATGAAATCTAAAAGCTGTTTTTTCCTTGTTCTGCTTTGAATGATTTTCAATTTTTAATATTTTTTAAAAGTTATATTATCACTAATGAAATACACCAGCATTGGAATGGCATTTTTATTTGACTGTGTGGACATTTTACAACCTATTATTTGCATTCTTCTTTTTGGATCAGGGGAAAAATGGCACTAGTGGAGCTTCCTGTAGATCAGAAGACCTGATTCTGATCAAGTTAATTCTAGGCTACATAACACCTTATTATGGAAACTAGACTGGAGAAATTCACAGACAGACATGCTAAAGAAAGGGAAATAAGCATAGATTTGAATATTCTGAATAATCACATTGCCTAGGACTGGGTTGAGAAAGCCCATCTCTATAAACACACACCTTTTATTAGTGCTCTCTGCTTTGTGTGTGGAATCACAGAAGTATAAAATCATCGAGATTGGAAAAGACCTCTAAGTTCATGGAGGCCAACCACAGAGGTTGGATCTGGCCAGCTGAGACAGGAATCTGGAACCAGATCAGGGACTTAGTCTCTTAACAATTGGATTTGTGGCTGTAATTTTGCTTTTCCCCTTGCCAGTTTGTATTTGCCATCCCAGCACGGCGTGGGCAGTGAGGTGAGCCCGGCCAGCCTGGCTCCTGCTCCTCATGCAGCAGCAGAGTGAACTGCAAACAGCTCAGAGCACTGAATCCAAAGCAGCACTGAATCCAAAGCAGCACTGAAACGATCTGCAATGAAAGCAAAAGGAATGGGAATAAACTGCTGATTAAATCCTCGGAAACTGTGTTACACCTTCTGCCTGCTCAGAGCTGTTAGGGATGTCTTTGCAGCACTATTAGTTTACTTTTAGGAAGGTGTCTATGATAACCTTATAAAAATGTTCTTTGGGGAGTAAATGAACAGTTTGGGTATTTTTCATAAGCATTCAAACTTGTTTTAAAAGTTCTAAGCAGTAAGTCCTCCAATGGGAGGGTCAGTCCCCCTCTAAAATCACAGTGTTGGCTTTCAGAGCAGGTCCCTGGATGCTGCTCCACCAGCACTAAGGACAGTGCCACCTTCAGAACGGCCTCAGCTCTGCTTCCTCCTTCATTTCACCTCTTTTAATAAGATTTAGAATGAATTTAGGAAATGCAGGAGGACTTTGTATGCTGTCCAGCCAGCAGCCCTGGAGGAGCAGAGCCTCTGCAAGGCTGCAGAGCTGGTGCGTCATGGTCAAGGCAAGGAGAGCCCTCCTTCCCAACTCCTCCACATTTTTATCCAACATATCCCGACTCCAAAGGCACGGACAGGGGGCTCGGAGGAGCAGAGTGGGCTCACAGGGTGGTCACGGCGGGTGTTTGCCCAGGGTTCCCATGTGGGGATGGCTCTGTGCCTCATGCAGCGCCAGCAACACCTTTTTCGGAGCACATTCCCGGTGTTCCTGGCGGTGGAACTCTGACAGGCACTGCCATCTGCTGGCACGGTCCCTCCAAGCCAGCCCTGCAAACACCACACGAGTGGATTTTCACCGCCCCCCAACCCCTGAGGCTGCAGAAAATCTCATTTCCCCAAGATCCCACACGCCTTCTCCAGCCGGGAGAAGGGATCTCTCCCCTAACGGGGTTTGTTCACGAGCAGGTTGGTGATTTTGACCCTTCTGCACCTTCTGGGATGTCACAGAGCTGTGCCCACACCCCTTCCCGGGTGCCAGCTCAGGGATTTAGCCCTGACCCACAGATGCCACCCAGCACACGTTGTAAGGGCATTTACGTGCTGTGGTTCTGCTGATGCACCAGGCGCTTCTCAAAGCCACAGGAAACAGGGCACTTGAGAGGCACCTCCTTCAATCAGCCTTAAAGACTTTTTAGGAACTATTTACTAGTTTTTATTACTTNATTTTACTAGTTTTTACTACTATTTACTCTCTACGGTGGCAACACCTTCTCCCTGGGTCATGTGAGTCTCTACATCTGGGCACTTTTGTTTCCTTTTTCCTACACAGTAAACCAGTGCCTTGTTTGGTGTATTATATTCCAATTTGTACTCATCAAAGATGTAAAAGGAATTTTCCAGCTGGAAACCACACCTCAGGGAGTCAGTGACATCACTGTGCCCTCGCTGAGGTGGGGGAAGAGTTGTCAGTGGCCTCACGTGTCTGAAATGGGTTAAAGAACTGCAGGTACCAGGTGCCTGCAGGGGGGTGGGTTTGACACCAAACGGCAGAACAGTTTGGATACCTTTGGGCTCCTGTGGAAACATGGAAATGCAGAGGGATTGCTCTTCTGTTCAGGATGGGATTCACCCCAGGCAGTGCCATTTGGGGTGCACTGGGCTGAGTCTAAACAGCCACACTATTTCCCTTCTAACTGATGCAGGGACAGGGAATATCCCAAGGCAGCTAAATTAGAGCCTTATGGTGGAATGGGACGAATGATCTAATTCCAGGAGCATGGAGACACGAATTTCACTTCTTGATGTTCCTGGGGATGCTTGCAAGGTCTCACAGCAGTGCTGCTCTGTTCGAAGGGCACACAGGGCTCTTTGCAGGGAGAATTGTGGAATGCTCAGCTCCTGGATTTGCAAACTGAACAAAATGTGAAAGAACAAACTCTAATCTCATTTTGATATAATTCCAAATTATGCCTCGCTCAGAGAGTGATTTATATCACAACGAGTATCAAAAGCTTTCCTAAAACGAGCAGCCTGGAATTCTGCAGATTGCTGTGGGATGCAGCAGCAGGGCAGGCAGGCTTTGGAGCTGTCATGAACAAAACGAGGGGAATTATCCCGATCTCCCTGAGGTTTCCCGGGACATAAACGAGCCTCATCCCAGCACAGGCTGGGATGACACAGCGACAGGGGGCAGCTGCTCTGCGCTCAGCGCAGGCTTTGCTGGGATGGAGAGCAGAGGGAGCAGCGGTGCCTTCAGGGAGCGTTTTAATCCCTTGTGCGGTTTGATCTCTGGAAGGAGAGATGTCTCCTCGCGTTTGTCAACCAGGAACCGACCATCCCACTAGAAGAAAACAGAGTTGTAAGAGGCAGGGCTGGAAACGGCTTCTGAGATTGTCTCCTCCACCTCCACCGCCTGAACGGGAGCTGAGCCTTCGGCTGAGGCTCTGAGAGCCCTGACGTGACAGTCACCCACTCTGTCTCGTCTTCCTTTTGTGCTTTGGGGCTTACTCATCGCCCCGAACCGGAACGAACCTCGGGGAGCAGGCAGAGGCAGACAAGTGGGAGGAGAAGTTTCCTCCAGAAGCTCCCCCGCTCGCTCGGAGTGTGGAGGAGTGAGCTCTGTCAGGTCCTTTGATGTGCTAATGAGCCGCTGGTGCTCACCCAGGAAGGAGACAGCTCCTCTCCCTGCCCAGGGCTGGTGCCTGGCCCCGATTCCCGCAGCCAACACACATCCCGACCCATTCCCACCTTTTCGCTTCGGCATCGCCCGCCGGTGGGTTAGTCCCGTTCTTAGCGAACGGCTGTAATAATTAGCACTAATTAAGCTCTTGTTCTGCAGGTGCAGCGGCAGAACGGGAGGCTGAAGGTCACTCAGGGACTGAGCTTCCCACCGAGGTCCACGGGAGCTGCAGGGCAGGAAAATACTGGCAAAGGGCACTGAGCGTGTGTGGACTGGCACACGTGTGGCACATCCTCTGGGAATAACCCCCTCCTCCAGCTCCCAGCTCTGTTTCCTGCCTGGGAGCTCAGAAACAGCCAAACAGCCCAGTCCCAGCACCCTCCAGGGATGGCAAATTCACCGAGACAATTCCCCTGTTAGGCTGTGAGAATTCCAAAAGGCTCCCAACAAATGCAAACTCTTCGGTTTTCTCAGGTGGGAATCTCATGGCACGAACTTCCCTCCTGCAAACAGTCCCCTCTGGAAAGGGATGGGATGGGTGATGCAGGACACCACCAGGAAGAGGCAGGCTCAAAGCAGCCATGGATTAACCCCTTTGCTGGAAAAGGGTCTCACCTCTGATGAAGGGGAAGGGAAGGGGGAACCTGTGTTTATTTTACTTGGGGCTTAGGATGCTTATTTGGTTTGCTTGTGCTCATTTTATTTATGCCTATTTTGTTTATGCCTATTTTGTTTATGCTTATTTACCTAGGGCTTATAATGATGCTATTTTCTCTGCTTTTATACTTACGGAATTTGCTCAGTAGTATGAAATTCACTGCAGCAAAACTCACACAGGGTCCTTGAAAGGGGCCATGCCAAGAGGCCCAGGACTTCTTGGACCAATTAAAACAGCCAGGATACCCCATGATAAATCAGAAAACATGTCAAAAGAACAAGATAAGTCCAATTAGACCAGTTACAGTTGCCAACAAGACTGGTTTGGACCAGTTTGGAGCAAAAGGTAAAAAGTTCACAGGAGGAAGACACTTTACTTCATCCCTAAAGACCCCCAGGGACCCCCACCCTGAATTCCCAGGAGGAACAGCGCACGGGCAAGGAGCAGCAGCACGGGGTGGAGAGAATGGAAATCAGTTCCTGAGGCTCATTAGAATAACCCCGCCTTCTCTAAGGAAATCATGTTTATGCATAAAAGACAAATGAATATGTATGACTTAATTGCATATAAACCCTTTGGTAACTCAACCAGGGCCATGTTT
The DNA here is from genome assembly GCA_013399695.1 of Formicarius rufipectus. Taxonomy (NCBI): domain Eukaryota; kingdom Metazoa; phylum Chordata; class Aves; order Passeriformes; family Formicariidae; genus Formicarius; species Formicarius rufipectus. The sequence goes on from VXAU01001397.1 coordinate 148,928, forward strand.
TTGGAGGAGGATCCCCCTGCGCCCGGGCCGGGAATGAACGGAGCTCTCTAGAAGCTCCCTGGGTTAGAGGGGGTTTATTCCCCAAAACACCTCTGCCTTGTGGCCTTCCCAGGAGACAAGGAACTCCTTCACTTAACTGTGGAGAATCTTCCAGGGTATTTAGCTGATTCCAGGAGGTTCCACAAATGGCTTGGCAGAAGTGTGTAACAAACTCCATGTGACCTTTGGGCAGCAGAAGCAGCTCAACCAAAGCCCAGTGTGCTCCCTTCCACTCCTGGATTGTCTCCCCTCTCAGGAGAGGCTGTATCAAACAATTGTATGTCAAGCCTTTGATATACATTGTGATATAAATTGCTCTCTGGGCGAGGTATAATTTGGAATTATACCAAAATGAGATTAGAGTTTGTTCTTCCATGTCTTGTTCTGTTTGCAAATCCAGGAACCAACGATCCCACTGAAAACCATGGATCAGAGCATATTTTATCTTATTTTTCCTGCATATTTTATAGAATGGAAAGGGCACACAACAATTCACAGATTCAGAATATTCTGAGGTGGAAGGGACCCACAAGGCTCAATGAGTCCTTCTCCTCAGGGAGTGTGGGGATGGCAGCCACGACCTTGGCATTATTAACTGCATATCCTGTGGTCACTTAGCAGAAAGCACAAATCCACAGGGCAGCAATAACAGCCTGAAGCTCCGTTTGAGGCACTGCACATCAGCACCTGAGCTATTAAACTGGAATATTTTAAAGCTGTTTGTGGTGGAGCTCCAAACCTCATCCCTTTGGGTCTGGCTGATGCCACTGGGAATTTAACACTCCAGCCATGGCTAAACTGGGTTGGGTTGGAACTGGAGTGTTGACAGTGAAAATATTTATTTTAAATTCTTCTTCCTTCTTCTTGTTCTTGTTCTTCTTCTTCTTCTTCTGTCTTCATCTTGCTCTTTGTCTTCTTATTCCTCTTCTTATTCTTGTTCCCCTCCTCATTCTTATTCTCATTTTAATTTTAATTTAAATTCACAGTTTTAGGACAAGGCTCTGCTGTGCCTTGCACGGGCCTCCTTTGGATGGGAGAAGTATGATCCATGCGATTCCTGCTGCCACAGCAGAGGAGCAGAGTGGGCACACCTGGCACAGCAGACCCTGCCCACTCCTCCCCCCTGCAAGGGCTGGAAATGCTCTTCCAGGGGAATTTTTGCTTCATCACCGTTCCAGCACTTAGGCTGGGCAGTGGATCTCCTCTGCAGGTCAGCTTTATTCTTTATTAGGTTTTATTAGTTTGCACACCACAGACCTTCAAGCCAATTTCTGAGATGCATTTCCCACCTTCAGGGGAGGCTTTGAGAACAAACCCAATTGTTCCCTCCATCCCTGAAGTGTCTGGCTGGTGAATAATTTGCATTAAATCAAAAAACTGTCCCTGTTCCTCCAAAAATCCCACAAACAGTTACATAACTTGGATTTCCACATAATTTACTAAAATTAGTAAGATTTTCAGCAGTTTTTCAGTCACTGGGGAGCTCGAGAGAACCATTTCTAGAATTTTATTTGTAGGCCTTGCAGCAGCATTCAATATTTATAAGGAATTCCCTGTCTTGGTAGCAACGACTGACAGTTACAAAAAATAAGTACATTATAAAATGCATTAATATTTTAAGTCTAGGACTGCTGGAGGAAGATGTTTCCAGCTTTTGCCTGGCTGGTTGATATTTGGTTCACACAGATAACTGCCATATCTAGGAGGGCAAGGAGAGGGTGGATAAAAAGCTGCAACAGCGACAGTGAAAGACTTGCCTGTGTTTACACAATAAATCAGCAGCAGAATCAGGAAAAGAACCATTTGTTTCCCCCCTGTTTTTACTCCAACCACTCATTCAGGGCCCTGTGCTATTGCTTTGTAATAAACCCCTCCCCCATCCTCCGAATGAGATGTTGAATCCAGGATTTGCCACAAAAAAATGCGAATAACTCGTGTTTAATGACGCAGCAGAGAGAAAAGATAAACCTTGATACTGCTGTAATAAAGTGGCTTTTCATGAACCCTCCTGCATGCCAGGGCTGTTTCCAGTGCCAGCGTTGGCAGTCTTTGTATCCATGCCACCAGCTGACCTTGAAACTCGCATCTGAAGGGAAAAAAATAAGAATAAAAATAATAAATAAATCAGCTACCAGAGTCCTCCCCCCACCCCCCTTCCCACTCCCATATTCCAGTTATTGTCAGAATATTTTTCCCCCGCTCGGTTTGCACAGAAATGACATTCAATAACACTGGAAATGTTCCTGCTGTCCCAAGAGAGGCATGTTCAGAGGAAAACCAGAGGAAATTAAAGAGCTCTCAAGCAATCCCCCGGCACAGGGGCATAAACACAACGCTGCAGGCACTGAGTGGCTGGAGCTCTGAGGGCTGAACGTGATCCTGTTCCACCCACTGTGGTGGCTGCTTGATCAGGTTGCAGAGTTTTTCCTTCTCTGCTGTTCTCTGCAGTGAAAATTAGGAGATGAACTGCTTGCTCTTGCCATCAGTGGGAGAAATGGTTTTCCTTGGACTCCTCCAGATCTGCAGCGTTGGGTGGGTTGTTGGTTGCTGGGCTGCAGCAACAGAGTGCAATCCCAGTCCTCCTGGACTTATCTCGTGTGTTGAAAGAGTCAGATGGATTCAGGAAAGGCAGATTTATGCAAACAAATAGTATTTAATACTAGGTCATGGTATTTATTTGCCCACTTACCATAGACTGCCTAAGTCATGGAGAACTTCAGCCAAGCCCTGCACAGACACCTCAACAATCCCACTCTGAGCTGGGAGTGTTGTCCTTAGTGCCATGACCACTGCCCTGGGGAGCCTGGGCAGTACCCAACAGCTTTTGGGGAGCCCTTAATTTGAAGACCTTCCTTAAGGTGTTCCCCATCCTCCTCAAGAGTGAACAGCTGAGTTTTGCTGTGACGTGCTGCAGGTCGGTGATGGGGACCTTCCAGGCAGTCCTGGGAAAGACAACGGGGGGCTCTGCAACCTTCAGCCTTCTCTGGAGTCACGTGGGGTTCAATGACACCAGAGTGCTCCCTTACATGGTGCAGCTGAGCAGCACTAACGCTGCAGAAAACTCTTGGATTCACCCCAAAGGCACTCAGTGAAATTGTCCTTGCTGCCTGGATTTGCCTGGGGGTTATTCCTGTGCCATTCCACGCACCAACTCCCAACCTCTGAGCCGCCTGGGGCTGAAATTGTACATATATATAAAAAAAAGATGTTTCACCCAGATGGATGGAATTTGCTTTACTTTTTGGTCGGTCATGATTTTCATCCTCTGTTTGATGCAACTGAGCCTGAGATGAAGGAGATCAGTGTAATCTCAGCCCCTGTAAAAGCTTCCAGCATGGAACACAACCACAGGCATCACTCAGCTCCCTCCAGCAGTCCCACTGCTCCGGGAGGAGCAGACAGAAGGAACTATTGACTGCATGTCCCAGAAGGTCCCAGTGCAAATGAGGCATAACACCAGAACTGTAGACATGTCAAAAAGCATAAAAACAAGCTTTCCCAGGAAATATGATGCCATATGGACATGGGCTTTGTTCTGGTGAGGCTTCTTTCAGCTCCCCAGGCTTTTCCATGTCATAATGTTTCCTACTGAGGTGCCTGGGTTGTGTCATCTCAGCACGGAAATTGCCTCGGGCTGTGGTGTTTCCACACCCCCCAAACCTCTGGAACTTGCACATTCTGGGCTGTTCTGTTCACAGGGAGTGGATTCCTTTGTGCTGACAGCTTGTACACACCTTGTCACACAGCCAAGGCACTGAAACTGAGCTGCCAGAACGTTGCTTTGGGTGATTTATCCAGCACAGCTAAAGCCAAGGAGATCTCCCCTGTACCTGCACCAGATGCTGTTCTCATCTGAGCTGTGTTAAATCTGAGCTACAACTGCTAAAGCCAGCAGACATGTGGTGCTCCCACCACCCTTGTTTCCACTCAGAACGATGCTCCCCTCTGTGGCCACCCCATCCCTAAAACATCAGCAGGACAACCACAGCTGGAGGAGAAGTCCAGCCTCTCTCATTTCTCCTCTTTGCTGTGCAAAATGATCTTGGCATATAACACAAGGGTGAGACTTTTATTTCTTTTTTTTTTTTATTTTTTTTTTTAATAAACTAATGACAGTGGCCTTATTTTAAGAAGCAACGTGGAGCTTTGTGGGGCTCAGGCAGGTATGGCATGAAAACACCCAAAGCTTCTCCTCCCCCTCGCCCTCCTCCACCTTTATTTCACCGTTTTCAAGGTTTTTCAAGGTTTTTCGGCCAGCAGTCCCTGCACAGCCCAGCAGAGGGGAGTGGGCAGCCACACTGGGTTTGCCTCTCCTCGCCAGTCTCAGGGTAAAGCCACACATCTCCACACCCTATCTGCAAGGAATCCCCAAAGTCTGAGCATTTGATTTGCATTTAGCATAAGTTTTCCAGTGGAAGGTGTCCCTCCTCATGGGAGGGGGTGGAACTGAGTGTTCTTTAAGGACCCTTCCAACCCAAAGCATCCTGTGATTCCAAACACAAGGCAGAAGCTTTACTGAAATAAGGTCTTTCCCCGTAATTTCCCATGGAAATTATATGTGCCAGATTTAAATCCTTTACCCATACGAGGACTAGAAAGTACTTATGGGTTCCTGTGGAGGACAAGCACGTTTTGGGACATCTGCCTTTTGCAGCAGGGGTTGTGCAATATCAGGGTTGATGTGTGAGTGGTGGAGAACTACAGGAGATGCAGCTGCAAGAGGTGAAGGTGCCTGTCCCAGAAATCCTCACAGCTCTGGGTCACTAAACATGACAAACACTTTGTAGGGGGGAAACTTCAGCACAAAGAGACAATGTGGACATGTAAGGACAGAGTGGAAGGGGAAGGGCACAGGACTGTCTCATCTACCCACCCAGCCACTGAACCTGCATGATCAAGTCAGGAGGGATCAGGTGACCCTGAGCTGAGCTCAGAGTGTCAGTGACACCAGGGTTTGGCCCCTGTGTGGGTCATTCATTCAAGAGCTGGCCTCGATGATCCTTGTGGGTCTCTTCCAACTCAGAATATTCTCTAAATATTCTGGGAGACAACTCATTCAGAGTTGGCCAAATTCCTATTCCAGCACCAAGGCAGAGGCTCTAGAACCAGCTGCCCCTTGAAGGGAGCTGTGTTTTGTCCCAGCCCGAAGCCAGCGCTGTGCCCACCCTGGCACTGCCCCCAGAGACCATGGATTTCCAGCCTGCCCATAGAAAGGCACACCCCTGAATGCTCTCACTGCTCATGCCAAGCTGGCAGGGCACAGCTGCTGCTCGAGGCTGCCTTCCCTCACCCACCGTGGCAGCAGCCCCGTGCCAACCCAGCCTGTCCTCCCTGCCCTCCCCACTCGCCTCGATGGGCTCACTCAGCTGGAAAACTGCATCCTTTGCAGGGCTGTTTCAATGCTCTGACCTTCAAAAGCAAGGCCAGGGTCTTGCCTGGTAAATGCACCCGTGCCAAGAGAGCAGGGAGCCAAGGCTCTCCTCCGGTGAGGACACCGAGGCACCTGCAGCTCTTTGCCGAGGAGAAGAAAACCCAGGATGCTTCATATCTCCTTCTTTTGTCGACAGTGACCACACAAAGGGAATGGCAGCTTTTCTGGGAGCAATGTGAGAGTGTGGGCCCTGAGAACCAAGGACAAAGCTCCCAGGCAGCTCTGCTGTTCCCGGGGTGAAGGGCCAGCTGTGGAGTGCTGGGCTGTGGCTCCCCCAGCCCTTCTGCCTGGCACACACCCCTTCCTCAGGCTTGCACTTGGCTCCTGCATCCAGCTCTGCCTCCGGAGGCTTTGCCCAAATTTCACAAGGTCAGGCTCCACTGGACTGGGAACTCCACTCGAACAACAATCAAAGATAACCCTTTTCCCAGTGAAAGAACAGAACAAAGAGCATAATACATGTGAAGAGGATGTGCTGATTTCTTCACTAGCCTGTCGTGTGTCTTTGCTGTCTCTGGGACTTTATTCCTGCTCCTGGGAAATGACTAAACAAACAATCACTCTACACAAGCTGCTCCCTTCCTGGCTCTGCCGGGCTCCAGCCAGCCCATTATCTGCAGAGGGATCTCAGCAGAGCTCTCTTTCTTTCCCGGGAGGAGCTCTCACTTTCTTCGTGGCTCCCACGAGAGATCAGTGCCCAACTTCAGTGGGTCAGGAGATCAAACCAGGCTTTCTACCCTCTTTGCCTTTCTCCACCTTGGTAATCATCTGTGAAAAACAGGATGACAGCTGTCCTGTCTCTTTTTCTCCCTCCTCTGCATTCCCAAAGAGAGGCTGCATTTCATTTATTAATGTTAACAGAGTCCGTGGAGACTTGCAGATAAAGGCACTCTGTGTGGAGCAGAATAAAGGGTTCTACCTTGCAGGAGGATTGTGCTTTACTATTTCTTTTCAAAGCACCTACTGACAAAGTCCAAAATAAGCCCAGCAATAACAATCAGACAGTCAAAGCCTGAGTCTAACAGTCTGTGAAGTGCAGCTGAGGGCTGTGAGGTAAACAGGCAACAGATGGAATGAATTCCTGGAGATGGAAGAAACAAAAGGCAAAAACGGTCAGTTGGCCTAAAAGTGACCTTGGAGATACATCCCAAGGGGGACACGACCACCATCAGAAGGTCCTGCTGCAGAGGAAACAGAGGCACAGCAATATTTGGGAGCCTTTGAGGAGCAGGAAGATCAAGGGACTAAAAGAAGAGCAGGACAAGGGATGGCCACAGCTGTGCAAAAGATAGTTCAGTGTTGCAGCTACACAGGACTCGTCCTTTCTTCATCTGCAGAGCACAAGGGGTGGAAAAACTGAGGCACAGACACCAGTTCTCCAGGATTTAAGTTCATATTCTGTTCTCAGTTGGATCTGGCTGGTGATATTTAACACAGCCCAAAAAGACAACTGAAAGTCAAGCCAGCTGGATCCTAACCTGGTTATTCGTGGTATATTCTCCTGGCCGACAAGGGACTGTCCTCATGCCTGGCTGGAAAGGTGCCGCCCTGTCCTTATCAAGATCTCAGGCTCAAGCAAACAAGGTCCACGTGCTCCAGAGACAACCTGAGGCAAGACACGTCTGTGCTCCCAGCAAAGCTGGATCTGCCAGCCTGGGGGACCCTCAGAGGCTGGTGAAGGGACAACACCTTGAGACCAGCATTTTACAAACATCTCAGGCCCTCGAGAACAACTAAAACTTCCATAAATGTCTTTTTAGAGCTTGTTTAGTTGGAAACGGGCTGAGAGGAGACACGCAGAGGATGAAATGAGGTGTGATCCCACCTTAAGGCTTCATACCAACTGATTAATTTTAGCTCAGAAAAACCTTGGTAGAGCACAGTGAGTACCTGGGACATCTGTGCTTGTTCTTCTACCCCATTAATAACCACGGACACAGAGCTGCAGACAGTAAGTAACACTTTTAATGCCATCATGTATTGCAGAGGGGAGAGCTCTGCTGTCCCACAGCAACCCGATGCTGCCACACAGACCCAGCTGGAACTGAAGTGGTGGCCAGTTGTTCCATGACTACAAGCACCTTCCTCCACTCAGTGTTTCAAACTTCCGACTTTCTGGCTTCACGTAGAAGAAGAGATTTCAGATCCCCCTGAGTCAGGTGCCAGTGTCCATGTTCAGAGCACTCACTCATGTTTTCCCTGCCAGATTCCTCTGTTTGGGAGTGCAGACAAGGGGCAAGGAGACAAGGACACTGCTGCCAATGTTGGAATATGGTTCTTTACCAATAGAAGCCTTCTCTTTTCTTCTCTGTGGTTAACTGAATGTTTTAAAAGGGGACTCAGTGAGTAGAAAAGGGCAGTGACTCCTGGTTAACTCCCTGATCCCCCCGCTCTGCCCCATGTGTGATCCCACACTGCTCTCCAGCCAAACATCCTGGTGCTGAACACGTTTACCCCAGCCAGGAAGGAGAGAAGTGTCTTCGTTGCAGTCCACCCATGCCCTACATTTCCAGAGGAAATAAGGACTCCCCTGGCACTGCCCTCCTCTGCCAAGCAGCTGAGTTACAAGTAAATCCAAGTAATGAGCTTTACTCCCTCCCGTGAGAAGTGGGAATGATTTCCTCCACCAAGAGAGTTGCATAAGCCTCACTTTGCCCACGTGGCACTACCAGCAGAGGCGTTCTCCCCCTGGCCTTGCCAGGAGACTGGGAGTGGTTCTAGACCCCACTGTTTCAGGAATTCTTCATGGCAGCCGTGCTGTTCCAGCACAACCACTCAAAGGCAGAGCTGAATTATTGTCATCAGTTCTCGGTGCCTTCTGAAAAGTCATGGAAGAATGAAGTGTGGGAATGGCAGGAAGACACAAACCTTGGTTTGCTCAGCCTGGAGGAGACTGAGGTCAGACCTCACTGGGCCCTTCTGCTTCCTCCTGAGAGGAGGGGCAGGCACTGATCTCTGCTTTGGGGGACCAGGGACAGCACCAGGGAAGGGCTGGAGCTGTGTCAGGGCAGGTGGGATCTCAGGGAAAGGTTCTTCTTCCCCCAGAGGGTGGTGGGCACTGCCCAGGAGTGGGCACAGCCCCGAGGCTGCCAGAGCTCCAGGAGGGTTGGGATGATGCTCAGGGGCACAGGGGGTGACTCTTGGGGGTGGTCCTGTGCAGGGCTGAGGGTTGGACTGGATGATCCCTGTGGGTCCCTTCGAACTCAGCAGATTCTGGGATCGATGATTCCACAATAACTCTCCAGTGGAATCTCTCCTGCTGTGAAGTCAGAAGGAGGGGTTTCCTCCTCCCAGGCCCACCCACCCTGCTCTGGGAAGAGGAGGGCAGAGAACACGGGGCTCCTCTTGCTCTTCAACCCCTGGCTCTGACTCCAGGGGGTTAAACAACACCAACCTCTATCTCCCTGCATTTCCACAGGCACTGCCAGGCCAGCACCAGCAGCAGCCTTGCTCTTGCATTTCAATAGCCTATGCATTTAAATTTTGTCATTAGAGTCAGCAGAGGAGGACAAGGCTCTCAACAACCTCCTGTCTAAGAACACGGATGGCTGGAGTGATTACAAACCTGCTCCTTCCATGAGCAGCAAGGCTGGAAGGTGCTGGAAGGGATGAGGGATGCAGTCACCTTCATCTCTGAGACTGCTCTTCCATTCCACACTCGGAGATTTATACTTTCCCCATCCTCTGTGCACAGCTGTTTCTTTACAGAAGGCTGTCAGTGAAACCAAGAGGAGCAAATCCCCATTTCTCTTGGCTGTGAGGAGGGTTTTCCAAGGAAAAGAAAGTGGGAGTGACTCCCAGCTCAGACATCAGGATGAGCGTTCAGCCTCTGCTCTGCTCGCACTGGGGGACACCTCCAGCCCCCTCAGAAGTGGCAGGATGGGATCACCTCTCCTGAAACTGGAATAAAACTGCCTTGGGTTGGAACCCCTGCAGGTTTTCAGGCTGAGGGGTCAGGAGCAGCTCCCAAGACAGAGGCCTCAGTGATAACAATGGGATCTGCAAAATGACCTTGGCCAACAGTGACCTGAGAGCAGAACCTGCTGATGTCCCAGGGAATGACACAAGGGAAGGGTTCAATTAATAAAGTTTAAATTAAGATAGATAAGGACTGTGGGAATTCACAAGAAATACAAAATATCTCTTGGTTGGTGCTCAGCTCCAGCTGTGTGTGGTGAGATAGTTCTGATGGAGGGGATTAGTTCTGGAAAATATGTGTAAGTGTGTGAAGAGAGTCCTTTCTTGTCCTCCTGAAATCCTGAGCAGGGGAACAGAAAGGGGCAGGAATGGAAACTTTTGGGGCCTTTTCAGCCGTTCCTGAGTGGAACTGGAACTTCAGACAGCGAGGAAGAAACTCTCCTGTTTGTTTTTGCTGCACTCAGGGGGTCTCATTAACAACTCAGGTTTATCAGCCTCCTACAGAGACACTGAAACTGTGTCTGTGCCGAGCCGGGGCCGCAGCCGTGGGCTCCCGATGCCTCCCCGTGGTGAGCACGGAGTAAAGAACTCCGGGGAAGCCGCTCCGAGGGGGAGGAACCACCGAGGATGTGCATCTCTGGCTCCATCGTCGGGAGGGCTCCTCTCCTATAAATAGCCATTCCAAGAGATAAAGGCATTAAAGTTGTTTTTTTTTTTTTCCTTTGTCTTTGGCAGTGCAGAGATTATCAACATTTGTACAGAAAAACTGCTGCTCTTTTTATAGCAAACGTCGTGGAAAACAGGGCATTGAAAAACAACAAGAGGATACAAAGACAGAAAGGGTCATTCTGGAATTGTGTCTGCCCTGTTGTCCTGTTTCTTGCTGGTGGGAAATGCTCTCAAAGAATACCTTTCCAGGCAGAAAATTAAAGAGTATGGGGAAAGGGTGGGTTGCTGTGAATTAGAATAGTGGGGTCAGTGCTGAAAATAGGATTCAACTGCTTGGTTACGGATGCATTTTTGGAAATATTACCCTAGGTGTATAACCAGTTTAATATAATTAATCTGATTATTTCAATTAACTACTATTAAATTAATTAATTAACCATCTTAACGAACACAATAGCTTGGATTTCCCAGACTGCCTTGGGTGATTTGGAGTGTCCAACGTGGAAGACAACAAGGAGAAGTCACTTTGCAGAGCGCTTTGTGGGACTCTCTGCCATCCAAGGGGGCTCAGAGCACCCAAGAGTGTCACTTGTGAAAATCTAGGTCGTTTTCTCCCCTCCTCCTGCTCTGCTTTTTTTTTTTTCCCATGCCAAATATAGAATGAATTTTCTGGCTTCAGACTAAATAAAGTTGTTAATTACACTCATTCCTAAAAACCTGCAATTGAAATTCACTTGGGGAGTCTCTGAAAGCTGGGAAAAGCTAGACTTTTTTGTAACATTCTTTTGACATGTCTTAGAGGAAAAGGGAAGAAAGCCCATTTGCTTCTAATTTCTCAGTTTTGAGGATAATATTTAACAGAAGTAAATCCCTTTAAGGGCTCAGTTACGCTCTTTGAAGCCAGTGGCAAAGAATCCCATGGAGTTTCCTTGCAGGAGAACCAGCTTGCTGCTTTGGAAACTGATGTTAAACAACCTGCACCACGTTGTGGGATGCAAGGAAATTCATTGGTGCCAAGAGGTGAAAAAGATGGAATCCTGCATGGATTTGGTGTGGTATAAAAATAACCTGACTACTTCAGGGTGTCCCTGCTCAAAGGATCTGGAGCAATTCCATGCTCAGCCCCTGCTGCTGGAAAAGCCTCTGTGTGTTGGTGTAGCACACCTGCCTCCCAGGAATGTTGGGAGGTGGAACAGATGGATTAACGTGCTTTGGAGACAAAAAGTGCTGCTGGAGTACTATCAAATCTATTTTTAATGATGGAGCCATCAAAACAATGGGGTGGATAATGGCAGAGTTAATTCTTGGATCGCTGCTTTTGTCTTCAGGACACCCCGGGGCAAAGGCTGCTGTCACTGAGTCACAAAGCTGCTTTTGGTTTCACCTCTGAACATTAAACAACATTTTTAACATATAAATCCCATTCCCAACTTCCTCTAAGACTCAGAAGTTCCTCAGACTCCGCCTGTCCCTGGAATGGTCAGAGCATTGGGCACTTCTTGCTGTAAACCCAAGGGAAGAGCAGCTTCCAGGCTGGGCATGGTTGAGGGAAAAACTCATTTATTTATTGTAGGGCCTCCAAAACACAGGGACTCAAACTGCCCCAGCCACCCAAGCCCTCTCTGCACTGCTGGAGAGGGGTGGGCACCTCGGCAAGGCAATGCAACCTCAGATGCCTCTCTTAGAGGGACAAGAAATTCCTTCTGAGCACGAGGGGAGCCAGGATTGTCTTTATGACACCTCATTTTTGTGTGGCCAGGGGTGAGAGGGGCAGTTCCAGGCTCAAGTCACCTGCCCCCTTGGCATGCAGAGGGTTGGGAACTCCAAGAGATGACCATTTCTTTGAGCTCCAAGGTGACAGCAACGCAGGGAGAGCAAGAGCAGCCTCCCAGCATGAGCTGCCTCCTGTGGTCTCTCTGCCGTGAAGAGTCCAGGGGGAGTCCAGGTTTCAGCTGAAATCCAGGAAGGGAAGTCTAAGCAGGGATTTGGGCACACTCAGCTGGCAGGGCACAGGTCAAATAAACCGAGCTGCAAAGGGTTCTGCAGGGTATGGGGGGCATCCAGGGGCACCTGGGTCTTGCCCAAACCACACTGCCTGTGCAGAGGGAAGGGAGATCCTCACGAGTGGCCATGGCAAGAGGTGGGACAGGAGACAGGGATGGTGGGGACAGTGGGAGCAACAGCAGCTCCTCCAGGTAATACTTGCTCTGACTCAACACTCCCACTGAGTTTTCCATCCCTTCCACTGAGTTTTCCACCCATTCCTGTGCCTTCCCATGAACCAAGGCACGATGTTAATGAGCCATTGCATATAGATGAGCTGGCAACCAGTCCGAGCTGACACGGCCACACATAAAAGCCAAAGAGGGCCCTGGGCTCTCCTCCTTTGGCACAGGAGCTCTTGGACCCAAGTTCTGGAGGACACAAAGCCAGGCAGCTTTCCTCCCACCTCCCTGCGTAAGACACAAGGTAAGGGGCTCAAAGTTTTCTCGGTAGCTGCACAAATTCTCAGGATTCCCAGACAAGTCTGTTCCCTTGCACAGAATCACCACCTCAGGACTACAGCAAGGGAACCAGAAAATCCTTTTTCTTTTTTTTTTTTTTGGAATGGGATGTTTGGATTCTGGTCTCACCTTCCCCTGGGTGACCCTCTTGCTGGTTCTCTGCCTCCCTTTCTGCTCCCATGAGGAAAACCTCGCCCAAGGGATTCCCTTGGATGCAGAGGATTGAGGCATTGCTCTTCTCTGGGAATGCTGAGTGGATTTGTGGCAGTGACATGGAGCTGGAAGGGCCTTAAACTACGGCTTTGTGGAACCCTAGGGTGGGATAAGCTGCTCAGAGCATATTAGAGCAGTGTGGAAACTCCTGTTTTAACCCTGTTTTAGCATCGACCACCTGGCCTTCACCTCCAAGTGACTCAGGAGCCAAGCACGTGTAACTGGGCAGTTAATGAGCAGCGGCTAATGATTCTGCCAGCTGTACCTGGGCTCCAAGGTGTTTCAGTTCCCCAGCACCACCAAACCCCTCTGTGCAGCTGCACAGGGAGGCTCCGAGCAACGAGGGGCTCGAAACTCCCGGTAAAAAAAGCAACCGCCCCAAAAAGATCTTCCTTTTCGGGCCCGACGCCGTGTGGTGCACGGGTCACTTCCTTCATCTCACAGGCAATTGCTTTTCTCAACCCACAGAAACGGCAGCAGGGAACGGGAAAAATCTGCATATGTGTTAGTAATAAATTTAAAAATCAGGGCAGAGCACTTAAGGGTTGACTTGTCAGAAAATGGTAATTAAAAGTGTTCCAGCTGACAGTGCTGCTTTAATGAATTATTAGTAATGTTCTCTGAGAACATTGGATGAAAGACACCAGAAGAGTTCTTACTTAAACAAACCAATTTTCTGCTTGATGCAACTTGGCCGCACAAGAGGAGGAAAATCTCCATTATAGAATCAAATTGCAAAAATAACCAAGTAATGCTTTGAATGATGAGGAAGGACCAAGTGCTCATTCTGGACTGTTTGCCTCTGTTTCCTGTACCACGGCCTTTTTCCATAGGTGCTGAGCTAAGAACTGCCACTATTTTCTTAAATTCTGTTAAAAAACCACCTCAATAAGGCATAGTGTGGGAGACTTTGGGGCATCAGCTTCCTTTGCAGGTGTTCTCCATGCACAGAGCAGCTCAGTGGCACTGGGATGCAGCAATTCCCAGAGGCTCAGCCTTTGGATAATGCCTGTTCACAGCTGGGGCTGCTGCATCCTGGCCCAGCTTTGCCTGGTTGAGCCCAGGGGAGCTGGACAAGGCAGCTCAGAGCTCTGGGATGCTGGGCATGGATGCAGAGGGCATGGAATTCTAGGAGTGGGCTCTTTGGGTGTTGAAGTTCCACCATCCACCGAGTGCTCCGTGGCTCTTTGTGCCCCTTGTTGTTCAGCATCTCGTGCAGGACGTTGCAGACAAAGCCAAGGTTGGCGAGCAGGGCACAGCTGGGCAAAGTGTGTTGGGGCTTGGAAACACAGCCCTGCTGAGGGGCAGCAGTGTGTGCAGTGGGCAAGGAGGAGGGCAAAGGGCACTGAGCCTTAATCATGGATTTGTGTTTGGGAAGGAGCTGGGAGGGGGTGAGAGTGTGGTGGGAAAAGGCTCTCATGCCTCATTTCCTTTCCCTGGTTTCTTGCTGGTTTCCAGCTCCATCCAGATTTGTCGTTTGTCCTTGACTATTTCAGGAGAAATGTAAGAGAGTGCAGCTCTGGGAATCCACCTGTTCTTGGCAGAACCTCTTGGAGTCCCCCCAGTGCTGGTAAGCAGGGATGTCCCAGGATAACTGGGTGGGTGCTGGAGGGGGGTGGTCGTGGTGAAGGCACTTTCCAACCTGCACAGGGAGGCTGTTCTTGTGTTCCAGCTGTTACCAGCAGCTCCCCTCAACTCTGAGGTCTACTGGACTAGCAGGAATTAGGAGAGTTTGCCACAGGGATGCAGTTTTACCTTCCAGGTTGCCACAGAGCAGTTGTCACTGTGTTCCATGAGCAGCACAATCCCCAAAAAGCTGCACTAGCACCGTGTCCCCTGCCCTCGAGCTGGGCTGCAGCTCAGCCTGCCTACAGCAGAAAAGGAGCTTTAGAGCTCAGATCCAGAGGGCTTTATTACCCCCCAAAAGATCCTCACAAGTTCTCTCTGCAGGGCAGGGAGCTGGGAGACGCTGGGGCTTGGGGCCCGATGAGTTCGCACACCCCGTGCTGAGACCTCCCAGAGGTGAGTTGGGTTTACTCCTTTCCTCCTTCCCCCACGGGTTTATTCCTTTCTTGCTTCCCAGGGTTTGGACACGTGAGCATTCCATGAGAAATGCAAAGGAATCTCAGTTGTGCCCTGTTTTAATGAGCTCTCCATGCTGTGGGGAGCAAACCTGCAGAGTGGAAGCACAGGGCAGGTCACAAACAGCTCGAAGCCCTAAGAAGGTCCCATCCCAGAGAGGAAAAGGAGCAGTTACACAAGTGGCAGGTGCACCACAGGAAACAGCTACTGAGCTCGGGGTGGCCACCCTGGCTGGGGATGGGTGCTCATATCGAGAGAGGTTCATCATCTCACTTCCTCTCTTCATTTGACTTGGGAGGTTGTGTCTCATCTTGTGCTCGCACAACCTGGTGCTGGCCCAGCGAGAGGAGATGCTCCTCCAGTCCTCCCACCTCAGCTGTGGCCCTACTGCCTCTCTTAACTGAGCTGCATTTTCTAATATTTAAAGGGGTGAAGTGAGGGGAGAGTAAATCCTTCCTGGGGTTTACACCTCTTTAGTGAGACTCTGGAAATCCCCAGTGATATCCCGAGGTTTGCTGCAGAACTGGATTCTGCTTGAACTAAAGCAACCCATGCAAGGCTTTTAGAACCTTAAATGTCTGAGGTAAAAGCTTCACTTTTGGAAATAATTTAGACTCAGGTGCAAATTAGGCAATTAACAGAGGCAGAAACTTAAAACAGGAGTCTTGGTACCCTGTGTAGCTGATGATCCAGGGAAGTTGGAAGCAATTCACTGTGAGATGCCAGTTCTGACAGCTGAGAGGGACTCGGAGGCATCTGAGCCACCAAAGTGGGCACTTCCAGAAGTTCCCTCAGGTTGTTTGAGTGAATTGACACCATCGAAAATCCCAACAAGATTTAAGCTCCTAAATGAATGGGAAAGTTGTAAGATGCCTGGGCAGGTAAAACTGTTTTCCCCTGGAACTGAGACAGGAGGGTACGTGTAAGGGGTATTTAGGAATTCAATATTCTTCTCACTTTTCCATCTGGTTTTGTTTGGGGCAGCAGGACCTCCTGCAGGAGATGCATTTGTTCCTGAACAATAAGAGGCAGAAAGAGCCACTGGGCACTAGGTGATGGTGAAATTTAAATACAAAGCCTTGTGCAGTGTGGGAACTCATAATAAATCTAAACTTCAGACTCTCATTTGCAAAAGGATCTGCAAATCAGCTTACTATTTGTCCACCTCCAAAAGCCACAGTATATTCCCCTCTGTTCCACTCCTTGCTGAGAATATTGAGATATTATTCATGCAGAAACTTTCTCCCTTTCCTAAGTAATAAACAGGACAGCAACTGTGCATCTCTACTGAGAGTCTCCTAAGATCTGTGCTGCATTCCAATCCTGACTCCAGCACGCTGATGCTGTTGCCACAGCACCACATCCAAGAGGTCTCAAAACTTTGCAATCATAAAGGAAAAAAAAAAAAAAGGAAAAGTCAGGAACTGGGCTCAGATATTTGGACTCTGGGAAACGCTTTATCACTTGACTGTATTTTCTGGGTCCTGAAGCCAAAAGCCATTTTATTAAGACAAATTAGTTTGCTTTTGGGTTGAGACACAATATGCTCCCTCAGTTTACTCCTTGCTGTTTCACAGCAAGGAAGAGAATGTGCTGAATACTGGTCTCTGACCTTGGTAATAAGTTGATTTAATTGGATTTGATTTTTCAAATGTAACATCTCAAGTCAGCCATAAACTCTGGAATTAGCATCACACGTCTCAGCACAGGAGAGATTTTCAAGGAGCAGAAGGAGATGAAGTCCATGCCCAATGAATTTCAAATTGCACTGAGGATGAACTCAGCCATCTGCATGTCAAACTAAAACTGTGCAGGCTCTGAGTGCACCGAGCAGCAAAGTTATTAATGGCTCACATTTGCTATTAGGAATGCAAAGGAGCTGCTTTGCACCCAGTTTGTTCCGACGTCTCTTCACATCAATGACCCATGTGACGGGTCAATAATTCACTCAGTGCTCACTGAAAGCCAAGAATGGCTTGCAAGGCAATTAGACTCATAGAAATAATTAGGAGAACAGAAGGAACTGAAGGATTGGAATAGAAAAAGCTCTGCTGGTGAAATACTGCATATCCCAGGAGTAGTGCAGAGTACTCCTGGCTTCAGGTCTTGAGCTTGTGTTCCCCCAGCCCCTTCAAAGGGTGCTTGCCCCTGGAAGCAGAAAACAGACTTAAAAGGGGCAATTTTGAGTTCTAGTAATTCAGGGAATAGTCAGGTTCTTGTGTAACTAAAAGCTGTTTTCTTCCTGCAGGAGATGTGAGAGGGAAAAATAGTAGGACGTTAGGCAAATAGCTGCCTACTGAGATTTGATCCTCAAAAATTGTTCCTGAAATTTGTCCAGCCTTCCTGGCATTAAATTGCAATAAATCCCAGGAACATTTTACCCAATCTGCTGGGCCCAAGCAGGCTCTGAATCAGCAGGACAAAATTTGCTTCATCAGAGCTTGTAGGAAAGGGCACCAAATGGCTGTAATAGCTCTGACTTCAGCTGGAAACCTCTGAAATCAGCCTTTTCCACAGCCCGTGCCTTGGGAGCTCTAAGAGCCGTGGCAGGGGCTGCAGGCTGAACTCTTCCTCCTGCACAAGGCTCTGGAATGATGCCTGTTATCCCATTCCATGGTGCAAAAGACAGGAGGAGCTGGGGGAAGGGAGCTGATGAGATGAGGCCGTGATGGGACAAAGATATATCTGGACACGTTGTTGAAAATCATCAAAGTCAGGCTTCAGGAGCCAGAGGCAGCAGAGAAGCTGTCAGTCACAGGCTGCAGCACTCGGGGTGGAAGGAAACCTTCCAAACTACTGGTGTCTGATGCTCTTCTTCTGGAACTTCCACTGATGGAATGCACGACATCAGCCGAGCTGTGGAGCTGCTCCTGCTTGCCAGGCGGGCAGGGAGCAGAGGAAGGAGCAGGGAGAAGCTTCAGTGCCAGCTCAGCACGTCAGGTGGGCAGAGACAGGGAGGAATTCATACAGCACACAGTCTGTGTTATCCAAAAGGGTACAGGGAAATGTGCAGCTGGTTGGGAATGCAATGAATCCTTCCCCTTCGGGGCAATTCTGTGGGGTCACCACAGGTTTCTTGGCTTTGGAGATGTTCAGTGAGAATTAAGAGGTTACATCCCCTCCACTGCAGCCCACCTGACTTTCATTACAGCCAAAGAGGAGGGGGAGGGTGTTTTCTGCTTCTGAGGTAAAAAGCAAGTTCAAAAACTTAAGTACGAGAGCAAATCTGGGACGATATTCCTTTCAGCACATCTGCTGGAGATTTCTGAATGAGAGGCAGGACACGTTCAGGGGAACTTAACACTGTTAATGTCCCTGCCTAAGGGAAACTCTGACCCTCAGGACAGAAACTCAAGCAACGGGGACAGCTCAAGTGGAAAACAAAGCCAAATCCAAGCAGCAGCAGAGCCAGGAACAGACAGAAAAATAGCAAAAGAACTAGTTGTTGAAAGGACTTCTATAAACTATATATATGTGGGGTTTACTCTGAGAATACTTTTAGTAAAGGAAGGGGGATGAGAGGTGCTGAGCAATGAGCAGCACAGGATTTAGGCTTCAATGCAGCCCTTAACCCCTGACAGCTGAGCCAGGCAGAGATGGAAAACTTCCTTACACACAGTCCAGTGACAGGAATGATCCAAGGGAAGAGCCACACACGTACAGACACTTTCATCTTGAGAGAAAGCCTTCCTCACTTTGTTCTTTGCTTACATAAAAAAGTGATAAAGTATGAAAGAACTGCCTTTCTGTATGGAAAAAAAATAGCAATAATTTCTATTTACAGCACACCATTGCTCCTGAAAGATCTGAAAATCCTGGAAGTGACAGCTGTGTTAGGGATCAGGGTAGTTACTACTGAAGCAACAAGCTGCTCTGACAGCCCAGAAGTTGTAATAAAATAACTCTCTACATCGTGAAACCCCATTCTCAACCTTAAAATAGCCTCACAGTTGCATGGAAAGTAGTGAAATTATTCTTATTTCCTTTGCAGACAGGCAACATGAGTTAGAAAGCAGTGGAAACAGAGCGAGCCACAGAGTCAGGGCCAGAGCTCAACAACTGCCTCTTGCCAGTTTAATCTTCAGTCTCCTCTTCACAGCCTCACCCATCTCAGTGCAGATATATGGCCCCTCTTCAGGCCTTTCCCCTCTCAATCCTACTGTCTGGGAAGTGCCCAGGGTTTGGCATTCCCAGTGGAAACCTGGCAAAGCAGGGGTTGAGTCTGGTTTATCAAACCCAGTGGGATAATCCCTGTGTGTGCTGCTCTGGTTGGATTATTGGCAACAAACCAGCACAGTTTTGCCAGTTTAGAAACCAGAGTCACCTTGATGACCACCAAAGACTGGGCTGCTGAAATTACAGCCTGACTAAAGAGGAGGACAGTGTTCTTCACACTCCAGGAAAGTTTTCCTGGCTGGGGTTTTCCCTGGGTCTGCAAGCAGGGCAAGGATTGCAGCAGGGCAAGGATCCCGTGGTGTGAAATCACACCGGGCGTCTTTCTGGAGCACATCCTGAACACAACAGGAGCTCTTCCTACTGCTGTGTCCCTCAGGTTGGGGGTTTGTTGGCCTTTCCCTCATCTCCCTCAGGTCCCCACAGGGATTATCCCAGACCTGTCAAGAGCACATCACATCCTGCCTTCAGGGCTGAGCGTGCAGTGTGTGACCACAGCAGGACCAGCAAGGGGTTTGTCCTTTGCTGTGTCTCTGCTCTGGAGCTGGGACTGGCCGTCCTCTGATGTGCTCTGAGGACACCCCACAGCACAGCAACATTCCCAGTCTTGCCTCTGTTGCACACAGAGCAGCTCCATCCTCCTCTTGTGCACAGAGCCAGCAGAACCCCCTGCCAGCCCCACTGGCAGCTGCTCGGTGGTGCCTCCTGTCAGCCTGTCCCCCTTTCCCAGGGCTGGCTCCTTTTTGGGGGGGCACAAAGGCACGATCAGTTTGATGTTTCCAGCAATGCTGTGCAGAAGCCCTGACATGCCAAGGTGATGCTGAGCCCTCCTTGAGCTCGGATGGCCCAGCGGGGTGAGGCTTTGCCCTGCTGAAGTGTCTCTTGCTGGCAGAAGCAGCACAAACCTTCTGGCCACCCCGAGCTGGTGCCCTGACTTTGGCAGCCCGCAGGACCCGAGTGCTGGTTAATGATTGAACCCCGTAAGCCCTTCAGCAGGAACAGCCAAGGGAGGGAATGTGCGCAATGGGCTCACATGACTGTGCCCCTGCTCCCCGTGGCTCTCAGGGGGTGTTTGAGCAGCTTTGCCTCCCAGCCCGTGCCCGGTGCTGGCAGCTCTGTGGGTGCCAGGGGCATTTTGCTCCCCAATTACAGGTGAGAACTGTTCCCATCTGCCTTCCTCACACGTTTGGGGTGCAGAGCCTCTGGCTGGCACAGGAAGGAGAAGTCACTAGACAAAACCTGCCTTTGGCCATCAAAAAAGTTCCTGCTAGAAGCAACAAGCTTTATTTACAGGAATCAAGGCCATCAGAACCAATTATCTAGAAGTAGAATACAAAAGTCTCATGACACTCTTGGTGAGTTAAATCCCTATTTTCTTATGCAACCACAACAACACGTCACACACAAGTCCACTGCAATGAGGAATATTTTGTTTGGGTGGTTTTTTTCACCCCAAAAAATCTCCAAAGATATAATTTGCTTGAAAAATAATTTCTCCCAGAGAGCCTTTTCCTACTGAAAATTTAATATTTTCAGTGAAAACCTAAAATAGAAATAGTTCTGTTGAGAAATCCTGCTGGAAAGACAGCTCAGCTCCCTGTTCCCTGTCTCCAGGGGCAGGAGAACCAGCTTGGCTGCAGAGCTCCTGGTGCACCCTGAATTCTCTGCCACAGCAGAAGGTGCTGTGGGAGACACAGTCTAGCCATGGAATTATCTCAGCACGGCAGAAATATCCAATAATGAGGTTTTCCTGGGTGCCTGTGGAGGGATTGTTGCTGGAAAGGGCTGGGAGATGGTTTTGTGTAGTCAGGGCTGTTCTACAGGGGCCACAGTTCTGGTGAGGGGCAGCCAGGGAGGGACAAGGAAACGCTATTTCTGTGTTGCCACCAAAACCCCAGCAGCGTTTTTGTGTCAGAAATACCCTTTGCTCTCCAGTCAGCTGAAGCCTTTAGTCTCTCTCCCAGTAAATGCAGCCATGGATTAATTTCTGTGCAGCACTAATTACAGTATTATTAATGGCTAACAATGACAGTAATGTCTTTATGGCTGTAAATCCTTTATTTATACATCTGAAGTAAGTATTTTAACCTTTGAGGACCCTGAGCACTCCTAAGCTTTCAGAAAACCAGATTTTTCTGGAGTCTCCAGTGCTGCAGTGCCTGTGCTTTCTTTTATTCATGTTCCTGTGTTCCCAGGAGTGAATTATTTCAGTCAGCTTTGTGAGGGAAACTGCAGCCCATCTTCTCAAACCATGGTCTGTAGTGTGAGAACATCCCAGGATGGAAATCAGGGGTTGTTTGTTAGCACTGGGGTGTGGCTGGAATTGTGGCTCAGGAGGAGAATGTCAGGTACCAAACTCTACAAAACACGTACAAGGCACACTGAGAAGGTCCAGTTGACAGGCAGAGGGTCAGAACCCCACTTTTTGGTATTGTAGAGCTGCCTAAGGTGACCAACAGCTCCTGGGGAGTCCATACACCCCATAGGGTTTCCTTCCCTTAAAAACCAGGACAAGAGGAAAGGAGGAAAGGGCATAGTGCCTGTCCTTGTTGTGTCACTGTTGGGGTCGGCTGGGACAGTCCTGGTTCATCCAGTTTGAAAGGCAGAAGGATGAAACCATCTAAAGAGGCAAGTCTGGCACCCCAGAGAACTTTGCCAGGTGCTCACACAGAGCTGTGTGCCTGGAAGGCATCTGTTCCCAGGGTAGTCCGTCCTGCCAGGGGATGCTCTGAGCTGATGCCCAAGCCCAGGTGCCCCTCTGCCCCTCCTGCTGAGCCCCAGCCAGCACTGAGGCAGAAGGGCAGCTCTGGCCTCTGCCAGTGATGCTGTTCAGCAGCACAGAGGGCAAAGCAGGGATAAATCCTTTGGGGTATCCACTTGAAATCCCCCTTGGATTTGAGGTTGTCAAAAAGCTCAGGCTGGAGCTGTGACAGGACTCTGGATTAGCACTGATCCCATTTCCCACATGGAACTGGCATCTCAGCCCACACCTGGGAGGCACAGCCACTCTGCCCAGTGCTCAGAGCTGCTGCCAGGGAGAAGTTCTCCATGGTGGCACTGCCAGGGTTGAGAAGCCAACTGGGCTGGGTCAGCTCCCAGTCCCTGCTGGTCTGGTCCCATTGCTGGTGTGTCCCTTGGGAAGATGCACAGGGGCTGGAGCAGATCAGGGTCCTTGCAGACATCCCCTAAGGCTGACTGGCTGCTTCAGTGGCCTTGGACTTTGGCTCCACTCACAGCTGGTTCAGTACAGGGCTGCTCTCTCTGACAGCCCCTCATTCTGATCTGGATATGAGCAGCAAGACAGAATCTGCAACTGGCATCCTATCCCAAGAGGCCCATTCCTGCCCCCCATCCCAACAGGGCCATTCCAGCCCTCCATCCCATCCCAACAAGCCCATTCCCCACCTCCATCCCATCCCAACAAGCCCATTCCCCACCTCCATCCCATCCCAACAAGCCCATTCCCCACCTCCATCCCATCCCAACAAGCCCATTCCCCACCTCCATCCCATCCCAACAAGCCCATTCCCCACCTCCATCCCATCCCAACAAGCCCATTCCCCACCTCCATCCCATCCCAACAAGCCCATTCCACACCTCCATCCTATCCCAAGAGGCCCATTCCTGCCCCCCATCCAAACAGGCTCATTCCCACCCTCCATCCCATCCCAACAGGGCCATTCCTGCTCTCCATCTCATCCCAACAAGCCTGTTCCAGCCCTCCATCCCATCCCTGCCCTGCCCAGGGCAGCCAGTGAAGGGCAAACAAGCCACACTCTCCAAAGGGCTCTGTAGTAAAA
This sequence comes from Formicarius rufipectus, assembly GCA_013399695.1. Classification (NCBI taxonomy): domain Eukaryota; kingdom Metazoa; phylum Chordata; class Aves; order Passeriformes; family Formicariidae; genus Formicarius; species Formicarius rufipectus. The sequence continues at coordinate 171,757 of VXAU01001397.1, forward strand.
CAACCAGCAGATAATACACCACGAGACTGAGTGTTATGGTTTGCTTTTCTAATAAAAAGGGATTTTATAAGGTATTAGGAATTGGATATTTCAAGTACTTTGTTCAGAGAAAGCTCAACAAAAAGAAAAATGCAGAAAAGGTTGAAAGAAGATCTGAGTTTTGCAAAGAGCTGAACAGAACTGGGGGAAAAAGAAATAATCCTTTAACTCTGCATCCCCTTTCTTCCACCTAAGCATCTTAGAACTTCATCTAAATCCCTAACAAAGATGTGTTCCCAACAAAGGCTGTGGGTTCAGGGAGCTGCTTTCCGCTTGTGCTCTCCCCCTGATGATTCAGCCCTGCTTTGCTCGTGCATCCTTTGCTGCAGTGCCTGGGAAGCCACAGATACCAGAACTTCAGGGAAAGAGGGGCAAAGAAACTGTGTTCTTGTCAGGCCCCCATCAAACATCAACCACCTTCCCCTTCTCTCACTCTCTGGTCTCCTCATGGGCTGCACGTGGCTGACATTAAATCCCTTTCCCTGGATTAAAGTGTGAAAAACTCACCCATGGAACAATTAAAGCTCCTGGTCATTATCCCCCACCTCCAAAATTTTTCCAAACAAACCGGCTGAAAGCGAGTCAGGGCAAAGAGAGGAACTCAGTGACATTTGTGAGGGAGCAGAGGAGCTCCAGCGGGGACAGAGCTCCCAGGAACTGCAGTGATTGGCATTGCCTACTCGCAGGAAGGCAGAGGAAAATCAGAAGCACACCTGGAAACAGATGCATTTCAGGCATCTGTCAAATATTCTGGGTGGAGGGACTCAGAGGGCATTTGGAGAGTTGGGAATGGAGATCTGAAACTTCTGCTTGTTCCAGCGCTCCCTGGGAAACTCGAGACAGAGCAGTGGAAACTCCTTGTTTTCACAGCTCACCTTGACAAGTGCTGTCAATTCCTGGAGGAGTTTCCCTGGAAAAGCCCCTCTGTTCAAGAACAAGGGGCACTGCACCCTCTGCAAACACCTTGTGCCCGGGGCCAGCACCCCTGTGCTTGTCTCCTGCAGCTTGGAATTGCACTGCCCAGACACCCAGAAACTCTGGGCTTGTTTGCACCCCACAGGAAACATAGCCTGGTAAATATTAGCTAAGAGGTAGCCAGGCTACCTTTGCTGATTTAAATGAAAAGGACATTAATTGCTGTATTATATAACTTGCTTTATATAATCTCCTCCAGACAGTCAGTGATATACTCTCAGCATGCTTATCCAGGAGGGAATTTTGCTCCTGCTGGAGCAAATCAACACATTTCAGCTGTGTGTGGGAGCCAGAGATTTGTTGAAAGGAGAATTCCTTTGTCACCCTGCCCGAAGAAAGGTGTAATTCTTCTGCCTCTTTGATCTGCTCTGGGGTGGCTTCAGCAGGGCTTGTAAAAGAGCCCCTGAGGAGGGTGGGGAAGATTCAAAGAGGCAGAAGGATGGGGGAAATAGGGATCTATTTTCGAGGTTCCAGGCTTGTCCTTGGCTCTTCTGTGCTTATTATCTGGTCAAATTCCCAAAGGTTTCCACTGAAGGCTGAATCGGACCTACCAGACCCGTGGTAGCAATTTATTAGGGTAGATTAGAAACCAGAATTCCTGCAGATTTCTCCCCTTCCCATCACTTCCCTGGGATTAGGAGCTCTAAGGAATCCATGTGCAATTTGTGATGGGCAAGGTGAGACATCCTGAATTTTCACAGTCTATTCAGGTAAAGGCAATTTTCACATTATTGTCACAAAATTAACACCAAGACCATCTGGATGTTTTTGAATAACAAGAGTGTTAGGAGGTAAAGGCTGGAAAATTTTTTTGGATAGTGACTTGCAGAGGGATATTTATTTTTTGCCCAAACTATGCATCAACACGAACAGATTAAAAGTGAGTGAGGAAAGAAAGACTTGGGGATTGTTTAGGAAGTGTGACCTCATTCCCCTTTCCTCGAGTACGTGCTTAAAGTTTAACCTTTGTCAGCTACGTTTGCAACCAATAAATCCAACAGCAAAAGTTTCAAACAGGGGAAAGGGACATTACAAAGTGACCTTCATTTTTTTATCCCAATTTTATTAGGGGAAAGGTGATTTCAGTCTAAATGCAGAGAGAAGGCAACTGTGAGACATAGAAACAAATTCCTTCTCAGGGCTGCTGAAACAAGGGCATTAAATAATAGAATTTACTTCTGGCTTTGCAACATGTAATTCATTTGTGCTTGGACTCCATCACTGGTAATTGAATATTTGCTACTGATTATCATGTCTGAAGGTCCTCGTGACTGTCTAATGGGAGGATTTCTGGTTGAGATAACTAAGAGTTACCTGCAGACTGAAGGGGCATTGCCAAACAGCAGTTGTTGACTTCAGAAAGCTCTTGTGGTAGAGAGGGGACCCAGAGTCCTTTGCTGTCCCTGGGGAGTCAGACACCCAGCTGGCACAGCTGGTGTTTAAAGGGCTGAAGTCAAATGAGACAAACTTGACACTGAACTCACGTCGGTGTCTAATGGATCGCTCTGGATTATCCCCACTTTGGATAGATCAAAGCAGAGTTTAGGGGGGCTAAACAAGTCTGGCCACAAGTATTTAAGCACATGAAATCCAGCAAAATGTTTGCAGTCTATCTGAGAACAACGTGAGCCCAAGCATTTTGCTCTAACCAGAAAGGAAGCCTGGCTGGGATGGGATATGAGACAAGGTTTGAGATAAGTGGTGAAGCATCTTGAGTTTGCTCTAAAAAAAAATCATTCCTAAGGGTTGTTTTGCTGTCCCTTTCTACTGGGAAGGGTAGTGCAGCTGTAAAGGAACAATAGCAAACACTTACAAAGCTCTCAACATCTCCCAGCTCATCAAACCCAGGTCCTTCTAAAGAAAACATCCCCCACAGCAGCTGCAGGACCCCAGACCCTTCAGCTCTGTGTGGCTGGGGGTGCTCATCCTTAGGGACACAGCAGGCTCAGAGCAGCCTTTGTGGGAGGGCAGCAGGGGCAATATTTTCCCCTCAGATTCTTCCCTTATTTCGCTTGGTTTGCAGCTGAATCTTTTTGCTCCAAAGACATCGGATCAGAGCACAGGGTTTGATTCGGCTACACGAGAAGAGTTTTGTTCAACAGAGGTTAAATACCCTCAGGGTGGGTTGTCATTGTGCACTAATCCAATGTCCTCTCTGGCAGCCAAACAAGGGATTGAAGGCTGATAAACTCAGAAATCAATTCTTTCCAAGAACAGTTCACATTTTGGGTCAAAATGAGGCCCCAGGTCTGTCTATGAACACAGCAGGCAGCCTCTGACCCTGCAGTGGATCAGCCTCTCCCCGTGTCTGTGTGTCTGAGAAACTCCAGCACTGGGCACTTCCCAAACTCCTCCAGTCTGCCTCCAGAGCAGCATTTTCTCCATCAAGGACTCTTATTCCCAGACTCTCTTGTTGACTTGGCCAATCATGAAGGACAAAGTTGACATGGATGCAGAGTTGCACTCTAAGATTCTGAGTCTGCTCCTTTCTGGGGGGTAATCCCCTAAATATAATGTAATTTTTTCTTTTATTCTCACCTAAACCCCCTATTTGAGGTGCATTTCTGATTCCAGAGCCTGAGTTTCATGCCTTCAAACCCTGTCTCTAACTATTTGGCTATATTTGGCTTAGTTGTGCCTCTTGCATCTACCCTTGATTCCTCCTGAGTGTCCTACCAGGTCACACCCGGGGTCTCTGAAGCCAAGGGGGACACACAAACTTGCATGGACAGGCCATGATTCACCTCCTAAAAGGTAGAAAGAGTGAAGGACCTTCAGATGTGCTAATGAGCAGCAAATATTTAAACACCAGTGATGGAGTCTAAGCAGGTGTTGTAAAGTCAGAGGTAAATTCGATTATTTAATGGGTTTGTAGCAGCAGCCCTGAGGAGGAGTTTGTTTCTGTGTCTCCCAGTTGCCTCCTCTCTGCACTGAGGCTGAAATCACCTTTCCCCACTGGTTTTCCCCACAATGAGGTCACCTCTTCTCTCTGCTTTCCCTTGCTCAGCTCAGCAGAGGACAGTGGTGCCAGCTGACTGACTGAGGTTACTGAGCAAGCCAAAAGGAGGATTTTTTTGCCGGAATTCTCCTCGGGCAGGGAACTGTTCTTCCCCCAGGGGCTTACTGGAACTTTCCCCACCAACTGTGCGAAAATATGCAAATGGCATCCCCTTCTCTTGAGCCTTGGTCAGGGTTTCCTTCTGGCCTGCAGGCACGGACTAACCCTGCGTGGTTGTTGTTTCTTGCTCTGCAGAACAGCCCCAGCGGAGGGAATGTTCTCCTACCTGCGGCAACGCTTCAGCAGCCGCCTCCGGGAGCGTGGCCGGCGCAGGGCCAGGCTGGTCTCCAAAGATGGGAGGTGCAACATAGAGTTTGGCAATGTGGAGCAATCCAGGTTTGTCTTTTTGATTGACATATGGACCACCATCCTGGACCTCAGGTGGAGATACAAAATGGCTATCTTCATTTCAGCCTTCTTGGGCAGCTGGTTTCTCTTTGGGCTCCTCTGGTACGTCGTGGCCTACATCCATAAAGACCTGCCCGAGTTCAACCCCTCCAGAAATCACACCCCCTGTGTTGAGAACATCAACGGCCTCACCTCAGCCTTCCTGTTCTCCCTGGAGACCCAGGTGACCATCGGCTACGGCTTCAGGTGTGTCACAGAACAGTGTGCCACTGCCATCTTCCTGCTCATCTTCCAGTCCATCCTGGGGGTGGTCATCAACTCTTTCATGTGTGGGGCCATCTTGGCCAAGATCTCCAGGTCCAAAAACAGGGCCAAGACCATCACCTTCAGCAAGAACGCCGTCATCAGCAAGCGTGGGGGGAAGCTCTGCCTCCTCATTCGGGTGGCAAACCTCAGGAAGAGCCTCCTGATCGGGAGCCACATCTACGGGAAGCTCCTCAAGACCACCATCACCCCAGAAGGAGAGACAATCATTTTGGACCAGGTCAACATAGAGTTTGTGGTTGATGCTGGCAACGAGAATCTCTTCTTCATTTCCCCGCTAACCATTTATCACATCATAGATAAGAACAGCCCGTTCTTCCACATGGCAGCAGAGACCATCCTGCAGCAGGATTTTGAGCTGGTGGTGTTTTTAGATGGCACTGTGGAAGCCACCAGTGCTACCTGTCAGGTGAGGACGTCCTACATCCCAGAGGAGGTGCTCTGGGGTTACCGCTTCGCTCCCATCGTGTCCAAGACCAAAGAAGGGAAATACAGAGTTGACTTCCAGAACTTCAGCAAGACAGTGGCCGTGGAGACACCCCACTGTGCCTTCTGCCTCTACAACGAGAAAGAAGCCAAAGCCAAAGAGAAGAAGGGTTATGACAACCCTGGGTTTGTCCTGTCTGAGGTCACTGAGACCAGTGACACAAAAATGTAGCTCTGACACTCAACGGGACTGTCCCTGTCCTCAGAAAGAGTTCAGCCTCGAGAGGATGAATAACTTAGTCAAGCAAAAGAGAAACACAGGTTGGTTTTTACTCTAAACCATCATTTATTTTCTCAAAAGCCTCAAATCAATGAGGAGCAGGATATCTGTGATCTCCAGAATGCTATTTAACCACACTATTTCATAGAATATATATTTTTATACCTAGGGGACATTTTATGAAGCTGCTATGTTGGAATGTCCAACTCACTGGTGTTCCTAGAGACATGAAAGGGTGTTAAAAAGCCTGGAAAGATGGAAAGGCACTTTAGGACATGTTAAAGATACACAGCTGCTGGAATGAGGACATGGGAAGGTGAGATAGAAGGCAAAGCTAAAGAAGCCTAAGGGACTTAGGAGGCAAAACGTCAAAAAAAGGTATATTTCTGGTTGCTGAAGTCCTCTGCAGAAACAGATTTTGGGCCTGGGGAACACTGGAGCTCTTGTGAACATTCTGAAACAGTTCAGTCTTTGAGGCTGGTACAGCCACAGAATGGGAGCATTAAGGGATGGAAAGTGCTTAGGAAACCAGGAAAGATAAAGCTGGGTCATGCTGCTGCATCTAGAACTCCAAAACAGGACTTGTCCCCTGGGAAAGCCTCTGATTCCTTTCAGGGCAAAACCAGCCAAATGGAAATGAAAATTGAAAAACCAAGAAGCACAGTGGGAAGAGAGGGATTTTGCAGCTTATCCCCAGCTGTCTCACCCCTGAGATACCTCCAGTCCCCTGGGAACTGTGGACCAAGGAAACACCTGAGGAGCATCCAGCAAGGTGGGGAGAGGGAGAACCCATGGAGTGCTTCCCACCTGGCAGAGAGCATTCCAGTGGGAGGAGGGAGGGAATTCCCAGCCCTGGATATATCCTTCAAAATCATCCCCAGCGCTAACACAGATTATCTTGGCCTTTGAAGCACCAGGGTCTTGTTCAGACCAAAACAGGAGCCTCCTGGCAACTGTTGGCTTCAGATTTAGTCCCACACCATCCCTCTCACCACAGCAGGACATGTGCCCCTCCAGGAAACAGGTTCTGCTCGGTGGGAGCTGAGCAGTGCTGAACATTTTTCTGGGTATAATTGTTGATATATTTAAGTTTCAAATGCAACAAGAAGCTTCAATAACTTTTTGGTGAATATCTACTCCCTCACAGCCTTTCCCCTTCCCCTCTCCCCCACTTAGTTCTGTTGCTGAGAGTTCAAGTGGCAGAGCAAGGAGAGGTTTTCTGGGAGCTCTTCCCAGGGATGTAAGTCAGCTCATCTATTTTCAATGCTGGGGTAAAATGGAAATGTTGTTTAAAAGCTGCTGACCTGAGTGGTTTTACACAAAGCGGGGACATAAGCAGGTGAAATGATGCCAAGAGAATGTTGTGCTGCAAATGAACGGTGTGAGCATGGAAATGAAACTCTGGGAACCAGGAGTGTCCAGGTCTCAGTTCCTGTGTAGCATCAACTCCTTTGTTGGGTCAAACAAATCACTTCATGTATCTCAGATTTGCCATCTGTAACACGGGACATAAGCACTGACATTGTACAAAGAGCAATGTTATGAGCAATTATGTCACTAAAGCACTTTAAAAGCCAATCCTCAACTGTCTCAATCTTTCCTCTCCTCCTCCTTCACCTCCAGAAAGGTCAGCACACCAAGCCCTGCCCTCATCCCACCTCAGCAGCTGCAGTAGGGTCACAGCTCTGCAGTGTTGACCCCTGAGCTGAGTCCTGGTGGGTCGTTCACACACATTGCCCGGACTGTTGTGGTTTTGCAACCCTGCAAACCAACGGTGTCCACTGTAAATACATTTTCACAGTCCCAATCCCCACAGCATCTGAGCCCCTCCACCCTCAGTGCCCTGCAGATTATCCACCTGAAGGAGGGGTTTTATGCCTCCAAGCAAACAGTGAGTGATCAGTGATCAGAAATCAGGAGGGAGCAGGGGAGTGAACTGATGCCTCAGGAATCCCAGGCTTGTCTGAAGCTGCTCAGTCCTTCCAGAGCTGCTGCTGCATTTCCTTCCTGGGCTTCCTTTGCAGTTCCCTGGTGTGATTTCCTCGGAAAGCAGCACTCTCAGAACTCCAGGCTTACAAGCTACACCTCTCACCCCAAGAAGCACCAAGAGGTGTTAAAAAAAGAAGAACATGAAGTGTCTTCATTGTACAAAAGTAACAAAACAAAGGGAAATCCATATTAAGGGTCAAACGCAGCTATGCAGTGAGGAGGCAGGGAAGATTCCTGCTTCAAGTAAAGCTGGTTTGGGATGTTAGTGCTAGTGGGAAAATCAAACCAAACAGCATCCAGTGCCTGTCCAGGAGCTGCTGTGCACCCTCCAAAGCTTAGAGGACACACACTTTCAGGCATTGCCCTTGGAAAAATGCCTCAAAATCCTAAACTTGAAGTTCTTCATGACCCAGTCATTGAACCTTTTGCCCTGTCCCTGCAGCACAAGCGTGAGGAGATGCTCCACCATTTCTAGAAGCATTAAGTGCTACCACAACTCAAACAGGAGCTGCTCGGTGACCCTGCAAGGATGGATACTGATGGTTCCGTCTCCTGACAGTCCCACCTGCCCTGGAAGAAGAAAGGGAAGGGGATGGTGTTCTTTTGCATGTTTTGGTGTTTCTGGAGGGGCTGAGATGAAGAGATACAAGGGGGATGCATCCAAAGCTGACAGGGCCATGGCTGAGTGGTCAGGCTTACTTGGAGCTGGCTCATACTGGAACTTACTGGGAATCTTGGACCCGATCTCCTCCTCCTCCTTGAGCCTCCCTCTGATTGTCACCTCAGGAAGCCCTGCCAGCCCCGAGCAGGCAGGAGATAGAGCTGCAGGCAGGGCCCAGCAGAGCATAACAATGAGTGGAATTTCCTCTTTCTGTCCAGGGAGAGCTGTTTGTCACGGCAGAGATAAAGGCTCCGGCTGGGAAAAGGGGTTATCCGGAGCCACGCGGCACACGGGGCCACAGCACTCCCTCCGTGGGAAGTCTATTTTGGGGGCTGCCACCCCCAGGGCCATTAAAAGAAAGTTCAGTTAAGAGGATGAAAATAAATTTAATCTTGCTGAGCAGCAGCAGCTGGAGGGAACCACAGAGGCGATAGTGGGAAACAAAGGGTGGTTTCTCCACCCCGGACAGGGTTTCACTGTGACAGCTCTGCTCGAGCCTTAGGGCTCCCCTCTCCCTGTCTGTCTGTCCACCCAGTCCACATCCTCACATCAGCCACTCCATGAATCACAGGGTATTCCAAGCAGGAAAGGATCCCCAGGGATCCTGGAGCCCAGCTCCTTGCACAGGACCCTCCCCAGGATGCTGTGGAGGCAACAGCCTGGTCCAACCCCAACCAAGGTCTGAAGAGAAAGTCCTGCCTCTCCAGGAGAGGAAATCACACCATGGACATGCTGCTGGATTAAGGCCTGGAGGAATTTGCTGTGAAAACCAGGCAGGCAAGCTTGGGAATAACATGTCTGCACTAAACTTAATTTATCTTCTCATTTCACAAACAACATGTTTCTTCTACTGTATTTATTTTAAACATTCATTCAAGCTGTGCATAATATTTAAATCATTTTGAAATAGATTTATCCTCCTGCTGGCAAATGAATAAGGCATCCTGCTGACTGCTGGAGGAAGGGCCATGAATTAAAATAACTGCTTTTAGTAAACTGACATGTGCTGGGTCCTGTCTCCACACACACTCGGGTAGCAACTGCTGAAGAGAGACCCCTAAATAATAATTACAATAACAACAACAACAGTAATAATAGTAGTAATAATAATAATAAAAAACAATCACCCTGGCACACTGTTTAGATGATCATCCTGACTTGCACTGCTGGAATGAGGCAGATCCTTGCTAAAGGATCCCAAGGGGCTGCCTGGATAACTCCTGCCTATACCAAATTCCTTGGAAACTCTGCTGCTCAGCCCCAAACAAGTGCTGGGGGAGCAAAGCCCCGACACAAGTGAGAGCAGCCGAGGGGTCACATCCCCTTCCCTCTCCTGTGGCCGCACTCAGGAGAATTCCACTGGGAACAGCCTTTAATTCCCCTTCATTTTGCCCCCCTCAACCCACCCCTGCCTTGCTTGAACCACCATCAGTTCCCGTTGCCCACCTGAGCAGGGAGAAACCACAGCACAACAGCAAGAATGTGAGCAGGGAGGGAAGCTGAGCAAGTTCCTACATCCTCTGGTGGGTCTGTGCCTGCTGCAGCCTGGGGAGCCTCTGACAGCACCGTCACTGGCCCTAAATTGCATTGAACCCTGTGACAGCATCACTGGAAGGAGTGAGGAGGGCTAAAGCTCCTCCAAGGCTGCTTGAATACACACAAACAAGACTTCCTGAGGCCAAGGGGACATTCCTGTGGTGGGAGCATCTGCCTGGGGCCATCTACACTTGAACAAACTCACTGCTGTGCAAGACAGGCATAAAATCTCCCGGCTCAGAGGAGGTGGCCAAGCAAGGGGAGGCTGGAGATGAGACTATCTTCGTGGTTCCTTTTATATGTTGATGTCAAATTTAAGCACAGAAAGCACTGAGGGGCAGAGGAGGGGCAGGTGCTGATCTCTGCTCGGTGGGGACCAGGGACAGCACCCAGGGAAGGGCTGGAGCTGTGTGCCAGGGCAGGTGGGATCTCAGGACAAGGTTCTTCTTCCCCCCGAGGGTGGTGGGCACTGACCAGGCTCCCCAGGGCAGTGGGCACATCCCCGAGGCTGCCAGAGCTCCAGGAGTGTTTGAATGATCCTCTGGGGCACAGGGGGTGACTCCTGGGCATGGTCCTGTGCAGGGTTGGACTGGGTGATCCCTGTGGATCCCTTCCAGCTCAGTGTATTCTGGGATTCTGTGATTCCTGGGTGAGCACATCCTAAGCCAAAATCCTTGCATTGCTCTGCTGTGACCATCCAGCAGCGGGACAGGTTGGGATTCTGGGGACCATCAAGGATGGGGGAGACCATCAGGGATGTTGGGGACCATCAGGGATGCAGGGCACCATCAGGGATGAGGACACCATCAGGGATGAGGACACCATCAGGGAGCCCGAGCACCATCAGGGAGCCCGGGAACCATCAGGGAGCTCAGGGACCATCAGGGATCCTGGGCACCATCAGGGATGAGGGAACCATCAGGGATGCAGGGGACCCTCAGGGATGGAGGAGACCATCAAGGATTTTGGGGACCCTCAGGGATGGAGGAGACCATCAAGGAGTCCGGGCACCATCAGGGATGCTGCCAGAGGGACGGAGCGATCCTGGAGGTTGTTTTCTGTGCTGCTGCCACAGGATGGCACCGCTCACCTGCGGATCAGCCGCTGCGAGCTCCGCACAGCCCGAATTCCACAGCGCGACCGCGGCAAGCTTGAAAGGCAAAGCAAGAGTTTATTGGGACTGTTCCTTATTTTATTACACGGAGTTCAGTGCATTTAGTGACTTGTTTTTGGCACGGGCCGCGCAAGTTGGGCATATTTAGCCGCTTCACAGAAGTGTTGGGAGACTTAATTGGCTGCAGCGAACTCGGAGGCGATGAGTGAGTGGAGGGGTGGGGGCTGTGAACTTGGGGCTGCAGAGGCACCGAAAGCAGAGCTGGAGACGGAGGGTGGCTGAGGAAAGGCAAGGCTGGGTCTGGAGAGGCCCATATTGCACCTGGAACTCTGCTCTGGGACTTCAGAGCAGTCCCCGCTCTGTGCCTCAGCTTCCCCAGCAGTTCCAAGCCAACCCCACGGCGCTGCTGAGTTAATGCTTGGATTTTATCATCTTGGAGGTCTTTTCCAACCTTGAGTCTTCTGCAGTTCTATCACAGGACCCCATCCTCACTCGGGGGTAGTTTTGCAGCAGTGCCCCACGTCCCTGTGGAGCTGAAGCCCCCCGTGCTTTGGGGGTGCTCCTGGGGCAGCACAGGGGTGACACCCAGCAAGGACACCCCAGCGGCAGTGTCTGTGGAGCCATCACATCACTGGAGATGGTTCTGGAAGCTCAGATCACCTCCCTTAGAGCTGCAGTGGCAGATCAGAAAACACCACAGTGGATTGTGGAATCAGCATGGAATGGGTTGGGTTGGGAGGGACCTGAGAGCTCATCTCAGTCCACCCCTGCCGTGGGCAAGGACACCTTCCAATAGACCACTCCTTCCCACTCCCCACCCTACTGGGATCTGCTTCCCAAATTCCCACAGCAAGGTCAGGATGCTGGTACCCCTGTGTCCTGGGGATTTTAGGGAGCTGCTCAGAAATGCAGCTTTAAGGGACATTTTAAACTCCCCTTAACAACTTCTACCCCAAATTGAACCTCCTCTTATTTAACTACAGTGTACTATTTTATTTTATGTCTATATGGAATATATGGAATTATAGAGTGGTCTGGGTTGGAAGGGACCTTAAAACTCATCTTATCCCCCTCCCTGCCATGGGCAGGGACACCTTCCACTACCCCAGGTTGCTCCAAGCTCCATCTAACCCGGCTTGGGCCACTTCCAGGGCTTGTGTAAGTGCATGTGTATAATATACACATTATACTTGGGTCCTGAGGGTGACAGAGAACCCAAGGATGGTGTTCAGGTTATTACAAGTACCCTCTGCCAACACTCAAGCAAAACCCTCTCCAGCCACCTCATGGAGACACTTGGAAAACCAACCTCGTGCTCCCAAGGGCTGGAGATGCCCATGCCCAGAGCTGCCAGCACAGGCTGAGCAGAGGAGACTCCTCTGGCACATGCCCAGGGTGTGCAGCTGCAAGGAAGGTGAAGTGGATCCAACATCAGACTTCACAGCTCCAGGAGGCAGAAAGTTAAGGAAAAGCCAAAGTGGATAACAAGTTTGCATCAGTTCCTGGAAGGGAAGAAGCAGCTCTTGTGGTGAGAGAGCTGTGCACCAAACTGGCTGAGTCCCTGCTGCTCATCCTCCTTCAGTAACTGCAGCTGAGAGGAAGAAGAGCTGAATTGTGACAAGGATCTCTAATTCTCTTCTGACAGAACAGAAGAATCTGAGCTTTATGTGCAGGGGTTTCTACCTCTGCACATGAAAACTCACAACAACACACAGGCAGAATTATGTGTTGTGACTCTTCACATGGCCTTAGCCAGAGCTCTCAATTCTTTTCTGATATGACAGGAAAGTCTGAGTTTTATTTGCAATGAGTTCTGCTTTCACAGACGAAAATTGTCACGTGTATGCAAAAATATGCAAATAGGGTCTTTGAAGTGAATTTATAAACCCCAGCCCCTGATGTGCCTCTACACTGCAGCTCTAACACCAAATGCAGCAGTGCTCGGTTTGAGGTGGGAGAACCTGCTTAGTCAGGCTGAAAGCACAAACTAATTTCAAGAAGTTTTTAAAAGTACTGGATCAGCACAGCAAAGCAGCCTGTCAAAGCTCTATTATTGCAATGGGATAATAAAGTGAAGCTGGTTCCCTCAACCCAGAACTGACAGCCCCATGGCTCTTCCCTGGTGACACGGAGGGGGAACAGCAGCTGGTTCATCCCTGCTTTCAGTGCAGAGCTCCAGGCACAGGCATTTGCTGTCGTGGGTGTTCTGAAATATTCCTGGGCAAGTCCAGCTTCACACGAAATATTTGCACCAGCAGAAGTTATGGCACACTTCCCCTGTAATTAATGTCTCATTAGGGCTGGAGTGCACTTGTTGGGTGCTGGCATGAGAAATATGTCTTTCTCTTTACTAAGGGAAGGTCACCGCACAGGGAAATCCCTCTCCCTTGTGACAGTATTGGAAATGTGCAGCTGTTTGGAAATTCATGCTCGGGGTTGAAATATAATTTTTAGGTATATAAAGCAGAAGGGCCACTTGTGTGTAAAGGGGATGGGTTCTTTGGAATAGAATGGAATAGAATAGAATAGAATAGAATAGAATAGAATAGAATAGAATAGAATAGAATAGAATAGAATAGAATAGAATGGATTTCAGGTGCTTGACTCTATCAGGATTTATCATATCCTGGTTTAGAGCACTTAACAAGGGCTTAAACTGGGAGTTGCGTCCTCCAGACTCTCAGATCTTCTTCAAAATACAATTCAAAGCAGGTTTCAAACCTGCTGGCTGTAATTAAGCAGTAGAAATGCCTTGTTGTTCTCCCTTTTCTAACACACACACACTGAGGCAGGTACCCCTCAAACAGAGAGAACCAGCACCAACCTCCCACTTGAAGGAGCTGGAGCTCTGAACCTTAAAGCCATCACTGGTTGGTGTAATATCTGCAATATCTCTTCGTACAAGATGGGATGTCAGGCTGATTCTAGTTTGGCACCTTTAAGGTAGACCCCATTCAGTGCTTGAACTTGGAGAGCAGACCAGAAATTCTGGGGAATACCAAATCACCGGGAATCAGCAGGTAAACCACCCCTGGCTGCAGTGGGACTTGGGTTTCCTGGGGAGGACTGAGTCCTGAACTAGGACAGAGAAGATTTTCTGCTGTCCCTGTTGACTCATAGCTCAGAGCCACGTGATCCCAACCATCTGTTTGGTAAACTTTGTGATTTAAGCCTGAAATACTTGAATTCCATCTGCCTCGTCCCTCTGGGAAAAGTGAAAAGCAGCATTAGTGCTGACCAGTTCCTTGGTTGTTTTTTCTCACTGTGCCCCAGGAACTTGGGCTGGGAGAGGAGACCCCCCAGTTATCATCCCTGGAACTTCCAGCCTGGCAAGGTCAGGCTGATTTGGGGGGCACAAATGGTCTGCTCCGATCTCTGTGTGGTTACTTGTTCTTCACCTGGGGAATGAGAACTATCAGGCTCTTACGTAAATGTTGGAAGAGGTGTCTGGGAAGAGCCCCAGTGGTCTGAGGGTGTCAGCACTGTGGAGTGACAGCTCTTTGCTCCAAGATCTCTTTATTCCATGGGAATAGAGAGTGCAGAGGGAGGCAAAATCTGTCTAAAGCTAAATATTAACAAATACTAGCAAAGATTACTATCTAAAGCTAAATATTAGCATATACAAGCAAAGATTAATATCAGAAAGCATCCCAAAGAGAAGGATGAAGGAGACAGAGAGGACTCGAGCTGTGATGCTGCTGACCCCCTTCCATCCCAGCCTGGGCTCTGTTTAGATGTTGGGCAGCCAGGAGCAGATGCTTCTTAAATTGCTAGTTGTTTTCAAATGTGTTCATTTTTTCCACCAAGGTTCCCCCTGGCCCAATTTTGCTATCAAGGACATCTTTGCTCTCTGATAACCTCCAGATTCTGCCTTGAGACGTTTCTGTGCAATCTCCCCTCCTGATCTTCCTATTACTGGCAGGAGGGCAGGCCCGAGAATTAAAATAAAACACTTGATCTTTCCCCTGGTGCTGCGTGGCCAGAATCAATCCCGAGAGTGCTGAAGTGGAAAACAATAGAGATAAGCACCAAACCACTCGCTCTTGTGACTAAATTGAGCAACCAGAGTCAGATGCACAGAGGGAGCAACTCGAAGTTGCTCTTTTTCCAAGAGCTAATCAGGTTATTGTGCCGGGGCTCCGCAACAAAGGGCTGTGTGGAGGAAGGAAACGCTGTGCTCGTGCAGCTCTGGGTTCCTGAGGGCTTCTCAAACCTGCAGAGGGGTCTCCATATCTCCCAGGACCACCGTGTGCCTGCAGAGCTGCAGGAAGTGCCTGGGCCTGACCTTTATCCGCAGCCAGAGGATTCCTTGGCAGACCTTATTTGCGCAGCCTCCCCCTCGGGCTTTGGGGAGTGGTGGGAAACACGAGCTGGCGGCGAGACGGTCACACACAGAGCAGTTCCAGGGGGAGCCTGGAGCACCCCAGGAGCCACCAGGCACGGCTGGGGGCACGTCCTGGCACTGGGATGCCACCCCTGGGGTGCTGCTCCGGGCTCTGCCACATCCCTGTGTCAATTCTTCCCCGAGCCTTGGCTGCTCTTCCCTTCGCCCCTCTCCCTCTCCTTGGAAAAAGCTGGAGCCTGGGTTTTAGGCACCTCAGGAACTCAGTTAGGTCTGACTTCAAGAACTAAAATAAATCTGACCAACACTGGCTCCACAGACAGAAATTTTCTGGAATAAAGCAGTCAGGACTCAAATTTTCTGGAATGAGTGGTCAATACTCAAATATCCTGGAATAAGCAGTCAAGACTCAAATTTTCTGGAATGAGCAGTCAATACTCAAATTTTCTGGAATAAGTGGTCAATATTCAAATTTTCTGGAATAAGTGGTCAATACTTATACTATAAATACTATAAGTAATACTATAGAAGTATAAAACTAAATAATACCATAAATACACTTTATAGTGGTAAGGATTGGTTGCCACTACTGGGCAGCTGTTTTGTTTTCCTGTTTCAGCTAAATTTAATACCAAGTTCTGCTTTATCTGCAGGTATGAGAGGGGAGGGAGAGAGTGGGACAATGTGATGCCTTAGAGAAGAAAACCACCATTTATTTTGTTACTTTTTTTTTTTACATCATCTTCTTCATACAACCATTTCATTGTAACATTAATACATTACAAATAAACAAAAACACACACACCAAGATAGCTTGCAAAATTATATATATTTTAATATCCAAAAAAGTACATTGCATATATATAGTAGCAAAAGCCCCATTTCCATGGGTAATTTCTTCAAATACTTCAATTTTGCGATTATTGCAGAAATGTTACTTAGGAACACCCCGAGAGCACTAAGACCTAAAGGGATTAGCTTGATCTTCTTTTTTTTCCACTTTGTTAAATAATGGCATCAGTGCTTCTGTTTAAAGTTCTGAGCAGACTCCAGAGTTCTGGGTTCAGACTCTCCTCCTGCAATGGGATGCACATGGACCAGACCTTGCCCCTACACAGAGCCCCAGGGGTTGTGTCTAGACTAGATTAGATAGTTGTGATCCTGTTAATTGGTTGCCAGTTAATACAAGTCATTTAATGGGTTCTACATGGAAATCTCACCCACTCCAGACATCTGTTCTAAGCCCCAAATGTTTGTGGCTCACCCTCCGTTTATGGCACCAAAGCCTTTGTGGGTTGTCCAATTAACACGTGCAAAATCAGAGGTGGCTGAGAATTTGGGAATGTTCCAGATTTCGAGGAAAACCCCTGATGGGAGTCATCAAAAAGAGATTGATAATTTTACCTATGAAGTGGTTAAGATCTTCCCAAAGTTGAAGATTTTGATGAAAAACAAGCACAAAATGTTTAAACAGTTGCTTTCAAATGTTGTGCATGTTTTCAATCAGCTTCAATGCAAACATGGGAGTGAGGTGGAGGTAATTTGCAGACAATGACAACAGATTAATAAAAGAAAACACTCTACTCTAGACAAACCCAGGGCAATCTGGAAGGGTTCTGGTGACTCTGGGGTCAAGTATGGATCCAATTGCAGGACCAAGGCTAAGTCCAACAGATACATTACTCATGTCTTCTTTTTTTTTATTTTTTTTTAGCAATAACTACAAAGCTACAGCCCAAATGTACAGATTGAAAAGATGTACAAATTACATTAAAAAAAATAAACAAAACCAAACCGAGCTGGTAGTTAAAAAAACAAACAAACAAACAAACCAAAAACAAACCTGCATTTGTGACCGAGGTCAACTCGTTTTATTTACTCTTTCTTTTAAAACTGTGAGATATAGGGAAAAATAACTCTGCATAATTTATACAGTGTTTTGCCTTGCTTTGTTGACCCTTTGGATGACGGTCTGACAAACGCACAGCGTTCGCGCATCGCTACCCCGAGAGGCCCCTCGGCCCCCCCAGGGACCTCCTGGCACTTCTTTGACTTCATTTTGCTATCAAGGAGTGTCTCTGCTTGACATCACGACAAGTTTTGTCCCGGTTTCTGATGTTTGCTGGAGTTAAGCCACAGTCTAATGGAGTTGTGCACTCTAGAAAAATTCCTTCAATGCCCTTTGCTTCTTAAAATATACATGTACATATATATATATATATATATGAATATATATATATTTAATTTCCAGTTGGGTGAGAATCCTCATCTGCCTTAAAGCTAAGATTCCAGTTGTGGTCCCCTGCAGTCCCATGGCCTCCACTTAATGGCCAAATCGCTCCACAGTGAGAGGAAACCCCAGGTAGTCATCTCTTACTACGACCCACTGGTGGATCTATGTCTTGTGAAATCCTTAAAAATTTCTCTAGGAATCATTCCAGGTGGGGGTGAACAATCTTCCTCATCACTTCCTACAGAGGACACAAGCATCAAACCCCAAGAAAATGCAGAGTACTGGCCCACAGAAGCATCCATCTCTCTCAGTTCAAGACACAAGAGGCAGAGTTACAAAACTAAAAGGTTTGGTCCAGGAATAACCAATATCCAGTTTTAATTCTTCCCCAGAAAGGCCACGATTATCCATTAAGGGCCCCCCTAAAACCCCGTAAAAATCCCAGAAGTAAAGAAAAAGTCCAACCAGACTCGTGAAGGCCCTTTGGAGCTCGAAGAATTCAGTAATAGCTGCCCAAGTGAGGCGTGACGTGGGCGTTGGGGTGGCGGGGGACGTTGGGGTTTGGATAAATGCTTCCTGCAGGGGAGGTCCAATACGGCGAGGCCGCTCCAAAGAAACTGGACGACGTCACCGGCATGGAAGAAGGGTGTGGGGGCACAAAGTTCACCTTCTGCTGGTGGGCGTGGTAGGACGGCATGTAGGACAGATCCGAGGGGTACTTGTACATGGAGGACTCGGTGGGGTGGGGCTGCAGGGCCTGGGCGATGCCGTGAAAGTCAAATTTGTAGGCATACCTCTTGCCGTGCACCTTGGTCATGATGTTCTTGTCGTAGTAGTAGCGCAGGGCCCGGCTCAGCTTGTCATAGTTCATGTTGGGTTTGCTCTTGCGCTCGCCCCAGCGCCGCGCCACCTCGTCGGGGTCCGTCATCTTGAACTCGCCGTTGGTGCCCTCCCATGTGATGCAGCTGGCGTTGGAGCTGTCCGACAGCAGCTCCAGGAGGAACTGCCACAGCTGGATCTGCCCACTCCCTGCGAGACACGGTCAGGGGGGAGAGAGGAAATGACACGGCGCTTCCCGCCCGGACAAAGGCAGGAAACAGAAGGGCTATCTCGGCGTTTGGTGGGAGCGGCTCCCTCGGCCCTTCGGGAGATCGTTCCCAGCAAACAACTGAGGCAGCCCTTTGTTCTGCCCGTGGCTTTGGGGTCAGGTTGGATTTTTTGGCCTCCAAAGCCTCGGGCTGTTTTTCCCGAGCTGCAGACCTGAGTGGTTAAGAGGCTGCAGCTCAGCTCCCCATCACTCCCTGTTTTTGTTTTGGATCCCTCCAGTTTTCCTTCCAGTTGGTGACCTGAGCTGCGTAAGATTATTTCCTCCCCAGGGCGGAGATGTCCTGGTTTGGCTCGGTGTGGTTATACAAGTTAAGAGGATGTTTCCTTACAAGCATTCCCTGTGTGCGAGTCTGGTCAGTTCAAGTAAGATTTACTCCAGGTCTTACTCCCTAAAGTCAGGGGCTATTTACTGCAGATGATGTGCTATGGACAGGTATTATACTATTATATAGTGAATATAGTGAATTCACTATTATATAGTGAATTTCAGAGGTGTTTTGGGCCTTCATTCATTTCATCCGCAACAGACGGAGACAAATTAACCTGTACTGCAAATCTGAGAGACTGGCACTGAAGTCCCCTGTAAAACTCTCTTTAGGGAATGCTGGGTTTGGGTAAGAGCATCCAGGGTGGTGATTTTTGTCCTGACAAAATGATTTTGCACCACTTCCCTCCCTTTCCTGTAAGGATTTTTGCAGAAGTCCTTGTGAGGGCACAGTTACTGAGCTCAGTGGCTCTCCCAGCTCGCCCCAAGACGGGGCAGCAGCTGCTCACCCACTGCAGGCTGGAGCAGCAGCTCAGCAGGACATTTGCCCTCTTTGATGATGAGGGTCTGGAATATAAAGGTGAACTCACCTGGATTGGCAAGACGGCTACTGGTGGGCCCCAGGACTTGATAGGGATCTAAAAAAAATCAGCCAACAAACTTGCTTTAAAAAATATTTCATCAAAAAGAAACACCAGTTCGTTATGTTTATTTTAGAAACCAAACTTTCATTTTCTTTCTCTGCTCTTACTGCCTCTTCTCCCAGGGCCTGGAGCAGACCTGATGTGCTCCTTATTCCTTTCTTAGCAAACAGCCACCAAGCATTTGTGGAATCCAAAGTGGCACAATATTTGTGGCACTGGTCTGAGACTCTCCTGCTTCCACAGTGGGGACAGACCAATCCTGAACGCCAACCAGAAAACACGAAACATGGAAAGGAAGGAGTGTGGGATAGCAGAAAGTAACAGATCAGCATTAAATATATTTCTCCTAATAAAAAGGGGTGGGCAGCAGATGAGATTCTCAGATTGAGCTTGCTGCCCTCTGAGGTCCATGGAATATTCCCCCAGCTCTCCCTTTTTGAAGCAAACAGAACATTAGACAAATGAGAGTACCAGGAGCTTGTGGCTGGCTCCAACGAGGCTGAGTGTTTCTTGAAAACCCCACAAAGCATTTATTAGGAATGAATTCCTTCCCTTTCTGTGGGGCCTCCTCAGCCCTAATCTCTACACTTCTCCTTTGCCTCTCTCTGGTTTTGGTGATTTGGATCTGTAACATTTGCTGGTGGATTGAATCAATGCCAAAAGAACCAACTTCCTAAAACAGAGGGCATAGAAAGCAGCTGAGCAGAGCAGGGGAGGTGCTATTTAGCCTTTCACAGGGCCCTGGGGGGCAGACAGCAGTGTTGGATGCCCAGTGGGGTTTGCAGCTCCTCTTTGGTGTAGTTTGCTTTGGGGAAGCCCCAGTGGAGACACTTCCATGGGCTTGGCTGTGCCCAGGGTGAGGAGGGAACAGGCTGGCACAGCCTTGGGATGCTCCAACTCAGGTGGCACAAGCATGTTCCTTTTGCATGGGGAAGGAGAGGTTTGGAGCAGTCACTGTTGAGTCACTGCCCTGACACTTCCCTATGGGGCTCTGTTGGCTCATCACAGGAGGGGCACACCAGGATCATCCAGTCCAGCCCTCAGCCCTGCACAGGACCATCCCCAGGAGTGTGCCCTGGAGCATCATCCAAAACTCCTGGAGCTCTGGCAGCCTCGGGGCTGTGCCCACTGCCCTGGGGAGCCTGGGCAGTGCCCACCACCCTTTGGGGAGAGAAGAACCTTTCCCTGAGATCCCACCCAACCCTGCCCTGGCACAACAGCAGCCATGGTCCCACCGAGCAGAGCTCAGTGCCTGCCCCTCCTGAGGAAGTTGCCCCTGCACTGAAGTGTCCCCTCCATCTCCTCTTCTCCAGCTGAACACCCCAAGTGCCCTCAGTGCCCTCACTTTGGCCCTTCCCCATCTTCACTGCCCTCCTTTGGACACTCTAGTGGCATCACATCCTTCCAGTGTCCAAACCCACACCTGGTGCTGCCCCTGGCACGTTCATCCCCCCAGTGTGGGACAAATCCAAGTGCTCCAGCAGGGACAAAGCCACCACTCACCTGGCTGAGGTCGCTGCTGCTCCGTTGTCTTGTTCACATTTTGTGTCCCTGCGACAGGAGGGCCTGGGGGGAGACAGGGAAGGGGCCCGTAAATACTTCAATGGGAGGGGAGGGCTGGGCAGGGACAGGCTGGCACACCAAACAGCAAGGACAGGCACTGGCAGGGAAGAGCTTCCCTGAGAGCTGATGTTCATGAAATTGCCCTGTAAAGTCATGAGATTTCACTAGAAAGGATAATTGTCACTGTAAAAGGTCAATACGCAGGTGGGGTGAGCAAAATATGATATAAATATGTACTAATACTCTGAAGATGCAGTGAGAGAAGGAAAATGCTGTGTAGATCCTTCATTAATTTGCTGTCTGTCATTGCAACTCAACTTCCATTCCTCACCCATGTTGTAAGCAGAAAAGTAGATGTTTTGAAATGTATAAATTCTGACCTCCTTCCAAGTTGGAACTTTTTCCCACGTCTTTTGCAAAGGCAAATTCTTCTTTAAAGCAGGCTTTTTAGGAAAAAATAAAAATAAAAAAGGGGGGGCTATAGAAAAAAATAAAAATAATTGAGGTTTATTTGGGGGTTGTTGAAAACACCATGGCCATTTCTATAAAACAATAACATTTCCATCCCTTCCTCCTCTTCATATCATTTCTCATGACAGAAAACTGGAGCTCAAAGAAGAAGTTTCCCACTTGGAGCCTGAACAGCTCAGAGGGCAGCGCAGCAAAGGAATTGTCCTCTGTCAGGTGAGTTCTGCCACCTTTATGTACACTCAGGAGTATCTTGTTGGGTGGTAAATGTGCCCACCTTGCAGGGCTGCACAGGGCACGGGGTGGATGTGCAGCTAAAATACAGTTTTGAGGGACAAGGAACTGATATTTCTAAAGAGTGGGACTTCAAGGACACTTCACACCCAGGAAGAACCAGACCAGTGTGTGAGCAGAGCTCATCCAGAGGGATCCTGTCTTCCTGCTGGGCTTTGCCTGGAGTTTTACGTCCTGGAAAATGGGAAGAAACTCTCAGAATCCGCCCAAATTGTCCATGTCTGTCCCTAAAATCATCACACCAGTGCACCTGTGGGTGGTACAGAGGATTTGCTCCTGGGCCCTTAGTCCAACCCTGCAACACTGGAGGTTCCTGCTGTCACTTCGATAATGAAAATACGGGTGTCAAATTTCAGTGCTTTCCATAACAACATCCCCACTCTTACCTCATGGACTGTCCCTGAACCTTCTGCCCTTCCATTGCTCCCAACACAAAGCCATCCATGCCCAATTTTGACCTTCCACTGCATGATTTATGATTCCCAGTGGGACAACTTACTTTTGGAGAGGCCAGAAGTCACATTACTGCCCCATCCTGCTCCCCTGACTGCATCGTAGGAGGGATCTAATGGCAAAAGACAACAGGCACAGAGGGGTTGAAAGCAACTTTTCAAGGAAAACCTTGCAAGGATCTGGGTTTGCATCGTGGTCCCAACTGGCTTGGTGTCATGTAGGTCTGGATTTCCATCTCTCCTGTATTTCCTACGCCCCCCCTCACAAAGGCAATGGGGTATAAAGAGGGGTGTAAATACAGTTGGGACTCTTTGGGCAGTTCTTGAGCCTGACACATTCTGATCTTGAAGTCCAGTCATGGCACTCAGTGGACTTCAGAGTGTAACTCATCCCGTCCCAAAGAAGACCCCCCTTCTCTCATCCCAACACTCAGAAAAACAGGATGAAATGAACCTTTCCATTATTTCCTAAAAAAACCCCAAAATCAGTGGGGATTTTAAACCCAGAGTGGCCGAAGACTTGAGGCACAACAAGGAGGTTATTTTAAGGATAGGGGGAAGTGGGAAGAGCATCCTTCCAAGTGCCATTCCGGCTGCCCCTGTGCCCGTGCCGTGCCCGTGGGGCTGTGTGGCACAGCAGGGCTGAGCAGCTCCCTGTGGATACATCCCAGGCTCTGGCACATTCCTGCCGGCGCTGGGAAAGCCGCTGCAGCTTTGAAATTACAGCCCTCTCGTTCTTGGCATGGAAAGGAAAACACAGAGGAATGGGAGAGGGGAGGGAGGGGGAGAGGGAGGAGGAGGGAGAGGAGGGGAATGGGGGAAAACACAGCTCGTGTAATCCGCCTGGTTTTATTTTTGTTTTAATTATTTGTTTTTTTCCCTTTTTGCAGAAACCACAAACCCCACTGCAAATAGATCAGACTGAAAAACAAACCACTACTGTTTCAGCCGGGGACAAAGAGTGGGCTGGGACAGCTCGGGAAGAGGGAGGTGACAGCCCCAGCCACGCTGTCCCAGAAGGGAGCCCTGATCCCAGATGGGAGCCCTGATCCCAGAAGGGACTTCTGTCTCCAGAAGGAATTCCTGTCCACAGAAGGAACCTCTGTCTCAGGTGGAATCCCTCCCAGAAGGGATCCCTGATCCCAGAAGGAAGCCCTGTCCTGGAAGGGATTCCTGTCCCAGAAGGAATCCCTGTCTCAGAAGGGGTCCCTGATCCTAGAAAGGATCCCTGTCCCAGAAAGGATCCCTGTTCCATAATAGAGCCCTGCCCCAGAAGGGATCCCTGATCCTAGAAAAGATCCTTGATCCAAAACCAGATCCCTGTCCCAGGATGGATCCCTGTCCCAGAGGGGATCCCTGTCCCAGAAGGGATCCCTGTCCCAGAATGGATCCCTATCCCAGAATGAATCCCTATCCCAGAAGGAATGCCTGTCCCAGAATGAATCCCTATCCCAGAAGGAATGCCTGTCCCAGAATGAATCCCTATCCCAGAAGGAATGCCTGTCCCAGAATGAATCCCTATCCCAGAAGGAATGCCTGTCCCAGAGGGGATCCCTGATCCCAGAGGGGATCCCTGTCCCAGAAGGGATCCCTATCCCAGAATGAATCCCTATCCCAGAAGGAATCCCTATCGCAGAAGGGATCCCTATCCCAGAATGAATCCCTATCCCAGAATGAATCCCTATCCCAGAAGGGATCCCTGTCCCAGAAGGAATGCCTGTCCCAGAAGGGATCCCTGCCTGTGGCCGGACAGGGAGCAGCAGGGCTGGGCTCTGGTGCAGTGGTGGCATTTTCCCTGCAGGAGAAGCTCCCCAACCCCAACCCCACCCCAGAGGGCTGGAGCTCCACCAGGGCCCAGGAGGGCAGGGACAAGGGCTGGAGCAACCACTGCTTTTCCCATGTCCTCTCCGAGCCAGGCTCTGACTTTGATTTCTCCCCGGGGATATCCTTCTGAAGAATGACAACTACAACTATTAGAACAATGTTTTGGGACATATTTTGTAAAACCACTGAGAAAGGCAAAACCTTCAGAGATTTCCACTGATTTCGATGCTAACGAACACTTTGGCTACTTCAATCACTAATGTCATGTTAACGGGAATGTCACGAGGTGATCCTGTTAGAATGAAAGGTGGGAATTAATTTTCCAACAGAAAAATCCTTTTCAAACTGGGGTAAATTTTCCTTTCCAAATAGTAGCAGAACTCACTGAAAACTTTCAGTTTTCTCTGATTCTTTCAGGTCAGATCATTGACTGAAACAAATCAACTGCAACAAGGGGGTTGGTTGATTCAGAGTAATTGGTGTGTTTTGAAAAAATAAATGAATAAGCCACAATCTGGAGAGATATCTTCCTCCTCCTCCTCCTCCTCCTCCACCTCTTCCAGGTGAAGAACCTTTGTCCCAGAGGAGGAGCCTGCTTTGCTCCCAGTGTCCCAGAAAGAGGGATTTGAAGCAAGTGCCACTATTACAGTCAGATCCAGAGCAGGCCTGGCTCCCTATGGCTGTGCAGGATCAAGGATCAGGATTGGTTAATTCCAGTGGTTTTCCTTGGAGCCTGGAGTTTTAGGATGTAAGCCATCAGCTGGGAAGGACTGTGTGAATGTGACTCAGCCCAGCTTTAATCCAGGTTGACTGAGATTAGTCCCTTTGCCTTAGTTTTCCCTGTGTAATATGGATTAAGGAGCAAAGTGTGGGAATATATAGAGGCAGCCTCGTGTTGTAGGATCAGACTGAGCTCTGAGCAAGACTTTGCCACAGCAAGAAGGATTTAATATGATAATGAGCAGCACAGTCACTGCTGTGGAAACAACGTGTGCACTCAGCTACAGCCAATTCCCAACACTTTCTCTCCCTCTCAAAAAAAAATAAATAAATAAAGTCCAAATCTATTTTTATTTCACAAAAATCTGTGTAATGTGAAAGAACCACCCCAGCCCTCCCGGCTTCCAGACTCTAAAGCTGAACATGTTTAAAGCAAAATGGAAAAGGCAGAGCAAGGGAATGTATCCAGAGGGTCAGGTTCCTGCAAAAACAGCATCATTCCCAGGACCTGACACCCAGTGGCTCGAAGAGATCCTACAGAACTCCAGCCAGACAGTGACAGGGAGTCTTCTCTGTCTACAAACCCACTTGGATTTTACACCAAAACTTGCCATGAGATGGAAATTCAATTAAAAGTCTTGCACTGAGGTTCTCTCCTGGTGTAAATCAGCAAATAGCAGCAGAGAAGTTGGGGGGCAAATTTATACCAGCAAAGGATCAGGTCCCCACGTCTGGTTTAGACTTAAAAGGCCCCGTGGAACAACAGCCCAAAATGACAAATGTGTGTTCAATACAAAATGGAATTAAAGAGCAGGGAATAAATCATAGATGCTTTCAAGAAATGTCATTGTGCAGCTGTCTGGTTTATGTCCAGCAATTCTCCAGCATGAATGCACACTCTATTAGGAGGAAGGTAAAGGATATTAATAATGCTTTGCACTTTCACAGCACCTTTCAACTGAGGATCTCACAGCTTTGCACACATTCGCACTCACAGCGCGCCTGGGAAGGAGGTTAAATATCATTTTATTTATTTGCATGCATAAATGCACTTTTCTGCCTTTCCAAGATGAACTGCCTTTCCCAGAAATCAGGCTGTGTGGAGCAGACTGTAGCACTGATCTCTGGACCCTTTCTACCCCTGCTCTACACTTTCTCATCCCACATCTCCTTCAGCTTCTACATCTCCACTCTCTGTGCCGTGTGGAAATTTTCACCTTCTGCTGAGCAACTCTCAAAGTCTAGTGAGTCTTCTGGAGTTAGGTGTAAAACAGGGTGGTGAAGCAGCCTGCCAGGCTCTGCACAAGGCTGAGAAAAGGTTTAAACCAGGGAAAAATCAGCAAGACCAAGCCAGGCCCTTGGGCAAGGGGTTCTATGAAGCTCAAGAGATGAGTCTGATCAGCCAAAGTTCTGCAATTCTCTCCCCTCAGATTGTTCGGTGCAACAAAGAAAGGACTTGATCTGCAGAAGAAATGGAATGTGTCCCAGGGATCCCAGGGCTGGGACTGGGATTGGAGAGGGAGAAGGGCTGCCCACTGTGGTGCAGGAGGGGTGGCACTGAGATGGGAAGAGCAGGGAGCCCCAAATCCCCCTTTCCAGACACCCCCTTGTCCCAGCTGGGCTGTGCTTCCCTCTCCTGCTGCCCAGACCCTGGGGCAGAATTCGTGTACCCAGACTGACAGACTCAGATACTCCTGGGGGCAGATGGACACAGACACACAGACTCCCCTCCCGACAAAACCAGGTTTAAAACCCCGCAGTGGATTCCATCCCACAACTCCAAATCCCCACAGTCCGTGAGTGCAATGCTGAGAGCAAGGCATGGGGGAGGCTGTGCTTCAGATACGATGCACCAGGGAGCAAACCCTCTCTGATAAGCTTTTAAAAGTTCTGAAAAAATTAAAAACAACCCTGGTGCTTTATAAATCTGGGAGCTTGGGCCAGAAGGGAGGCAAGGGGGGGATTTCAGCTGAACAATAGGCTCACAGTCCCTGTGCTTCCTGAGCTGCTGGGAAGTGCTGACAGCCCCTTCATCCTGCTCTCTCTGTAGGAGCTTTCTCAGTCAAAGCACATTCAGGCACCACTTGTGCTACCAGCCCTGATAGGGTTTTCCAGGAGAACAACGAGCACTGGGCTGGGAATATCCTCATTTTTCAGGCCTTTTAGTTCTAGGATAGATACAGTGGGGCTGGGTCATGGATGAAATGCTTTAGGGGTTCTATGGAGGAATCTGATTTGGAATGCCATCCATGCTGGCATGGTGTCCTGAACTGCAAGCAAGGCTGGGAAGGGATACCATGGCATAGAATCATAGCTGGGCTGGAAGGCACCATCAAGTCCAACCCTTGATCCAACCCCACTGTGATCACCAGCCCATGGCACTGATGCCACATCCAGTCTCATCTTAAACACCTCCAAGGATGGAGAATCCCCCTCCTCTCTGGCCAGTCCATTCTAGTGCTTGATCACTCTCTCTGGAAAGAATTTCTTCCTAATGTCCAACCTAAACCTCCCCTGCCAGAGCTTAAGCCTGTGCCCTCTTGTCCTGCTGCTGGTTGCCTGGGAGAAGAGCCCAACCTCTCAGGCCATCTCTCCAGCCTCTCCAAGTCCCTCTGCAGAGCCCTCCTCCCTCCCAGCTTGGGATGACTCAATATTTGTCATGTTCACAGCATCCCTGGGGCAGTGGCAGCTCCTCCCAGGCAGCCACTGAGTGCTCTGTGACCTCCTGGTGCTCACTGTCCATGAGCAGAGTGACTGCTCTGAACACCAGGGGTTTCTGGCTGCAGTCACCTTTTAGAGATGTCAGGAGAATCCCACGTGCAGCACACTTGGGAGGATCTGGATTGCCCAGCAGAGCGGGTGCTGAGCAACAGAAACCCAGCTGTGCCTGCTGGAGCTGATAGTTCCAAGGAAATTTGGGAGCTGAAGGATGGGAAGTGGCTTGTCCTAAGTCATGGAGATGGAAGGAAGGCAGAACCAAGAGTCCTGGGGGATCAAGGCTTGGGATTAAACTAAGTGGTCACTTGGGATCTATTTTATGGAAACTGTTTTATAGGGAGAGAGGAAAAGGAGGGCACAGGACCTCAGCACTTTTCCTCTCTGGAGGAATTCTATCCCTGGAGAATCCTGTGGAACTCATGGCCTGCTTCAAATCTGCAGCCTTCTCCTTCTGAAATCTGTAGGGCCGAGTCCTGCCTGGAAATACAGTGCCTGTGCTCCCAACCCAAAGAAGACAGGTTGTTCTGGAACAGTTCCTCTCATATTTCTGGGCCCTGGGACTCTCCATGCAGGACACAGGGTGGCTTTTGCTACGAGTCCTTCTGCTCTAGGAAGCATCTTGGCTTGGTGGCTGGAATATAAATTAGCTTCTCTGAATGGGGAAAGCAGAACCGGGTGTCCTGGGGGATCCAGACTTGGGATTAATCCAAGTGGTCACTTGGGATCTACTTTGTGGCAACTACTTTATAGGGTGAGAGCAGAGGTGGGCAGAGGATCCCCGTGCTCTTCCTGCCCAGGACAGGCTGTGTGTGGTGTCACCCCCCTGGCACCTGGGAGAGGTCCCAGTGCAGGCACATGGCAACAAAACCCACTCCTGCTGCAAACCAAACACGTCATCCAGGTCTGCCCAGGGCTGTGTGTCCAGCCCTCACACTGCTCCCTTCACCTCCTGGAGATCCCATCGCAGAGGTGGGGTCGTGTTTAGAGCCAGCTGGAGAGGACAAACCCAGACTGTGGGTTTCTGGAGGGCCAAGGAAGCCAAAAACACCTCCAGCTCCTCCTAGAAACATGAGCTGGATGGTTTTGGATGGTGGCAGTAGACACAAGATCTGTGGAGCCCACGTGGTCCCTCCCGGGCTCGCTCTGGATCTGTGGACACGTCACTGCTCCACACACCCAGGGACAACCCCCAGTGTCAGCAGCCAGGTGGTTCATGCCAGTCTCCAAACTTCCCATCACCTTTAGCCCAGGTACAGATGGCAGGTGTGTCACAATAGGCCTCAAAATCTCACAGCATCACTTCCTCTGCTTTTCTGCTTTTCAGTTTACTGCTGCTGCTAATTAAAACAATTAGCATGTATGCCATGTCATGTTGCTTGTCAGTCACAGTGTCACTGTGACTGTTCTCATGATTACATGAGACTTCCCGGTGCCCTCTCTTACCAAACTCTTTCATTTCTCCTCCAAAACACATTATCCTGCTCCTTGAGCTAAAGAATCACCAGAACAGGGATCAGAATTAAGCGATTCTAAGTCTTTCCACTAAGAGGAAACAATTCACTGAGCACAGACTAATTTCAAAAGAACTTCTGTGTTATCAGACTATTGGATTACTTCACAACTAAAAAAACACTATCAAAACATCTGTTGCATCCTTTAGATCCATCTGGATGAGCAGTCAGACTTGATGATCTCAGAGGTCTTTTCTAACCTAACTGGTTCTGTGATTCTCTGACCTCTCTGCTGTCATTAACCTGTTTTACAGATCTGAAGTCCAGGCTTGGAACGACACAGTGGTTTGACCTGAAGTCAACTCAAACCAAGTGAGAAGTGGATTTACATGAGTCATCTGCTGCAGAGCATGGCTATGCAGAACAGATTTAACTTGGGGAGTGTCTGGAAGCAGCTGAGAGCCCTGTTGTGAACTGCTGTCCTTGTGGAAAAACAGATCAGAGCGAGCAAACTTTTCTGACTTAACTCCTAAATCCAGTGATGGATGAAGTCCTGGGGATGAAGCCCACTTATTTCCAGCAGGAAAAAGGATCTGGAGCTTAACACAGAGTAGGACTAGAACTAGGACTCAGGATTCCCATCCCTGCAAGTGTCCAAGGCTGGGTTGGATGGGCTTCTGAGCAACCTGGTCTAGCGGAAGGTGTCCCTGCCCATGGTAGGGGGTGGAACCAGATGGGCTTTAAGATCCCTTCCAACCCAAACCATTCTGGGATTTTCTGATTCCCAAGCTGGCACAGGCAGGGCGTGCTCAGGGCAGCCTGGGCACTGTGACCCCTCTGCCATCAGCCTGGGGGTGCAGACACACCAAGGAGCTCCTGCCCAGCATGAGCCTGGAGCTCAGCTCCCTCACCCCGAGCAGGGCTCCAAATCCTGCAGGTATTTGGGGTGTTTGCTTTCAGCCAGAGGCGACAGCCCCCAGTTGTGCCTGTGGCTGGACAAACATCCCCGAGCTGGAACTTCCCAATCCACACTCAGCTACCCCTGCAAGGCTCACAAAGACACTTTATGATGAAAAGGAGGAAGCAATGAGCTTTTTTTTTTTTCTCCTTCGCCGTTGCTTTTTTTTTTAATATCAGCAGCAGAAATCCCAATGCACAGTGCACGAAGACTGAAGGATGTGTCCTAAGAATCCCTCCCCGAGTTGGCTTGGAAAAGCAGGCACTTCCCAGCCAATATCCATGACACTGAGCCTCGCAGGGGACAGCCCCAGCAATGTGTGCCAGACACACAGATTCCAAGGGATGTGTTCCTGAGCATCCCTTGGGCACCTAGAGAATCCTCCAAATCATCTAGGAGCGTGCTGGAAAGTGCCAACGGCCCCAGGGATGTTTTATCCCCCGGCACAAGGGGTAAAACCAAACCACTAACGCTCTTGGAGTTTGCCCTTGTTGAAAAATGCACAAATGCAGAAGTAAAACAACCCAAACCTTGTACTCAGGGAGAAAAAAGCCAGAGGCAGCACACTCGAGAGAAAAGGGAAGAGGCACAGGCACAGACACTGCGTTTTTACAGCATTTGCCCATTTAACTCGTTATCAGGAAACTAATTTCACCAAGAAACAAATTTACTCTTGTCTAAGGAAACAGCCACGGCATTTCCAAGGGCTTGTGACGCAGGGACTGTACCCCAGCAGTGTGTGAGCCCCTCCATGTGCAAAAGCCCTGTTTGCAGGGCACCCCAGGCAAAAAAATAATAGCTCCTTTGCTGGGAGAAAAGGAAGGATAATGGTTACTTAGAAAGTGCTCCAGACAAGCTGTCAGGTTGAATTCAGAGAACTGGAGTCTACTCTGGGACAGCGCTGGCTCGGGGTGATCCCTTGTGAGTTGGGTTTCCTGCCTGCTACAGCTTAAAGACAACGATTCTTTGTTTCCAGTTTTTCTGGTGAAAAAACACACGCCTGCCTCCGAAGAGGGTCAGGGAGAAAGCAGACAAAACACTAACTCTGGAATTTCAAAGGAAAACAATTAAAAAAAAAAGAGGAAAGTATAAAAAGAAAAATCCAAGTGCGCCTGCTACTGTCTCTCCTGGAATCATAAATCCCCGCTCTGGCCACACAGTGGAAATAAAAGAAGCACTAAAAAAGCCTCCCCTTCTTCTGCTGCGGAGCTAAAAGTGGAATGTTTCATCACCAGGCACACAAATATCATCAGCAAATGTTTCAGCAAGTACAGACAATTAGGAGGCACCAAACTGCCCCTGCTTTTCCTCTGCCACGGCTGAAGCTGAGGGTTTGGAACCTTTGCTGTGAAAAGGGGCTGCAGCGATGCCCTCAAAGGAGACTTTACTGAAGCTGGTCAATATTTTCCACATGACAACCTTTTAGACCTGAAAAATGGCCTTTTCAGGAGGAGAATTTTATGCAGGAATTTGAGGGGTTTCCTGTGGGAGCTGTGCTGACACAACCCCCCTGCCTGTGCTCTCTGCCTCCCTCTCTCCAGTCCCCCCAACCTGTGAACTTGTCACCCCAAATTGTCATAGAATTTGATGAGTGGGAGAGATGAGTTTTGAGGAGTTCCTACCAATTCGAAGGAAACTGTGGGGAAAGAGGAGGGATTTTGCAGCCCTGATGGTTAAAAAAGCAGCTGCACAGACTTCTATTTTGTGAGGTACCAGGGAACTGGTGGGAGAGAGATTTTATTGATGCTCCAACATCAGGAAACTCTTCCTTAGGGGCTCACGGTGAAGGTGGGTCCAAACCCAAGGGAACTCACTTTGGGTGGATTCCAGGGCTCACTGGTTTATTTATTTTCTTAAATTTGCCAACAACCCAACAAAACATACGGGCAAACACACCTTAAACCCAAACACCCTTATTGTTCACACAACCGCTCCTGTAACATGAATGCAAACATGGGACAGCCCCAGACTTGATCTTTAAAATTCCCCTCCTGCACCCCCAGTCATGCACTCACAGAGAGATTTCTCCCTGCTTTGAAAATGCAGGTGGCACATCAATTTTTTCCTGTGCTCTGCTTGAATTTGGGTTGGATTTATGAGACTTTGGGCTGGTTTACCACTGTTCACAGACATCTCCAGGAGGCTCAGGAGGGACCTTCCCACTCTACACTCCCTGACAGGAGGATGGGGCTGGGAGGGGTCGGGCTCTGCTCCCGGGGAACCAGAGACAGGACAAGGGGGAACAGCCTCAAGCTGTGCCAGGGGAGGATCAGGTCGGACATCAGGAGGAATTTCAACCCTGAAAGGGTTGTTAAACATTGGAAGGGGCTTCTCAGGGAGGTGGTGGAGTTCCCACCCCTGGAGGGGTCCAAGGACGTGGCACTCAGTGCTCTGGGCTGGGTGACACGGTGGGGATCAGGCACAGGCTGAGCTGGGTGGGCTGGGAGGGCTTTTCCAACCCAAACCATTCTGGGATTCTCTTGCCCTGGACTGAGCCTGGTGTGGAGTTTTCCCGTGCTGAATCCAGCATGACTTTAATGAAGGTCATACCTGTAAGCTGGAGGCAACAGCCACAGAAAAGCTCTGGTAACCCCTCACATGTGACACCAGGCCCTCCTCCACCCCACCCTGCACAAACCCCCCTGCCCTGGGCATCAGCACATCAAAAAGCCCCACACCCCCCCCACCAGGCACTGCCACACTCCTGTTTGCACACGTGTGACTTGGCACACCAACCCTCCACGGCTCTGCCTCCTTGGAACCCACCAGCTCTGCCCTGCTTGGGTTCCAACCCTGCACCGAGTTTTATGTATTAAACACATGAATTACACAGACCCAGACACACTCCAAAGCAAGCACAGCCCTTCAAAATGTGCTGGAGTGAGGCCAGAGTGCTCACAGCCACATGGGACAGAGCCCTGTGGCCTCGGAATGTTGGTGTATGTGGATAGACTTTCCATCTCCCTGTGGAAACCTGCTGAAAGGACCCATCCTGCAGGAGAGCAATTTGAAGCCCCCTGGGCTCAGATCCCTGTCCCATGTCTCCAGAACCCACAGCAGGTCAGTCATCGCTCCAAACAGTCACAGAGGATGAAAGAGCCCCTCTCTCCACTGGGGTGCTGAGGGGGACACAAATCTTTCCATGCAGCAACGTTACACTTCCCAGAAAACTGCTCTCCAGCCAGAAAATCCCAGTGATTTTCATTAGGGCAATTTATTTCTCCCAGGCAGCCGAAGACAATTTGTCCCAGTGACTCTGAAGCTCATCCTTTGGAGTGTTTCTGAGGCTGAGAGCAGAGCAAGCT
Organism: Formicarius rufipectus; assembly: GCA_013399695.1. Taxonomy (NCBI): domain Eukaryota; kingdom Metazoa; phylum Chordata; class Aves; order Passeriformes; family Formicariidae; genus Formicarius; species Formicarius rufipectus. Next base: position 204,851 of record VXAU01001397.1, read on the forward strand.
CAGGCAACAAGAGTCCTTTGAAGAGCACGAGGTTTGTACCTGGCTGAGCTGAGAGCACAGCTCAGCTCATCTGCCTCGTGGCCCAGCCCTGGGAGCACTTTCTGGAGGGAGTTTGGGGAGGTTTAGCTGCCCCAGAGCAGTGCTGTTTGCACAGCAGAAATAAGAGGGCAGAAAATAGAAGGGGTGTGGGGAAAGGGAGGCAAGTCTGCAACTGCACCAGCCAAGGCAGCTCCGTGTGCCGAGCCAGGGCACGGAAGGAGCCCCGTGCCAGGCGTGGGACACTGCCAGGGGCTCCTGGGGACACCGTCCTGCTGCCCTGCTCTGTCTGCAGCAGCTCTGGGAGCCACGTGCTGCATCTGGAACATCTGCATCTGCCTGGGCTGCAGCTGTGCCTCGGGGAGCCTCCTTGCACAGCCTCCCGGGCTGAGCAGGGCAGTGCCAGGGTGTGCCCAGAGCCTGCCCTGCACTCAGCACGGGCACCGTGGTTGCAGCAGTGCCGTGCTCTGTGCAAAAAAAAATTACAGCAGGAGTGAAGAAAATGGTGGGTTTTTTTCTTCCCTATTCACTGTGCTGTTTCATCACATCCTCCTGCTTTTGAATCCTCAAGGGAAGGTGGTTAGAAAAATTTGTCTGTTTTTATTCACGGGCACAAAGAGAAGTGCTTACAGGGTTAGTAGATTCAGGATGCATTGGCATGAAGGAAAATGTTTTAATTTTTGAGAAGTTAACTTATAAAAAAAATCATGATCTTGAACCTCAAATTTGTTTTCCAAAAAGAACAGCATCACCTTGACATGGGCCCATTAAAAAGCCTAAGAAGGAAGGCAGGAGAATCTTGTTGCCTTTTGGACTAGACCAAGGCTAAGGAATCCCAAGTCCAGTTTTATGCTCATCAAGAGTTTCCTCTGTGAAATGGGATGAGACACTTCATTCTGCTCCCCCAGTTCCTTATCTGCCAGCCTGTCATGTTCTCCTGCCTCTTATCCTGGCATCTTATTTCACCAATAACATTTGGAGCATCAAACAGCTGCAGTGGGTTGAAGTGGGTCAGTTTATCCTGCAGCAGCTTCAACATGGACGGAACAACGAGCAAATTTCTGCACTGGAGGACGGAATGGGAGAGGAATAGATGGGATTTCAACATTTCTGTGCAGGTCTTAATTTTTATTTGGCCATCCCAGGGGTGTGCTTAGTCCTTTATGGCCACATGATGAAAGTACCATGTGAAGTTAAGAACACCAGGCTGGGAGAAATCAACCCAAAGCTCTGTTGGCTGCACTAAAGGGACACCCTCGAGGCCAGTAAAAGTGGAGAGGGAGGAACACTTTTCCCCTTGAATTTCTTTCTGCCTCAGTGACTCGAGGCCCAAGTCACAAAGATAAAAGGTTTAAGGAATTCAGAGAAGTGCCATTTTATGCAGAGCATTTCTCTTTAAAAAAAAAAAGAGAAAAAAAATTGTGGTTTCTTCTCTTTATTTTTACCAACCACCTGGCCTGAGACTGAGAGGGTTGGGAGGGGTGTGTTTAGGGGGAAATTGTGGCAGAACATGTGTGCTTTATTCACATTTGAGCAGGCCTAGCACTTCTTAATCTTAAATAGACTGTCAGTGGCAAAGCAGTCCCAGCAGAGCCTGAAGGGCTTTGTCCCTGTAATGTCCCAGCTTCCATCAAGTAGGGAACAGTGTGCCAGGGAACACACAGCTCAAGTGGATATTCTCAAAAAGAGCTGCTGGAAAAAGCAGCTCTGGTGTTGTGTGCAGGGTCCAAGACAGATGTTGGAGATGAAATGCCAGGGGAGAGCAGGGCTGGCTCTGAGAGCAGCCAGACACTCCTGCAGGAGCTTGTTAAATGTGTGATGTGTTTGCTGCAGCCTTTCAGGGAAATGGGAGGGTTTGTCTCTCCAGCTGCTGAAATAAAAGAACTTCTGCCATTCCCTCACTGTTCTTTGAAATGCAAACTTGGGGCTCATCCATGAAGCCATGTTGTCCTGAAAATCATGGAGCTGCTTGTATGAGGTGAGGGAACTGTCTGGGCCCAGGGCCAGGCTGGCTCTGGGTGGGTGATCCCACAGGGCAGGCAGGAGATGGCACATTTCACACAGAAACGTTTCAAACGAGGAGCTGAACTCAGTGCAGGGAACAAACCCACTGTTCCTGCACTTGCACAAAGGCAAAGGAAGACCAAATTCTCAAACTCAAGGCTCCTAATCCTACACAGTGAGTTAGAGAGCACAATAACACACTTTTGCTCTTTCATCACCCTATTTGACCTGTATCAGTTCAGCTGGGACTTGCTGTCTGACGTAGACAAGGGTTGGGCAGCATCATGAGTGTCCCTGCACATGGCAGTGGATTGGAATGAGATGATCCTTAAGGTCCCTTCCAACCCAAACCATTCTGGAGTTCTGTGATCACACCCATCACACCGACTCTCACAACTTTATCGTGCCTGAGAATCCAGGCTTTCATTAAAAATAAGCAAAAGGAGCAGGACTGGAGCTGCAGAACAAACCTCAAACACCTGACTGAAGGATACACAAACAGCTCAGAAGCCTGAAGGAGCCTCAGGAGTGTTATTAACTCTTAAACCTCAAGGTTTACATCATGAGAATTTCTAATTTAAAAAAAAAATAAAAAATTGAGGTGGCTGTTTGAATAAAAAGGAAATCAAAATGTTCCAAAACGGAAGTGTCAAAAAGATACATTTGGTCTTCCAAATGAAGCTGAAACCAGCTGACAGATTCCTGGGTGGTGTTGGAATACCTGAGTGGCCTTCACTCAGTAACGGAATTTATTGTGGGCTAGTCTTATCCTTTCAGCTACGAACTCAGAGAGTGTCTCAGTCCTTGCTGTACATCTGAGATGTTGAACTGTTCCCCTTCAAAAGCAGAAGATATGCCATCAGTTCATCAGCTCAGCAACACCCAAGTGTGGCAGTGACAGACACACATTTTATGCCACACTGTTGGTTGGACCAGCAGAGATGTGATTTTCACCACGTGAAATTATTCTATCCTAACCCTGCTGTGCAGGCAGAGCACAGCACAACATCTTCACACCAAGGATATTACACGGGAAGTCTGCTTTTTAAGCCAACCACAAGAGCATGGGCAGGCAGGGCATTTATCTGCAAAACACTGACCTTCTTTGGTGGCAAGACGTGAGGAAGGTTCTGTGTGGGATGGAGTGTTGTAGACCAGCAGTGAGCTACCTGCAAGGAGAAGAAGAGTTGTTATTGCAGCCTGAATGTGCTCTGCCATGGGGAACCACGAGGGCAGGGAGGAAATGCTCCTACTGGCATCTAAACACTGAGTTTTGCAGCCAATTAGGCACATATTTTCTAAGAAATTCTTCATAATGCTTGGTAGGTGCTGCTTCTCTGCTTGCAGAAAATAAAGGCATTTTTTTTCCTCCACTGAGCCCCTTGATGTCCCCTGTCAAAAAGTGCTATAAAAGCTGAGGTTGTACAGCACATTTATCCTGGGATATTATCTATGCCAGCAAAGCCTCCAGAAATGAGTGTGGCACAGACTGTGTTACAGGATAAGGAAAGAGCTTTTCTCTCTCTGGCTGTGATGGAGAAATTTGCTGTTTGAGGAACATACAATAGAAAAGACATGAATTGCACTGTCAGGACCTGGCCATTTTTAGAGTGTCACATGCTTGGTTTGGGGCCAGCAGCTGCACAAATCTCACTGGTATTCCAACATCTCTCATGCTCTGGGCATTCAGAAATCTTTCTTGGTTCAGAGTGGCCTTTCCATCCAGCCCCACTTGACACATAACTCTACAAGAACAGCACAAAAAAAGAACCCATTGCAAGGGTCTCTTTTTCACAGTCTGTGGTGAAAATGTTGTTTTCTGAGCATTTTACTTTGGTTCTCCTGGAAACTCTTCTGGAAATAGAGGAAGAGCCTCTGTGAGTTCTCGGAAGGCAGCACGTAACACACATTTCAGGGTTGTTCTGGTTATATGTGTTTACATAATCTCCTAAGCTCATTTTTCTTCCAGCTCCTTGGAAAAGTCTCTGCTGCACAAGGCAGAGGTCCTTGTTTGCAGGGACTGATGGTGGGAACTGGAGCAGCACCAGTCCTGCTGTGCAAAGGGCTTTTACAGACTCTCTCTGCTCTTCAGACCCACCCAGCCCCTGCTCGGGGAGATTGTCCCGTGGAAGGTGCTCAGCCCTAAGCACCACACACCAAGCACTGTGGGATTCCATATGTGCTGGCCCTGAGCATCCCAGACCCTTTGGCAGCACCAGGAACACCTCCCTGGCAGGTCCTTCAGCGCTCAGTTTAGGATTTTGTGACTGAGTTGTGCAGTCTCCACATTCCTCTAATCCACATGATCCCAAAAAGCACTGACCTCACTTGCCCCTCAGGAGTCACGGCGTGTCCTGCTTTCCTGAGGATTAGGCTGCCAGAATGAAGAGCCATTGCAGGTGCTGGATCCTCCTGGCCCTCTGCCCTCTATTCCTATGGAATCCTTTCCCTCCTCAAATGCAAACAGAGCCGAAGACATGCACAAGGCAGCACTTACACAGAAGGTGCTGGGAAACAAAGCCTGCAGCATGGATTCTGACACATGCTGCAAGATGGGATGTTTCAAAAGGCCGGGCTGGATAACATGGTTAACTGGGAGGTAAAGAGTTCAAAGGGTTCCCAAGGGCACCTTGGCTGGGAAAGCTGGCATAGCCAAAGGGATTGGCTTCAATATTTAGGGAGGTTTGCTGCTCTTTTGCTGTTGCTGGAGGACTTGAAACAGCTTTGTCCACAGAACTCATGTTTTCATCAGATGGTTTCTGGCTTTGGCACTTCTTTCTTGAATATCTGTGGGGAAACTCCTGCCCACCACCCTGTCCTTTTCGGGGGGTTGAAAGGAATCCTGCCAGACAGGGGAGTGCTGGGGAATTCAGAGACACGCTTTCCTCCGACTACACAGGCTGCAAATGCCTGGTGGCACTGAGGAGGGGGAGGTGGGGTGATGAATAGGCTCAACAAGCCAGGAGGATCAACCTATAGCTACTTTAAGCTAAAAAATGCAGCCTAAGCCACTGGAAAGGGCCGGCACCTCCCCCAGTTTAATTGCTAAAAGTTCTCACCTTTGCCCGACAGTCTGAGGTTTCTGGTGGGAACACCACAGAAAAGGAAATGTGTTTCCTATTAAGGCTTTCAATGAAGGAGGAAAAGAGAGAAAGCCAGAGACAGCTCAGGACAGAGGGAAGTAGACAGACAGACAGACAGACAGAGGCCAGGCTGCTCCTTCCCTTGCTCCTTGGGCAAAGCTTGGGCTGGCATGAATTTTGGGTTTGTTCTTATTCCCCCTCACTGGGTCAGGGACACCTTGGATTAGTTCAGCTCATTCTGGTGTTATCAATACAGGGCAGGGCTCTTCTCTGATAATTAATAATAAACATTTTTCTTATGGTTCACCCCACCTTTCCCTTTCTTTTATTTCCCTTCTGTTAATTACAAAGGAAGATGGACAAGGATTGAAAACCAGGAGTTTTTCCCCAAAGAGCCTCCATTCTCACAAGGCAGCTCATCCTTCTGACATGCAGGAACATCTCGATTTCACAACTTTGGGGTCTATTTAATCAAAAAGCCTTTTTTCTCCTTGTTTTCTGAAGGCCTTCCCTCCACAGCTCCTGCTACAATCCAGGTTCTGCTGCATTTAGCAGGAGAGTTTTGTTTGGCATTAGCACATGGCTTGAAACCACCAGGCAGTTTTCTGCTTCCCACCACAGCCTCATTCTTTCCCCTTCAGGCTCTTTTTATTTGTACACCCCACACACCGACCCCATCACCAGGGGGAGGTGGCAGCTTGGGCTTCTTTTGATCTTCAAACCAAACATAGCATGGAGACATTAAATCTCCCTTCCCCTGGAGAAGATTCACTGGGTTGAATGTGTTTGAAAAAGATCAGTCAGTCTGGAGTCCCAAGGTGTGTGGGGATAAACAAAGAGAAGGAAAACCAAGGCACAGCCTCACCATTCTGGAGGGAAAACTGGGAGAAACATGGAAAGAAAGATGATTGTTTGGGGGGGGTGGACAGTAAATTCCCTGGAAAAAACTCCTGGGGTGTTTTGAGAGACTCCAAAGGATGAGGAGCGCTGCAGAACTGGGTCTGCAGTCTGAAATCTCCCAAGATCAGAGACGCCGGAATTCCTGGCGGCTTCAATAGCTCAGGGAAACAGGAAACAACTGCCCCGTGCTGATCCCCGGCTCAGTGCTGCCTGCAGACTGGAGGTGCTGAGAACTGAGTTGCATTCAGTCTTCACCATATGAAGTAGCTCGCCTGAACCTTCCATCTCCAAAATTAAGGCTGAGCTTTTGTTGTGGTCTTGCAGATGGGACTGGTTTGTCTTTTCAATCTCGACTCAGATGTGCCAAAATAAGGTTCATAGGTAGGTTTGAGGAGGTTTTCGCCCCGGTCAGGGGAGTAACATGTTGAAAACCTTCTGAGGAAGCTCATTTTGAGGAGGTCTCCCTGCCTGGTGAGCAAACAGGCTCAGACAGTTCAAATCAGCTTTGTTTCTTGGCAAAAAAACCCAGAGTTGAGGATTCACTGTCATCACATATCCAGTTTTACACCCTGAGGGGCCAAACGCTTCCCAAGAGATGGACCTGGCAGATGGAACTGAGCCTGCAGCTCTGCAATTCCCCCGAATTCTCCCGTGTTTGTTGCCAGCACATTCTCCCCACCGTGGGCAGGAGCAGAGCTGTTGTCTCTGAAACAACCAACCTTCCAAAAGGGGAGAATTGAGAGGAAATAAAGCCCATCTCCCCGTGGCACTGAGCTCAGGCTCGGCACTAAACATCCGCTGGAAGGCAGGCTGGAAAAACAATCAGCTCCTTTCGAAGGCGTTCCTCCGTGAGGGAGTGAAGCAGCCAGGCAGAAGGCAGACTGTCATTAGGCTGGGAACAGCTGCAGGGAAGGGAAAGGAATGCTCTTGGAGGCTGCCTGGGCAGACAGGAGCTGCTTTAAGAAGCACAGCACTCGTGTGACAGCCTGGGCTGAGCACGGAGCAGCTTGGGATGGACTAGGGTTGGGTTCTCCTTCCGTGTGCAGCCACGTGAAGAAGGGAGAACGGATTTGCCTGAATCCAGCAAAGTTCCTGGGGCTTTGCATTGGCTTAACAGCACAGAAATCACTGCTGGCACTCCCCTGGCAGGGCATTATATGTTTATGGTCATTATTGCAGCAGCACTCGAATGGCACAACTGCACTCTCGTGCTCTCCTGGGACATGGGAGGCACAGTCCCTGCTCCACAGGCTTTCCAACTCGATGGATGGAGCAGGCAGGAGGACTTGGCCCCATTTTGAGGCACAGAGGAACTTGGGGGAGGATTGTTCCTGCTCTTTTCAGGCAAGGTGTGAGTGAACGAGGGGACTGTAATCCTGAATGTCAACGTACTCTGAGGCTTCTTTGCTATAAATGGAGATCAGAGTGTGACCAGACTGCAGGTGTCTAAAGGGTGGTGGGTTCAACTGGGAATTTGCTACTGAGCAAAGAGACAGCAGCTGATGGCAAAGGTGACCACAGAATCTGGGTCTTCAGGTTTATGCCATGAGACCAACAATGCAATTCCTGTGACACTGTCTTTGAACATCCCAAATATTGGGGCACCAGGCACTGGGGACTGCCCTGGAGATGCCGTGTGGAGCTAAAGAAACAGAGGACTCCAACTCTTCTGCCAACCCTTTCAAGTTCAGCCTGGTGCTTTGATCAAAACCCACACAGCCTTGTCTCTCCCTTTCGGTTCTCAAGTCTTATCAATAAGACAACTCAAGTGCCTCACTGGACTGTTTATCTTGTGGGAATTTAGAATCGTTTCCGGTTGCAGAGCGCCCGCTTTGCCCGGCCAGAGTCAGCAGGTTGGACTCAGGCAGGTCTGGCTTCACCAAACTGCCTTCCCTGCCCCCAGAAAGCGTCATCCTGTGAGCAAACCTGACTCAGAATGTCCCTTGTGAACCAGCAGCTCTTTGCTGATGAAACGGGATGAAATCTGCTGCTTCTTTGGAATGGGAAATAATTTTATTGTGAAGCCACGAGGGACAAAAACTGTTCGAATCCAACAATTTTTATTTGTTGTGAATCATTTCCTTGGCTCGGCTTCTCAAAAAAAAAAAAAAAAATAAAGGTGGGTTTTACAGAGGCACCCAGCTGTGATCTAATTCTTGTGCCACTGGAATCTCCTAAACTCCCACTGATCTGAGGGAGGGAGAGACCAGCTTGGAAAGAACACCCAAAAAAAATGCTGTCTCTCTGCTTCCCTGCCCTGGGAGAGGAGACACCTTCAGCTGCCTCTCCACTTGGATTTTCTAATGGAGAAAATATATATTTTTCCTTCTCTCTTTGTGCTCCCACCTTGATTTATGGCACCTTCTCCTGATTTTGGAGTCCTTAAATAATTACACTCCTACAAAAGCTGTTTCACTTGAAAGAACTGTGGAGCTTGTGGGACTCAGCTCCAGTTCTCTGGCCTCATCACAGCACAGTTATCCTTAGCACACTTTTGTGAGGGAAGGAGATGTTTTTAGTTCCACTTATGGATGAAGAGGAGACATTTGGGAGCCATGGACACCCTCATGTCTGCACAGAAGACTTGGAAAAGTTTGAAGCTAAAACTCCAAGTCTCAAGAGCCTGTGCCATCCATGAGGTGCTCATTCCTGGTTGGGCTGTTGGGATAAGGCTTTTCCAGAAGCAGCTCAGTTCACAGCTGCTGTTTTGGGGTTCAATGCAGCAAAAAGGACTGTGGGATCCATCCCACACTCTTCTGTAGGACAGAGAGGAGCAGTAAAGAGCTTCCACAAACTTTTCCTCTGAGTCCCAGATCATCTGCACGACCTCTGCCTCAGCACCTTTCCATTTGGGTATCTCTTGTGCAATTATTCCTCTTTCCAACCAACCTGGGCCGCAGGAACATGGAAAATCTCCAGCTCTGGCTAGCTACGTGTCCTGTTTTGAAGAAGGTTTTACCAGAAGCCTTAGGGGAAGGGCAGAGCCCTCCAACTGCAAAGTTCTGGGATAATTTGCCCGTGACACATCAGTTAATGTTTGGTTTAATCTCTGCAGCAAGCACATTTATATTTATCATATACCCACAGATGTTTTTGTTATCTGTAGGACTATCTAATCTCCTTCAGAGTCCCGCTCAGTTCGCCACCTCCCTGATAGCACCAGTAGCTCCATCTGAGTTCATTATTGCTTTCTAACTCACTTTTTATTCCTTGTTTCCACATTTGCTCTGTCTGCCTGCCTTTCCCTCCTCATTTTCCCTCACCCTCCCTACTCTCCATCCCGCAGGAAGAACCCTGGAAGTCCAACGCCCAGGGCAGCTTATCTTATCCACAGGTCCCCAGAGGGCTGGGCAACACTTACTTTCCCTGAGGTAACTGAGGTGAGAGAGCAGAACTTCTGTGTTGTAGAGGGAGGTGGTTCGCAGGAAGTCGTCCTTGTTCATTTTGCAGAGCTCTTTGCCATCCATGTTCTGGAAGATGGTGGTGTCAATCTCCATCAAGCCATACTCCTTGATGGCCCATTCCAGCCACTGGCGCACGTGGTCCTGGGTCCAGAGGGTGGGATCTGCCAGGGAAGGACAAGGGATGGTCACACACAAGGCTCAAGCCTCACTGTAGCCCAGTCAAAGCATTAGACACTCTTTCCACAGGCACATCTATTTAATTTACTGATTCTCATGTGTTTTGTAGGGTGAACGAGCTCTGTGCCATAACTTAAGGTGGATAAACCGGCAGGATAACAACTCTTCCCTGTCTCCCACCTGCCCAAATCTTATTCTGCTTCTTGGGAATATTTCACTGGGATTTGACTCCTGGAAAAGAGCTTCCCAAAGGCAACTCACCCCTCTGAGAGTGAGTCCTTGTCCCAGCAGTGGCTCTGCAATGACATCAGGGCTCTGTGAGCCCCACCCCCCTTCACAAGTGCACTGTGAAGACCCCACAACTGGCCTTGGACACCTAGGATTGGGGGTATTTAGGCTCAAAAAAGGACCCTTATTGCTCAAGCAGAGCAGCCTGCCATGGAAGGCCCCACAACCGGCCTTGGACACTGAGGATTGGGGGCATTTAGGCTCAAAAAAAGATCCTTATTGCTCAAGCAGAGCAGCCTGCCATGGCTGTGGGTCCCAGCTGTTCCAACAGGAACACAGTTCTGCCTCCTGGAAAAGCCTCCCAGCTCCTGGAGGGCAATGTGGATTTTCTCCTGGCTCGTGCATCATTAGGCACTGTCAGCAGAGCTCCAGCTGGGCAGTCTTTAAGTCTTTATTCCTGGCGGTGACGTAAGAGAGAGACGGAGCCCGGCTGGAGACCTGGAGCCCGCAGGGAGGGGTGGCTGCAGCAGGAGCTGGGAAAGGGAATCAGCCTCTGAGTTCTGAAAAGAGCATCAGACCAGAAAGTGCCACCATCCCCTGTCACAGAGTCATTTTCAGAGCATATCTGCCGTCTCAGATGTTTCCTGTGCCGCTTCTCCCCACGCATCCCCTTTCAAATTTTAAGCTGCAAATTCATGTTCTGCTGCAGCTGGGGAGGATTGCCAAGTGAAGTTTAGACTTTGGAGATGTTTGGTGTGTCATTGGCAGCTGGTCCATCGCTCCAAGATGAACCTCAAACACCTCGGGTCCCGGGAAGTGGAGAACATGGATCAGAAACCTGCAGGATCACAGGGCTGGAGGGTGTGATTTGGGCAGGGATGAGAAATGCCTCTGCCACATATTTATCAAATAAATTTATTAAATGATCCCCTGGCCCAGGGCTGTAAGTCGTGTGTGCTCGGGCTGTGAGGATCCCTGGGCACAAAAATTCAGGTGGTGCCTCTACCTGGTGCATTCCCAGGCACCGGAATTCCAGAATAACGGGATGAAATGGAGAACTGAGACCAAGGGAAATGGAAATTATAACTGGGACATTTCCCCACCCAGTCTCTGGTAAACCTGGGCTGCTTAAAGCTGAATTCTAAATGTGGAATTTACAACCCCAGACCTTTGCAAGTCCACTTTGGGAACGACAGATAGATTTTCTTCATGTCTTGGCAATAGTTAATTTAAATTTTTCTTTCTAAGCACTGGCAAAAGGCTGCAAATTTTACAATGCAAGTATTCAAAGTATTGAATGACTTATTTGTCTTGAGTTTTGTAAAAAAAAAGACCAACATCTAGAGGGCAGAGTGAATTTGTGGCCTCCCTTTAAACACTGTCAAAGACACTGAATGGCCTCTGAAAAAGTGCCTTCTTGAAACATGGCTTAGAGTTCTTTATTACTACTATTGTAAGCCTAATGTGACATTTTTCTTGCTTATCTTCACCCTAATGCTCTATAAATCTCAATTCTGGATTATATTAAATTTTCCAAATGCCTTTCTTGGATGAGTCTTCTCATATCGTGCAGCCAGAGGTCTGGGATGATGTTCATTATTGTCTTCCAAAGTCTGGTAAATCACTGCTCTTTCACAAGTATCTCAAGGGTTTCATTTGAGATGCTCATGATGGGGGTAAAAAGTCCTTTTCTTCACTTTCCTTCAAAGAGAAGATTCCAAACCTTCTCTTCCACTGAGGGCACTAAAAGCAATTTCCCTTATTGCAGCAATGCCAAACTTCAGCCCACCCTTGGTCTTTTTAAATAAACTGTGGTGAGGAGCAGGATGAATGTTGAACATCTTTAGTGACACAGTGGCTGGTTGGTGCCATCTCCCCCTCCTTGGGCAGTGTCGACGCTGCAGACAGACCTGCTGCTGTCACCAACCAGCTCAGCCAGACCCTCAAAGCACCCCCCAACCACAGCTTCAAGGGTACTTGGAGATTTGCTGTCAATCTTTTATTGGCTTCCCCTCCCTACACTCAGCTCAGGCTTTTCCTTTTCATCCCAAATGGCAAACAAATGCTCGGGAATTGTCATCTGGTCGTGGACGAGCCACGGTCAGGAAGCAGAGCTGAATTCCAGAGTGCATTTCTTCCTGCCAACACTTTGTCTGTTGGGTTGGGTGCAACACAACCTTCAGTGCAACCCTCCCTGGCCTGGGTGAAACCCTCAAAATCAGTAAGTTCTGGTAGAGAAATTGGGCCACCACTTGGCTCCTTGGCTGGAAAGTTCCTGGGCTTGACTGTTTATATGGATGGTATTTATAAACTCCTCATTCCGGGTTCAGACTTCACCGGTTGCCTTCACAGCAGCTCACCCTGGACTATCCAAATGCATCCAATGCATCCTGCCAATTCCAGAGAGCAGATGTGGATATCAAATACAAACAGAGCTGGACAGGAATGTTGCTGTGTAACAGTTTTTGGAATGATAATGTAGTTCCTGCAAAATATAATTTTTTCTGAGTTTCTACTTCTAACAGAAAAATGAAAACAAAATAGCTCATTTTGAATCAATCAATATGACATGAAAGTGCATCTGGATCCTGGGAGCATCATGGGAGTCATAACTTGGGCCCACTTCATTCTTATTCTTGCCTGTGAACTGTGCTCTTTGATCATCCCCTGTGTGTCCCAGGAAGCAGATTGTCCTCTAACACATGATGGGAGATGGATTCAAAACACCATAACAACACTGCATTCCAGGGGAAAAAAAAACCAAAACAACACACACACAAAAAAAGAAGAGGTCCTGTTATCTGCTTCTTATCCTGATCCAGTGCAAGGAAACCTGCCCCCAAGGGTTTGGTGGTACCTGCTGGGACGATGACTCTCCTCTCGTTGGTGGTCATGTTGGGAGGAGGCCCGTTCTTCTCATCCATGTAGGTGCTGTAGCTCATGGGGTTGGACTCTGTCCCTGCTCCCACGAGTTTCCCACACTTGTTGACACTGCAGTCCACGGGGGATTCCCTGAAATGGGGAAAGGAACAGCTGAGTTACCCTCCCTGTGCCCCTTCCAGCCCCTCTGCAGCAAGAGGGGCTCGGGGTCAGACACCGCAACGATCCCGGAGGAGAAACATTAATGGGAGTTTCTTTCCATGTGGGAATGGCCACATGGGAGAGACCTGTCACATGGATCTGTAAGGTGATCACTGAATCACAGGTCTCATGTGGGGCATCTCTGATAATGAAACCAGTTGGAGGAGAGAGAGCTGGAGACTCAAAGAGGAATGACTTGCACCCAAGGCAGTGGTTGCCGGCAGGTCGTACTCAATACCTCTGAAATACCAAAATTCTCAAACCAGGAGGAGAACAAGTGGCTGTCACAGGGGCCTGTTGGTCACAGCCCCACTGCCCTCCATCCCTTGCTGCTCAGTGTCTTTCAGCAGTCCTGCAGATACAGCCGGATGCTCCTGGGAGCCCTTTGGGGCTGTTTTGCTCTTGCTTCGGGTCAACACAACCTTCCCCTTACACTGCAGCCTGTCCACCGGCAGACACTGCCCACCTCATGTCCCAAGGGATCTCTGCAGAGGAACATGCCCTTCTTGTCATTAACATGGAACTCAACATTCCCAACCAAAGTGGCAGGGTAGTCACAGGAGAATACTCCACACCAGCAGAAAGACCCTGTCTGTTCTCAGAGCCTTCCTGTCTGAGCTCAAGGAGTGTTTGGACAATGTTCTCAGGGACAGGGTGGGATTGTTGGGTGTCCTGTGCAGGGACAGGACTTGGAGTGGACGGTCCTGGGGGGTCCCTTCCAACTCAGCACATCCTTTGGTTCCGTGCTTAGCAGTGCCACAGTCTTGGAGAGGTGATCTGGGAATCCTGCGTGCCTCGGGCATGAGTCAAGAACTTCAGACCACAGCAAAGGGGTGTGAAAAAGGCTCCAGCTCCAGCTTAACTCCTGAGGCTGTGGAATGATGAGGAGGGAGCATTCAGCAGTTCAGGTGGCTCTGGGCTAAGACCTGGCCTACCTGCAGAACCTTGGCAAGTCTCTGTCCTGCTTTGGGAGAAGTGTGAGCCTCCAACCCCAGGCAGGGAGCACGGACTGTGGTGGTCACTGAGAACACATCCCAGTCTGAGGAACCTTCCAGGAAGGGCACATTATTGCCCTCACCTTCCCAAGGGTGAATTAGTGCCCAGGCTGTACACAAAGCAAGCCCAGAGCCCCCACCCAGGGCAGTTCAGATCACTGCTTCAATGCCACAGCCACCCTCCTTTTCTGCCAGGAGCCGAATGGTTTGGGAGGAACCCTTTCTCTGCAGGGTAAGAACTGTGACAGTGCAGCAAATCCCACCCTCCGTGTTCAGCTGGCAAGGCTTCCAAGTTAGGACACTAAACAAATTTGTCTCCTAACCTGAACTGAGGGGGGAGGGAGAAATTACTGAGATTCAGTGATCATGGCTGGGAGATAAATGCTCCACCGAGATATTCGAAGGCAGATGGTAATTTTTTCCTCATGTCTTACTAAGGGAATGCTGCTTGAAAATGGAAATAAGATGTATAACTTACACATGTTCGAATTTAAGGTTTTACTATTTCGCCTACTGTTTTTCCAGGCAGGGAACCAAAATCCGCCTTCGGAGAGGCAACTGCTGAAGGTTTAATGTCCCCGTGGCAGTCAGGAGAGTCTGAGCCACTGCAGGGACAGGGGCTTTTCACGGGGAAAGTGCTCCCTGCGAGGGCTCTGCCAAAATCCTCCGTGTCGGGTGTGAAACGCTGCCTGTGCTGGCAGAGAGAAAGCCCCGAGGCAGCACAAAGGATCTTCTCCTGTGCTGAGGGACAGCCTGTCCTGGGAGGACTCGCTGGGACAGGAGAGCATCCGTGTTCCAGAGGGTCCCTGGGAAGGGACCAACCTCCTCCTGCCCTGCCTGGGGTCCAGCTGCTGCTCTGGGTGGTGTGGGCAGCCAGGCTGGTGGGGCAGAGCCAAACACGCGCTGCCCCACAAGTGGATTCCCCCAAAGCCCCACGTGTGGATTCCCCCAAAGCCCCACGTGTGGATTCCCAGGACTCCCACGTGCCTTTGGGATGAATTCTCCCTCCTCCAGACACTACAGCAATCAGCACATCCCAGGGGCCTCCCTGCTGCCCAAGGTCCTTCTCCAGGCTTCACTCTCACCCCCCTGCTCTGGAGTTAAAGTTCCCTGGAAAAATTACTCCTGCAAATGAGAGAAGCACTATTTATGAGAACATGATGGCATATATAATGCTCACAGAGATCCCCAGGATATTGTTCTATCACAAATCCCACCTGCAGTACCATCTCCAACCCTGGAGCATCAGAAGGACATGGAGCTGCTGCAGCAATTCCAGAGGCCGTGGAGATGCTCCAAGGGCTGGAGCCCCCCTGCTCTGGAGACGGGCTGGGAGAGTTCACCTTGGGAAGAGAAGGCTCTGGGGAGACCTGAGAGCCCCTTCCAGTGCCTAAAGGGGCTCCAGGAGAGCTGGAGGGACTTTGGACAAGTTCCTGGAGGGACAGGACAAGGGGGAATGGGCTCCCACTGCCAGAGGGCAGGGATAGATGGGATATTGGGAAGGAATTCCTGGCTGTGAGGGTGGTGAGGCTCTGGTGCTGGTTGGACAGAGAAGCTGCAACTACCCCTGGATCTCTGGAAGTGTCTCAGGCTGGGTTGGACAGTGCCTGGAACACCCTGGGCTAATGGGAGGTGTCCCTGCTTGTGGCAGGGGGTGGCACTGGATGAGCTTTAATGTCCCTTCCAGCCCAAACCATCCTGGGATTCTACAATTCTGTGATATCCAGACTCTTGGATAATAACATCTAAACAGCTTATCCGTGCTTTCTTCTGGCATGAAATGACCCTCAGGAGCAGACCACAGAGTCCTTGGCAGCTCACATGACCCACGCAGCAGAGGAACAGAAATCACCCCAGGGCTGTAAGACCTCCTCGGTGGGTTGGGGGGCACACTGCACCTCACAGACTCCTGGGTTGGCAGGCTGACCCTGCCTAAGCCCAGACAGTCAAGTAGCAGAAAAGGTCTCAAAATCAGATCTGAAGAGAAGTTTCAGGGACTGAGGTGCCCCCACTGACCACAGTGGGAGGAGAAGCTGCTCCATCAATGCTGCAGGACGCTCAGCGTGCTCCATGGGACAGGGCCGTGTCCATGGGGTTCCACAGCCTCCTCCCTCCCTCTGAGGAAGCTTTCTGGATCCAGAGTTAATCCCATGGGACGGACACAACTGGGAATAGCACTGTCCAAACATCATTGGGCAGGAGACTGATCTGTCCCTAAGAAAATACCATGAAATCTTTAGTGACAAGATCCTTAATTCTGTGTCCCCTCTAACCCAACATCTCCTACCAGATCCAAACAGAGCCTTTTACTGGGAAATCAGCACTCCCAGACTGAACCACCTCTGCAGCTCCTGGCCACCCAGGTTTGTCCTGCCCCAGGCTCAGGGCAGGGATTTATCCCAGGAGAAGGTGAGTGGAGCTGTGGCCACTCAGGGAATTCAGTGTGGGGAACAACAGTCTCAAATGAGAGCAGGAGTTTGGGTTGGAAACATGGAGTAGCACCCCTTCCTTAGCTCAGGCACTGCCCACAGCCAGGCTTACATTGAGATAAATATTTCCTCATTATTTGAAAAGGTTTAGGGCGGGGAGGTATTTCAGGTTCCAGATTTATCCTCGATTTCTCACAGGCTGCAGACCTTCCAGGTGGTTCCACGTGCTGGATTTGCTCAGGCTCTGGGCAGAGAATGTGGCTCCACACAGGTAAGTGGACACAGGCTGCTCTCACAGGTTCTCTGTGGCAGTGGCAGAATCCCAGGAATGGGAAGCAGAGCTCATTCCCACTGTCTGTCCAAAGCCTCCTGCTTCCAGCAGCTCCAGTGGCAGTCTCTGGGGATGCTTGGTGTTTAGGAAAGCTTTGGACAAGCAGCTCTGCTGGCCCTGACTCACAAACCCTCTGCACAGCCTCAGCCTGAGTTCCAGGTACCTGGAAACAAAACAATTACTGTCCCAGGGCTCTGTCTAGGAATCACCTTTGGCTTCCTTTCCAAAGAACAAAATAAAGGATTTGAGGAATTCCTGGCCCTGGTTCAGCTGTGATCAGGGGGTTATTTCCTCCTTTCTATCCCTCTCTTCCTATCCTTTCATTCCTCTTTTCTTCCAACCCTCTTGTCTTTTTAAATGTGCCACTTTTTGGCTTAAAGCCCCATTTGACCATCTCAGCTTTCATAGTTACACTTGAAATTCGATTTTAGTTTATTCTTTTGCTGTGCAGTGAAGGAAGGAAGCACAGACACACTGGGATTCTGCTCGTGGTTCCCTCTGCCAGGCAGGGAACCGAGTCAGCTCCTCAAAACTTGCATCCACCAGCACCTCAGCCGAGCTCCCCTCTGGTGGGGGCTCACACTGAAAGGCACTGGAAGAAGGGACAGCTGCCAAAGGGATGGAAAATTCAGGTTTTTATCCCCGTGGGGCACATGGAAAGAGATGCCGGGCACAGAACCACCCCCGGATCCCACTAGAGGGCCCACACGCTGCTCCAAGGGGACTTCATCCCGACAGGGATGCTCCCTTTGGTTTGGTGTGACACTTATTGAGGCACAAGAACCTTCTGAGGGACCTTCAGAACATATTTCAGTGTTCTGAAGCAAGAGAAATCAGTAATCACAGAATCCCAGAATGGTTTGGGTTGGAAAATACATTAAAGACCATCTCGTTCCACCCCCTGCCATGGGCAGGGACACCTCCCACCAGCCCAGGGGGCTCCAAGCCCCATCCGACCTGGCCTTGGACACTTTCAGGGATGGGGCAGCCACAACTTCTCTGGGATGCCTCTAAAGAATGCCTCCAAAGCCTTTTCAAAGCACAGACTTCGTTATTTTAGCTGGACAAAATTTGCAGCCCAGCTGGAATTGCCCAGTGAAGTTTGCCCACATCCCTGCACACGTCAGCACACTGGAACATTCTTTGCATCTGAAGATCGGACAGATTTGGTAACATCCCCTTAAAAATCACTCCTTGAATTTAGCTACAAATGCAGACCTGTAGTAGCTCAGTAAATACAGTCAATATTTAGAATTTCTGTTGCTTGGTTCACTTTTTGCATTTGGATTTTATGCAAAATCTAAGCAAAAAAAAATCCGATATAAACATGGACTTTGAATTGAGTTAAAATTTGCCCAGTGGTTTTCTAAATAGTCCTCTCTTTTGTTCACTGGAATTTAAAATCTGTAAGATTTTTTTGTTTGTTTACTTTGTTCCTTAAATATAATTAAGTGTAGCCCTGGATTTTACTCTGAGCAAGGGCACATTTTGAGGCCACAACCTGCATCTGGGTCTGATAATCCCAGAAAAGGTCATGAAAGGAGGAGAAGTCCCACCTACTCCTCTAAAATACAGATCCCTGGTCCTGCCTGAGCATCCCCTCTGCACAGTTAGTGTGGAGTTATCTGGGAAACTCTTTCCAGTTTGGGAACAAACCAGAAAAGCCTGCCCTGGGGTACAGAGCTGGCTGAGGTTTCTTGGAGGACTTCGAGGGCTCTGCTGAACGGGCTTGGAGAGGTTCCTCCAAGACCCTTCTCTCACCATGCTGAGGACCAGCCCAGCTCATCAGACAGCCAGACCCGCTGCTGCTGGTCCCTGAGGAAGGCACAAAGCTGGGCAGTGCCCCTTGCAGCCCCCAGCTCCTCCCCTGCCCTGGAGCTGCTTTAGCCCTGAGCACACAAAGCGCCCTCTCCACACAGCGCAGGTGTGGAGAAACAAGGATCTCCCCCTGGAGAAACAAGGGGGAGCAGGGGACGCAGGGACAAGGAGGGGTGGCAGGGACACAGAGAGGGTGGCAGAGATATAAGGAGGATGGTAGGGACACAGGGAGGGTGACAGGGACACAGGGATGGAGGTAGGGACACAACGAGGGTGGCAGAGACATAGGGAGGGTGGCAGGGGCACAGGGAGGGTGACAGGGACACAGGGAGGGTGGCAGGGACAAAGG